>WOXC01002765.1:0-399318 GCA_011680675.1 Gymnobelideus leadbeateri
TTTTTATTAATGAACTACACATTCCTTTTTTTCATAGAATTCTGTTCCATAATAACTACATTTGGGGACAAGAATTTCGATCACTTTTACTGGAACTTTCAAGTAGTTTTCAGCAACTGACAATGGGATATTTAGAGATCATTTCAACAGATTTTCATATATTATACCTTTGGAATTTGGTGTTTTCTGTGTAGCAAAGAGATGGGAGGACATGCTATCTTTCAAAATTGAATTTTGTCTCTGTTTCTATACATTGAAGGATTATTATAAAATGCCAATTTAAGTTTAAATTATTTTAAAATGACTATGCTAACGATCCTCCCTATGTTGCATTTAAATCATTTCATTTGTGATCACAAACTCTATGGCATTATTATCCTAATTACTATGAGAAACCACTAAGTAAAAAAAAAAATGTTCCTTGTCAAAATATTGATGTAGTAGTATAAACTGCTATCCTGTTTCTGCTCTTTTTATTGGCATCAGTTTATTCTAATCTTCCATGTTTCTCCAAAACCAAAATCATCATTTTAAAGCACAAGAGTACACTATTATTTATACATGCTACAATTTTTTCAGCTATTTCATAATTGATGAAATTGATTATATAACTGATGGGCAGCTAGGGAGACTCATTCAAAACAGGTGTCAAACACTTACTAGCTGTGTGACCTTAGGAAAGTTACTTATCCCTGTTTGCCTCAGTTCTTCATCTAACAAATATGGTAGAGAAGAAAATGGAAAATCCCTTCAGTATCTTTACCAAGAAATCTCCAAAAGCATTCATGGAGAGTTGGACATGACTACAACAAGTCAGCAACAAATATCCCTTCAACCTCTAGTTCTTCACTACTACAAAAGAACTGCTGTAAACATTTTTTCTACATATCAGACTTTTTTTCTCTGTCAGTGATCTCTTTATTTAATTTATTATAAGTTAAAATAAATCTAAATTACATTTTAGAATGGTTAGATCAATTCACAGGTTCACCAACAGATTTTTTTAATTGAATTGATCTTAATAGTATGACTAAACAAATAGGTTAGTTTTATTATGGTATTTCATAAAATTATCTGACAAAATTTATCATTCTTCACTTAAGAATTATATTTACAGGCTATATGACAGTAAAATTAGAAGAATCTGGAACTGATTAAAATTAGCCGATTAAGAGACTAGACCAAAATAAAACCCTTATTTGGTTGATGTCAGATCTGAGGGAGAATTTCACCCAAGTTTTTAATAGATCCTGGTCCTGCCCCTGGTCTTGGGACATTTACAATTTTTGCCAATGGCTTAATCAAATTTACAAATAACATGTTTGCCAAATATACATATGACATGAGTAGTGTTAGGTAAGGTGACACATTGAGAAAGACAATAAGAATACAAAATGTTAGAGTTCCACAGAAAATCAATTACATAAGTACAATATATGTGTAGAAAAGTTGGTCTTGAAAAATATTTTGTTTTTGTTTTTGGTTTTTTTTTTTCTTGTTGGAGGGGGGAAGGGAGGGGTTAAGTGACTTTCCCAAGGTCACATGCTTAACAAGTGTTAAGTGTCTGAGGCTCCATGGCTGGTGCTCTCTTCACTGCCACCCTAGTCACACTAGTTGGGGAGTTTAATGGACTGAAAGTTCAGTATTAGTAAACAAAGCAATTTGTCAGCCCACAAAGCTAAGACCCTTATAGGATACATTAACACACAGATACACACACACACACACACACAGCCTAGAATCATGGAAAGAATAATTTCATTATATTTTTCTTTGCTGAAATGATTTCTAGAATAGTTTAGTCATTAGTTCTAGGTGATACGATTTGGGAAAGAACACTGATTTGTAGTAGCACTTTTTCAGATACAGGTAAACAGGATTATATAAGAATGTATGGTCATACTATAATAGAATGGCTTACATTTTCTTTTATTAGAGCTCCCATTTGTATAGGATAGATTACATATCAAAGATGTCTCTGTCCCTTTTCTGAGAGATGGCTACAATTCATCTCACTTATCTGTGATAATGGCAGCTATACTGAATGAGTGCTGAAATGTTCCTATTATTTTTTTTCCCTACACATGAAAAATGCTGGAATATTTTCATCCTGTAGCATTTCCATGCTCATGTAATGGAGGCATACACACTTTTTAGGACTATCTGAAATCACATGCACAGAGTATACTGGATAAATGTAGAGATTGGACAGTTTTTCCTCCTGCTTTTTGATCAAGTGCTTTGAGTACTTAATTTTTTTTTTAGTTTCTGCTTACCCCAAAAAAATCTATTTGAAAAATTGAGTATTTGATACACTAAAAGAAATGTGTCTCTAATGTTGTCTTATATGTATATTGATCTCTAACCCTGATAACTCAAAACAACAAAACAATGAAACTGAAATTTTACATTGAAATAAACAGACTTAGCTGTGACCAAATGCTAGGCAAATATACATATCCAAGTAAGAATAACTCAGAAATTCATTGAGGCATAGCATTGTCATAAATTAACCACATGCCTATGACACTAGAGAATTTGAGAATTATAGGAAAATCAGCAGAGACTGGGGCAAAACTCCTTTCCTTGGCTTTATGTTTATACAGATCTGACACATCTTGTTTTATACAAGATATTGTTTAATTCTCATTGGTTTTATGCCTTTTTGAAGCTGTTTATATTTTATGAAATCATCAGCTCAAGAAAGAGAAAAGAGAGATGAAAGGACAGGTCATTTCACCAATTAAATAAAGCCTTAAATTCCAATAGGCTCTTTTAAATGAAAACCAAATTTGGGAGGAGATGTTTAGCATAAAAATCATTTGTAATAAAAGTAAAAAGAAAGGGTAAAGTAATTGTTTTTCAGCAAAGCTTATAAAGGGAATAAAGCAAGGCAAGAGCAAAGAAAATACTGCAGCTTAGAAAATGATTCGCCATTGCAATGATTCATTTCTAGTCTGTAATAGGTTTTATTTCCATGCTTTTAGAGCAATACATTCATTACATGCCCAATTTAGAGCAAAGTTAGCCACAGAATACCTTATAAATATCTCTCAGAGTTACTTTTTATCCTATCTTGCAAGCTACATCAGCATGACATTGGGTAAGCTCAGAGGATTTTAACACAGCGTAGCAGTAAAACATGAAGGAGAATACAGTAGTGGTTTTTAGTACTATAGTGGGGGAAGAAAGTCTGTTTCTTACCAACAAATAGAAGTCTCCATGTAACCAGAAGACTGGATTCCTATGTTTTTAATTAAATCCAGAAAATGTATGGAGAATGGGTTCTCTCAGCTTTCTGTCCAGATTTTTATCGTATGGATTTAACTTAATGTTTTGTCTGGAACATTCAAGCAGAGTGAGTTACCTACTGGAATTGTTACCATCACATCCTTAGGTAAAATTCCCAAATAAATGTTTAAAATAATTCTTATCCTGGCAGAGTTAGCAGCTTCATGCCCATAGCATTTCTCAGTGATTTTCTTCACTTAAATCCTTATTTTATTTTGGAAATCAATCTAGCAACACACATTTATTCTGTATGTTTTATGTATATTATGTATGGTATGCTAGGCATTGGGGATACACACACACATACACACATACATACAGTGTGTTAGTATTTCTGCTTTCACAGAGTTAACATTCAATTGGCAGAATATAACTTGTAGACAGAAAACAGAACAGGTAAAGAAACAAAACCAAATCTGCTTTCTCATCTACCTGGTTACTATTAGCCAAGCAACATTTATCACTTTGCACTCTTCAATGAATAAGCAGTATCAAAAGTGGGCTACTATTTTTAATGACATAAATCAAGAAACTTTACACTGTCTCATCCTAAAAATGTTCATATTCATATCTTTCCACACACCCCACAGAGGACATACTTGATGTCATAAAAGCCGTCCTCTAGTCGAGGGGATTTTAATCTTTCTTGAGTCCATGAACCTACATGCATACATGTACACACATATGTATACAGAGACAATGCAATCAATGTGTGTTTATGTATATACATGGAAATGTGTATTGTATATATGCGTGTGTGTCCTGGTTCATGTATTTTATAGCACTTGCAAAGACATGGCTTTACAACTTTACATTGTAGTAGACAGAGAAGTTAATATACTTAGAAATGAAAAGACTTGCTTTTGAGGTTTGGATACTACTTATGTGACTTTGGCAAAATATTTAATTTTTCTACATGTCAGCTTTCTTATATAAATTGAGGAAGTTGGACCTGTCAGATTTTGAAATACAATCTAGGTCAAGATATAGCATCCTAAATGCGGTATCCTACTTAACCTACCATATGTCCCCCAATTTTGATTCTTCAGAGTTAGTAATGTGCTATAATTATTATAAAAAAAAAGAATGGGGAGTGGAGTACATAAGCATCATCAGTAATTTCATTGATATAAAACAGTGGTCTCCAACATGGATAATGGACAATGAACTAACCCCAAGGTATCATGGAATTTGGAGTAGTTTGGCAACAACCTATTAAAGGGTAGGGACATGGGACATATATCTACCTTCCTATGCAAGCCAAACTTGGAACTTTTCTCCAGTAAAATAATACTTCTCCTTTTGTCCCAACACCCCCTAAACATATTTCCTCCCTCTTCTGAATTATATTTATATCCTATTTTTTTCTATACCAAACTTGAACCTCAAGGCTGTTAAAATCTTACTGGACACCCACAGTGGCTATTGTTCAGGTGTCTAAGAAAATACACCTCCCACCTATCTCAACATGACTCCTTTCTACTATAGTAGGTCCCATAATAGAGACTGTACCACTTACTGTAGTTGGTGAATAAAAGCCCTGATCTGCCCTTATAGGGCACGGAATGATTCCTATAGGATGATCAAGAATGCCTGCATTACATTGTTTCAATGACATTTCACCTCTTTAAAAACTTCCCTATTACTGTTTTAGAACTTTGACATCACATTTGAATCCCAATCACTCACTCAACCTGTTAAATTAGTTACCAAATTTTGTCATTTCGATTCATAAAATATCTCTCCTTGGCCCCTTTTCTCTACTCACACAACCATCACCTTGTCCAACACTTTTGTCACCATTCACCTAGACAATTGGAATATCTTCCTAATCTTGGTTTATTTCTCTACTCTTCAAACCATCTTGCAAGGATTTTCTAGGTATTTTCCTAAAGTGCAATTCTGATCATGTCATTCCCCTACTCAATGTCTCTAGTGATTCCATATTGATTTTAAGATCAAATATTATTTCATTTTTATCTCATCATTTAATAATAGGTGTTATCTATAAAATTTTTACCACAGTAAAAAAACCAAGCAAGCAAATTAGAAATAAGTAACTATATAGATATTTGAATCTATGCTCAATTTTTAATATATATTAATTTATTATTTTATTTTCACTGCGTATATTATCAAATATTTTAGAAACAAATGATACAGACACTGCCAGTAAGGAAACTCCTATTACCTGCTAAGTAACTTATAGTCTTAGAAGATAGACACTTGGATAGATTTCAGGAGGCTTGTGAACTCAGATGGTGAAAAAAACAACAACATTTTATCTTTATATTTTATTAACTTTTGACTAAAATTTGTCATTTCTGTCAATTACAATAAAAATAACAATTCTGATAAAGGGCCCAAAGATTTCACTAGAGGATCAGAGAAGGTCATGATTTTAAAAATGCTCTTGTCTTAGGGAGTGGTGTGGGATATTGGGCACTTAAGTAATGATGATGGTATATCTCAGAGACAGAATTACAACTTAGGTCTTTTAAATTCTGAGACTCAGTAACCACTGGGCAACAGTGTCTCTCACAATTGGGGGATTATTTTATGAATATACACAAAACTTGTGATTTCAAGGGGCGGCTAGGTGGCGCAGTGAATAGAGCGCCGGCCCTGGAATCAGAAGGACCTGAGTTCGGAGCCGGCCTCCGACACTTAATCCGCACAAACAAAAACCTAGCCGTATAACCTTGGGCAAGTTACTTAACCCCAATTGCCCTAAAGGGGCGGCTAGGTGGCGCAGTGAGTAAGAGCGCCGGCCTCGGAGTTTGGATGACCCGAGATCAGATCCGGCCTCAGAAAATGAGCACCCACACATAAATCAAATGACTAGCCGTGTAACCTTGAGCAAGTTACTTAACCCCAATTGCTTTAAAAAAAAAAAAAAAAAAAACTTGTGATTTCATCAACATTGAGATCCCTTTGAACCTATGATTTAGCATATAATTTCTAAATAATTTCCTAACTTCCAAGGATATTATATGATTTTCCCAGGTACTAGAGCATTGATAAATGTAAGATACACACACACACACACACACACACACATACACACACACACACACATACACACACAATAGAAAGCAAATTATAGAGCAATTTTCTTAAAAAATACTAATTAATTTTTAAAATAAAATGCTATCAAGGAAATTAGAGCAATATACCACAAAAATCATACCTTTATGATCAGGTGGGATTTATACAAGCAATACAGAGTTGGTTCAATATCAGAATACTATAAGCATAATTGTCCATAGCAATAAAAAATGCACAAACTATAATGATATCAATAGATGTCAAAAAAGTCTTTGACAAAATATAAGAACAACCCCTATAAAAACACAATAAAGCATAAAAATATATGGATCCTTCCTTAAAATGTTAACTAGTGTCTATCTAAAACTAAGAGCAAACATCTATAATGTGAATAAACTTGAAGTCTTTCCAATAAGATCTAGGGTGAAGCAACAATGTTTATTATCAACACTATTGTTCGGTATTGTACCAAAAATTCTAGTTAGAGCAATAAGACAAAAAAAATTGAAAGGATAAAAATAGGCAATGGAGAAATAAAACAATCACTCTTTGCAGATGATATGATGCTGTACTTATAGTAGTATAGAGAACAAATTAAATATCTAGTTGAAACAATTAGCAACTTTAATAAATAGTCAGTATATTAAAAAAATCAGAAATAATCATTTCTATATGCTCCCAGAAAAGTCCAGCAGGTAGAGATAGAAAGATAAATTCCATTTAAAATAACTGTGGACAATATCAAAATCGTTGTGAGTCTGCCTGCCAAGACAAACCCAGAAACTATATCAACAAAAGTATAAAATACTTTTTCAAATAGACAGATCTAAGCAATTGGAGAAATATTGATTTTGAACCAGTAGGTTGGGCCAATGTAATAAAAATGACAATTCTACCTATGTTAATTTACTTACCCTATGCCATACCAATTAAACTAGGAAAGAATTATTTTATAGACATTGAAAAAGCATAACAAAAAAACAGCCAAAAGAACAAAAGGTCAAGAATATCATGGGAATCAATGGACAATAAAAAAAAAAAAAACGGTAAAGGAAAGCAGTATAGCAATTCCAGATTTTAAAGTACATTATTACACAGCAGTAAACATCAAAACAATTGGGTACTGGCTAAGAAACAGAGGAATAAATTAGTTACCTGATATGTGTGGGGCAGATACTTGGCAAGGTGTATAACCCCTTAAGTAAGGAAGAGTTCAGATGAGGCCTCTGACAATAGCTCTATGACATCGGGCAACTCAAGTTAACTGTCTTTGTCTTAATTTCTTCATTTATGAGATAAGGTGGAGAAGCAAAATGGCAAACTATTCCAGGACCTGTGCAAGAAAATCCCAAAGGGGGTCACAAAGTATTGTACAAGACTGAAATGACTAAACAACAACAAAAAAGCAATATAAAGTAGTAAAAGTAGTAATCTAGTATTTGATAAATGCAAAAATCCAAGCTTTGGGTGCGGGGAAGGTTAAGAACTCATCATTTGTTAGTGAAAACTGCTATGAAAGCTGCTAAGCAGTTTGACAGAAAACTAGGCATAAACCAGCATTTTACGCCGTTTACCAAGATAAGGCCAAAACGGGTACATTATGTAGACATAAAGGAAGGTGTCATAAATAAATTAGGGGAGCACAGAAAAACGTACCAGCTGGCAGGCATCTTGGAAGCTGGGAGCAGCAGTGGTTACTGAAGGTGTGATGGGCAAGCTCCCTCACCCACCGTGGTGGTAGTAATTCCCGGCCTAGCCTAGGCCCACACCACCACCCTCCGTCCCTTCTTCCTTTGCCTTCGAGGCGCACAGTGCCAGCTCAGGCCCAGGCCCAGCACTGCCTGCGCTGCCAGCAGAGGACCAGGGAGCGACCCCAGCTGTGGCAGCCTGGTTCATGAGCAGCCTCGATAATAAGAGAGCACTGATAACAGCAACCCAGGGTTGAAACACGACTATCTTCGAATTGAAAAGTTCCAGTGCCCTCTATTTGTGTTGAACTCCTCCCATCGAATATTCTGGAATGGCACTATGTTGTCCGGAGAACTGAGATGACTCCTTATCGAGGTGGCCCTTACTATGGAAAACTAATGTTCCCCAAAGAATTTCCTTTTAATCCTCCACCAGCAAAAAAAAAAAAAAAAAAAAGTTTACAACTCACTAATGAATTATTTTTAGTTAAGGTATGTACATTATTTTCTTAGACATATCACCATTGAATACTTATTAAACTACACTATAGTGTAGACATAATATTTCTATGGACTAAGTAACTAAAATTTTATGTGACATGCTCTATTGCAATATCCACTTTATTGCAGTATCTGGATCTAAATCCACTGTATCTCTGAGGTATGTCTGTGATGACAAATGTGAATGATAAATCCTTCTATTTTGAGTGTGGAAAGAGGTTAATGGAATAATACACTCTCTCTCTCTCTCTCTCTCTCTCTCTCTCTCTCTCTCTCTCTCTCTTCATATATATATATATATATATATATATATATGGCCAAGATCATTTCCATATAAAGCAAAGGAGACAGGAATGTTAAGACAGACATACTCCACAATTTCAAATTCCTTCTCGCATTAAAACAAAAAATAGGGGGCGGAGCCAAGATGGCGGAGTAGAAACAGCTTGTCCAAGCCTCTCTGCCCCCAGATTCTTCACAAACTATGTAAAAAAGGACTCTGAAAATCTTCTGGAGCCCCAGCACCCACAGAACGACACAGAGAAGCTAACCTCCCGCTGAGGACAGCCCAGCACCCTGCAGGAAGGACCAGCGCAGTGGTCTGGGAGCCGGCAGCGCGCAGAGCGCAGGAGCCGAGCCGAGCCCAGGTCCACGTGAGCCGAGGTTTTAGCCCCAGGGCGGCAGGGCCAGCAGCCGGCTGGAGGAATCCCAGAACACCAGGAGCTGTGGAGACTCCAGAATTATCAACATAGACATGCCTAGGACAAAGTAAGAGGTTAGTGTCCTATGGACTTTGGGACCTGTATTTGGGAATGCGTCAGCTCCCTCCCCTGGGGGCTAGAAGCTGCTGAGGAGACACGCCACTGTGTAGTTTTCAGAGGCATTTCCGGCTCCCAGCCTACAAATCGTGGGGAGATCCAGCGATCAGTCTTGGGGGGTGATCGCTCTTGCTTTGACCTCCCTGGATCTGGATTGTGATCTAGGGTGGAAGTTGTGGGTGGGTTTACAGCTTGCCAGAAACGGAAGTTGCCCCCCACACGTTCGGGACGAAAATTCCTCTATCTGGCCTTAAAGCCATAGTGTGGCAACAAGCCCAAAAGTCAAGCAATTAAGTGGCAACATGCCAAGGCAAAGGAAACAGAAAAATGCAACCCTAGACTCCTATTTTGGGGGCATGGAGCGGGAAAAGGACTGTGAGGTCAGAAGTCCTGCTCCAAAAGGCCCAGGGGAAAACATGACCAGGTTGCAGGCCATAGAGGACCTTAAGAAGGACTTTAAAAATCAAATAAGAGAAGTGGAGGAAAAATTGGAAAGAGAAATGAGAAGGATGCAGGAAAAGTATGAAATGAGGGTCAACAGCCTGACTGAGGAAAACAACACTTAAAAAATAGACTAACTCAAATGGCAAAGGAGGCCCAAAAGCGCAATGAGGAGAAGAATGCCTTAAAAAGTCGAATTTGCCAGATGGAAAAAGAATCTCAAAAGTTCACTGAGGAGATTCATTCCTTCAGAGTTAGACTGGAGCAAATGGAAGCTAGTGACTTTATGAGAAATCAAGATGCTGTTAAGCAGATCCAAACAAATGAAAGATTAGAAGGCAATGTGAAATATCTCATGGGAAAAACCACTGACCTGGAAAATAGATCCAGGAGAGACAATTTAAAAATTATTGGACTACCTGAAAGCCATGATCAAGAAAGAACCTAGAAATCACCCTTCAAGAAATTCTCAAGGAAAACTGCCCTGATGTTTTAGATCCAGAGGGCAAAATAGAGGTTGAAAGAATCCACAGATCACCTCCTGAAAAAGATCCCAAAAAGAAAACTCCCAGGAATATTATAGCCAGGTTCCAGAATCCCCAGATCAAGGAGAAAATACTACAAGCAGCCAGGAAGAACAATTTCAATATTGTGGAAACACAATCAGAATAGCCCAGGACCTGGCAGCTTCTACACTGAGGGATCGAAGGGCATGGAATATGATATTCCAGAGGGCAAAAGACCTGGGAATGAACCCAAGGGTCACCTACCCAGCAAAACTGAGTATTTTGTTTCAGGGGAAAATATGGTCATTCAGTGGAATAGAGGACTTTCAAGCATTCTTGAGGAAAAAAAACAGAATTGAATAGAAAATTTGACATCCAGACACAAGAAGGAAGAGATGCCTGAGAAGGTAATAGGGAAAAGAAATCAAAAGGAACTTATCAAAGTTGAACTATTTACATTCCTATATGGAAAAGCAATAACTGTGACTGATGATATTTTTCTCACTATGAAAATAATGGAAGAAGGGTGTGTGGTCATATGAATACATATGTGAATGTGTGTGTATATGGTTACAGTTATATATGGATAGAGGGCATAGGTTGAATTTGTTGGGAAGGGAGAATACTCAAGGGATGAAATTATGAGGTGAGAGAGGAAAGTGGCAAGAGGAGATGGGGAGAGACATGGTAGGGTAAACTATCTCATGTAGGGGAAGTGGTTGCAAAGGAGGGGGAGAATAAGAAGGCTAAAAAGGCAAAACCACATTCACATTGAATTTGGTTCAGGGAGAAAATGACATACATACTAAATGGGATATCTCAACCTGCAGCAGGATAGGGGGAAGGGGGATGAGAGGAGAGATGATGGATGGGAGGGCATCCTTGGGGTGAGGGGAGGTTGGAAGTACCACTATAGAAGAGGGACAGGATCATGTAGGGAATGGACCAGGTGGGGGGGTGGGATGAGTGGGAGGGAATTATAAGCAGCCTTGAACAATATATCTACTATGTTAATGTTTTGCATAGCTAGACATGTACAACATATACTGAATTACTTATATCCCAAGAAGGAATGGGTGACAAGGGAGGAAGGAAATGGATCTGAAATTCAAGGTCATAACATTAAATGTTTCAAATATATATAAATACTATTATTAATACTCTTTTGCTTGTAATAGGGAGATAAGATGTGTAGGCATTGGGACACAAAGATTCACCTTCCTCTAATGGAAAAGTCGATGGGGGTATGGGAAAAGGTATGGGAGAGAGCAGATTGGAGGAAGTGATATCTTGTGGGACTACTATTCTGGGAGGTTGGGTAGGGGAATAATGGGGGGAAAATGATTGTAACTCAAAATCTGGCGGAAATGAATGATGTAAAACAGAAGTTAATAAAGTATTTGTTTAAAAAAAAAGAAATAAAAAAAAGTAAAGTTATAAAAAAAAAAATAAATAAAATAAAAATAAAACAAAAAATAATTTAGAGGCAATGAGTAAATGAGTACTCAAAGGAGATAAATTTCATCAACTTCATAATTTAGAGGAGATTTGAACATCTTTACTTTTGACTGTTCATTTAATTTTTGGGTGGGGGGAGCGGGATGAACTGGCACATCAGTTATCTGTAGTACCATGCCACTGTGTACATGAGCAATTAATAGGGATTCTGCCACTGAGTTGTGGGATAAATGATAGCTTTGTCTTATATCATTTGATTAAAATTTTATATTTGTTTCAGGATCAACTTCTTTACATAGGAATTTCTCTGTATGGATCCCCCCCAAAGCAAACAAACAAGATTTCAGAAGTCTAGAATTATGGGGTTAATCTAATCAATTTAAATTTAATAAGGACAAATGTCAAGGATAACATTTGTATTTAAGGAATCAGTTGTACAGTAGTTCTTATATTGATGATATAGTTATTTTAGAAGATTACATGTTCAATATCAACCACTACTGAGTCAAGGCAACCAAAAAGTTACTGGGATTGTAGGCTTTGAAAAGTCTAGTGACTAGAACATCTGAGGTGAAAGGTCAGTTGTACCCTCGCCTAGTCATACAAGAGCTGGTTAATATGTTCAGTTGTTCAATTCTGGTTGCCTTATTTTAGGAAAGGTACTGATAAAAAAAAGTGCCTATAGGAAGATGGCAAGAATGATAGGGATTTCTAGAGAATGCCATTCAAATATCGCTCAAAGGGGATTACATGGTTGATCCTAGAGAAGAAAAGAAAATGAGGGAATGAGAATGAAGTTTGTCTTCAGACTTTTGGAGTACAACATCAAGTAAAAAGAATTGGACTTACTATCTTGGCCCCAGAGAAGAGCAATTGACACAATTCAGCAACTAGATGGTAAAACTTATAGAGCATTCTCTTTGGAGTCAGGAAGACTGAGCTCAAATCTGGCTTCAGACAATAATTAACTCTATAACTATAGGCAAATTGCTTAACCTCACTCAGACTCAGTTTCCCTTAAAATGAAATATTAATTTGAGACAAATTTTGTAAATTATTTTGCTAACATTAAAGTACAATGTGTAGGTTAGCTGTTATAAGACTAGAAGTTTTAAAGAGGTACATTTTTACTGTTAGTAAGGAAATATATGTTAACAATTGAAGGTTTCCAAAGTGAAATTTGTTGCCTTGTAGAGTAAATGGTTCTCTCTCAATCTATCTCTCCAGGCAAAAACTGAATAAACACTTGTTGAGCATGTCTTAATAGGAATTCTTGTTCAGGTATGTGTTGGACTGCATAGTTTCATAGGTGCTTTCTACCTAAAAGATTCTTGTCTATGATTCTTTCCCAGAAGATAAATTTTCAATATGATACCTGTACTCAAGCGATTATGTCTCCCAAGGCATGGAGTAGGCTTTAGCAAAAGATTTAATACATTTTGTAATTTTATGTACATAAGGTAAAAGAGGAGAGAGAAAATGAGTTAGAATAAGACATCAGTGCTGGTTTCAACAAAGTTGTTAGTCTGAAATTTCATAATTGCTTATGTAAAGAGTGGCATAAATAACTATATTGGGTGGTGATGAAAAGGAGAGTAGATAGGACTGCCAGTTGGGTCCTTTTACGTAAAGAATTATTCATAGCATCTTCCTGAAGAAGACTAGCAGTGTTACCCTTGGCTACTTTCCTTTTTGAAGCAGTTTCCTCATCTGTAAAATGATGTAGTTAGTTACATGGCCTATGATCCCATATAGGGATCCATAATTCCTCCACAGGGCAGTGGAAACCAACAACTGTATTCCTGGTTATGAAAAAATATACAGGGAAGCAAATGATGGCAGGAATCCAAGGAATGTCAAGGGTAATAACAGCCTTCAAATTCAAGGCTGACTGTAGAAATTCTCTATGCACTGTGCTCTATGCATGCTTTTTCCCTATAAGGGAATTCAGATAGTCTGCTTCCTTAATTGATACTTCTTACCAGGTCACCTTGGTAAGACAAATAACTTCATTCAAAAATTATCTTCAGTTCCAGTGCTTCTGGCTCATTTCTTCTGTGGTTCAACCACATATCTTTAATCATTTTTCCCCATAGGAGTTGAAACTTTCCAATAGTGTAGAATCACCACTATTTTCCTTAGAAAAGTACTAGCAGGTCAAAAATGATGGAGTATAAAGTTAAGGAAATCAAAGAAAAATGGAAAAGTAAAAGGGGGGATAGGTTAAAGGAGATGTAATGAAAGAATTAGAGGGAGAAAGAGGGGAAGTAGGTTTGGAAAGACACTTTTTAACCAATGATTAGTAGTTCGCTTTCCTACAAACAGGAATAGCAAGGTGGTGCAGTGGATAGCATTCTGGTCATGGACTCAGGAAGACTCATCTTCCTGAATCTAAATAATTCCTCAGACATTCACTAGGTACATGGCCCTCAGCAAGTCTCTCAACTTTGTTTTAATCCACTGGAGAAAGAAGTGGCAAATCACTCCAGTATATTTGCCAAGAAATCCCCATGGACAGCATGGTCCATATTGTCAAGAAAGTTTACATAAATAAAGAACAATAATAACATTCATAAAAAAACACAGTCCACCTGGAAATGATCTGAAAACCAGTAAAGAACAACTTTTTTTATTGGGGAAGGCTGAGAAAGGTGATTTTTTTATTTCATATTTAGTTTAAAGGATATAACTTAATAACAAATAAAAGGTAAGACTAGTTCTAAAAGTGCTTAGCAATAGCAGAGACAGAGACAAATGCAACAAATCTTGCTCTGGAACACCCCCACACCTCCCCCTCACACACAAAAAAAAGAAAAGAAAATTTCAAAAGAAAAGAAATAGGCAAAACCCTGCAAAATTTAAGGGTTTTCAAAGTAATTGTGCTAAGGAGGAAAACTATAAGTTAATGGATATTCATTAGGTACTTTTTTGTTGTCTTCTGAATGTCTTTATAAGGAAACACTAGAAATTCAATACAATTAACTACATTGAAATTATAAATTATATTATAATGTGCTAGCTTGTATTTACTTCAAGTCTATAGCTGCTTTAGATGCCCTTTGGAAACAGGTTGCACTTCTATACAAAGGTTACCTATGCTTTGTATTGCACTTGCATTTCTGCGGTTAAACTTACTGCAGAAAATGTCACTGTTTAATGCTTAGCACTCTTCTTGGCACAAAGATGGTCCTTAATAAATAATGAGTGACTGATTCAATACTGCATCCAGAATATCTCAAAGATAGAGGTGATATTGCCATATACATAAAATAGGAATCAGATCCAGATCTTATTGGAAACACATATAAATTTGTGAAAATCATTAGCAGAAACCAAGTTACTGGAAGGCAGTACCATTTTCTCCTTTAGAAAACAAGTTTTGAAAGACCTATACTCTGGGAAATTAGAAGATAATGAACATTTTTCTCAAGAGAAATGTGAAGTATAAATTAGGAAAATAAAGTATTTCAAGAATGCATATGACTCAGGAATATTCATATAACACTTTACAAGTATCTTATTGACTGACCTAACAGTATTTAAAGAGAAACAATCCGGCCTGAGACACAACACAAAAAGTAGCCATGTGACCTTGGGCAAGTCACTTAACCACAATTGACCTCCAAAAGCAAAAAAAGAAAGAAACAAACAAATTGGGATATTTTCCAAAATATGTGAATGCAAATTTTGGGTCAAGAATATTCTAAGGTTAAGAATACATATTTTCTTTTTTTTTTTTTTGCTTTTTTGCTTTTTGGAGGGTAATTGGGGTGTTAAGTAACTTGCCCAAGGTCACATGACTAGGTTTTTTCTTTGTGTGTGCATTAAGTGTCTGAGGCCAGATCCAAACTCAGGTCCTTCTGACTCCAGTGCCAATACTCTACTCACTGCGCCACTTAGCCGCCCCCTAGGAATAAATATTTTCAAGTCATGAACATATATACTAGTGAATTTAGATCCCTAAGCCAAGTACTTACTAGCTGATATGGATCACTCGGAATAAGTTATTTCAAATCCCCACATCTCAGTTTTCTAGCCTGCAAAAAGCATATAATAAAAGTACCTAACCTAAAAAAAAATTATTAGGAGGACCAAGTCAAGTATTCTATGTAAAATGTTTTCTAAATAGTTTTTCTTCTGGCCCTTAGATTTCAAGGCATAGGGAAACTGAAGTGACAAATCTTCATCAACCAATGAAAATTTGAACCAGTTCTGTATTCTAAAGAGAATTACCTGGGAAACTGGGAACTTAAATGACTTTTTCAGAGTCCTCCAACAGGTATTTTTCTAAAGTAAGACTTAAATTCAGGTTTCCCTGAATCTAATGATAGATTTATGTCCAACACAGCAGTATTCCTGCAAATTATAGTTAAAGATAGATATTAAGAGGAAGGCCAAATCTTCACTTTATTTGAAAACTTATGAATATTGATTTTATGATGTCCAGAGTGAGGGGATAATCCTGATATCATCTACACATATTTGAATTACTGAGGGGGGGATCAATATCTAACCTTTGAGGGAAATATTATTATGTGCCTATTACATATTGAAGTTATATTAAATTTTGTGGATGTTAATTTGTATGGCAAGAACTTATGACATTAAGTTGTTTTCATTGTTCTGTTGTTTCAGTTATTGACAGTTGCTGACCCCATTTGGGGTACTGAAATGTTTGTTATTTAACTCTCCAGCTCATTTGACCATGAGAAACTGACACTAACAGGGTTAAGTAGCAATCCATATGTGTCTAAGGCTGGATTTTACTTCTGATCTTTCTGACTCCATGCCTGGCACTCTATCCTCTCTCCAACATGCCACCTAGCTGCCTGCCCAGTTGTTGATGTTTCTTCTTTGTTTTCAAAAAGGATCCATGATATAATTTGGTTACATCTTGACTTATGTGTGAATTGTATTTAAGTGAGGCAGAGATGCATGAAGTAGACAACATCTTTCTCTCTTTCAGAGTCATCAAAATCCTATTGCAAAACAAAAGTCAAGATGACTGGTAGCCATGATCCTGGAAGCAGTGGATGACCTTGGTATCTTCATTGTCCATTGAAACTCTAGGGACTCCACAATGCCTGTCTTAACTTACTTCACAATCATTGGAACAAATTATCATCTGGTCATTCTTCCCGGGGAAGTTTTCACATGCGTGTATTAGACACACAGGCCAATGTCACGGTGGTGAAAAAGGGAGAAATTAAAGCCAGGGTCCGAAATTGAAAAACAGCATAAGGAGTCAGAAGAGAAACCAATCTAAGAAAGATTAATAATGTCACTATATGCAGATAGATACAAAAATCAATTATAGCTTTCAAGGTTTCTTTTCCCTCCTCCCTCCCCAGGTCTCATTTATCAGTCGTTGTTTGATAACTCAGGTCATAATATTTGGTGAAATTTAAAGACAGATCTTAACTAGATGTTACTGAATTGGAAGTTTCAGCCAGAACTTAGCCTATCTGAGAAATCAGCTGTGTTCATGTCACCTTGAAACATGGCCAGCAAGAGTCGATTCGTATTTTATTTATTTATTCATTTATTTCATCTCTTAATTCACCAGGATTAAAAATAGGCTACTCAGAATATTTCAAGCATTTTGTAATAAATAAATAAATGCAGAAGATCAAAGGAATTTATTTTTTATCAGGGTCACAAATGCTTTCCTCTTTTGTGGGTGGAATTGCTATATTACAATATTCATTGTTACTAAATTATTTTGTGTGAGCGTACCTACCTCATTTTAATTATTTAAATCAACAGCCAATTTGGTAATTCTCTCTTTTAAAAACTGTACATATTTCCAAATGAAGCATTAAATTGATCTGGCACATTTAATGTTTGCTAATCATTTTTAATGCAGACTAAATTAAAATAGGATACTAAAGACTGAATAAGATGGATTTGGTAGTAAGAGTCAGTAAAAAGAAATGATGACTCAGCTGATTTGATGTACTTTTTTAATAATTTTCTGTCCCACTGCTGGACTCTGATAAGAAAATCTGTATTTGTTGCTATTATTGCCATAATAAGGCTTCCTAAATGTCATAGAGGCAGGATGCTGATTGGCATTTCTAGTAGTTCACAGCAGCCTTCAAAGCTACACATTTACCTCTGTACATTAAGAGCTTCAATATTAAGAAAAAAAAACTGGAAAGGATGGCTTCCTCCTCAACATTAGATGAAAATTATTGAACATGACTATTCAAAAACACTTAAAATCATATTTCTTCTAGTAGTTTGTTGTCTTCTAGGTAATCAGATTTATAAAGCATTTAAAAGTTGGTATTAAAACTTATTTTCAAAAGTGTCCTAAGGTTTCTTGGGTGCATACTTAACTAAATATGAACTCAAATTCTGTGAGAAATGGAAACAAACTATAAATTTTAATCATTATGATGATTTAAGTTCAGATAGAAAGGATTTCATTGTTTTGTAACACATAAAGAGAATGTATTCGTACATGTGTGTATTTAAAAAGAAATTACATTTTTTCTTTATTTTTAAAGACATCACAGATATGAAAAATGTACTTTTGTATATATTTTGTACAAATGGAGTAAAGAAACTCTTAGCAATATAACTTGAAGAATTAAGAGAATCCTATAAAAGGCAGGATTTATACTGGATAACAAAAATGGGAAACTCTATAATAGTTTAAAAAAATCATTTACCTTCATGTTATTCTAATACTACTCCTCTAGTCATGATTTTTCTGTAACTATTTATTGCCCACAGTATAAAGTATTAATTCATTTGTTTGATCCTTTAAACTGTTCACAGTTAGGCTTTATTCTGTCTGCCAAGACTGGCTTCATTTCAAAACCTTAAATTTTCATATGTTTTCATCAAATTATTCATTTCAGCATAAATAATATTTCATCTCCTGCCTCCATGATGATTCATAGGCTAAATACCATCAATGGAATATCCAATTATTTTAATCACTAGCTTCCTCAAAAGTCAAATGAAGTTCCTTCACTTACATAGATTTTCTGGGGCAGAGCCAAGAAGGGGTGGGAACTCATCTGAACTCTCCCAAATTTCCCTCCAAACAACTTAAAAATAATGCCTTTAACCAAATTCTGGAGGTTCAGAGCCAATTTTCCAGCTCAAAAAAACTCAGGTGGTAGGCTGGAGTGTTCTATCTCACCAGGGTGGTAGTCAGGCACCACCAGCAGCAACACCATCCCCCCCCGCCCCCCAGGAGCCAACAAGGTGGAATAAGCAGTAAATCACTCTTACTCTCCTTTATTTACCTCTCAAAAAATAGAAAGACACACCCCAGAAAAAATCTTGGAACAGTGGAAACAGCAGAAAGAAAGGGTGAAGCAGACTTTTTTTTTCCCCAGGAAACTTAGCGGATCACCAAGAAAGGTCTGTCTCATTCAAGTAAAAGGGGAGTGAAGTTCAGGCTGGCGGCATCACAGCAAGCTAGGACCAAGTCCCAGTTCAGCATATCACTGGTAGATCCTGAGCAACAGGGTGGTGGAGCAGGCCACCATCAATATCAGAACCCCCTACCGACACTGAGTACCTTACCATAGCCAAGGGAACTGGCAGACTCCAGTTCCAAAAGCTAAGTGTACTGGTGCAGCCATGGGCAGGCAAGCATCTTCCAGCAGTTGAATCTAGCAACTGCAACACTTAAAGGAGACTAAATCAGTGGCATCATCAGCTTCAGAAACTCTCAGCCCACTGGTGGTAAGGGTGTCAAAAAACTGCTTAAAAAGAGACTGTAAAAGACCCTTTATTTGGTCTGTATTCTGGACCCTGGTGCATTGCCCATACACAATTATGGTCACAGTTTCAAGGAAAAGAACACTTGGAGTCACAGAAGAGCAGAGCCCAACATCACCAGAGCAGAGAAAAGTGATTTCAATTGCTCATAAGGGAGCATGTTCCCTGGTCTCAGTCCAAAGGAAGAAAGGAGCACTAGTGCTTGTAAATTTAGAAGAGCATGGGAACCATTCAAAATTACAGGCCAAGGGGAGTGATAGCATGTGTGGCTACAGGGGAACAAGGTCTCTTCCTGGGACAACATCATAGCAAGAGTCTAGAAAAACTGTGACCACAGCTCTCCTTGAATCATACCATTTTGGAAGAATCCAAAATATACACAACCCCAGATGAAGCTTCGAGAAAACAGTATTATGAAATCTGAAGCTTAAGACAGTGTCCCTCTCCCAATTCCAGTAGCAGAGTCTAACTTTAGGATAAGGTTACAAATCCAGAAACTGGATGGAAAAATGAGCAAAGAGAAACAACAAAAAGAAAGTTATTATAGTCACAAGAAAGATGTAAATACAAATTCAGAAGAAGATGATTAAGTCAAAAGAGCTACAAACAAAACCTCAAAAAACACGAACAAAAGAAAAAAACAACTATTAATTGATCACAGGGGAAAACATGAGCGAGTTGCAGGCCATAGAGGACCTTAAGAAGGACTTTAAAAATCAAATAAGAGAAGTGGAGGAAAAATTAGAAAGAGAAATGAGAAAGATGCAGGAAAAGTATGAAATGAGGGTCAACAGCCTGACTGAGGAAAACAACACCTTAAAAAATAGACTAGCTCAAATGGCAAAGGAGGCCCAAAAGGGCAATGAGGAGAAGAATGCCTTAAAAAGTCGAATTTGCCAGATGGAAAAAGAATCTCAAAAGTTCACTGAGGAGATTCATTCCTTCAGAGTTAGACTGGAGCAAATGGAAGCTAGTGACTTTATGAGAAATCAAGATGCTGTTAAGCAGATCCAAACAAACAAAATATTAGAAGGCAATGTGAAATATCTCATGGGAAAAACCACTGACCTGGAAAATAGATCCAGGAGAGACAATTTAAAAATTATTGGACTACCTGAAAGCCATGATCAAAGAAAGAACCTAGAAATCACCCTTCAAGAAATTCTCAAGGAAAACTGCCCTGATGTTTTAGATCCAGAGGGCAAAATAGATGTTGAAAGAATCCACAGATCACCTCCTGAAAAAGATCCCAAAAAGAAAACTCCCAGGAATATTATAGCCAGGTTCCAGAATCCCCAGATCAAGGACAAAATACTACAAGCAGCCAGGAAGAAACAATTTCAATATTGTGGAAACACAATCAGAATAGCCCAGGACCTGGCAGCTTCTACACTGAGGGATCGAAGGGCATGGAATATGATATTCCAGAGGGCAAAAGAACTGGGAATGAACCCAAGGGTCACCTACCCAGCAAAACTGAGTATTTTGTTTCAGGGGAAAATATGGTCATTCAGTGGAATAGAGGACTTTCAAGCATTCTTGAGGAAAAAACCAGAGTTGAATAGAAAATTTGACATCCAGACACAAGAAGGAAGAGATGCCTGAGAAGGTAATCAGGGAAAAGAAATCAAAAGGAACTTATCAAAGTTGAACTATTTACATTCCTATATGGAAAAGCAATAACTGTGACTGATGATCTTTCTCACTATGAAAATAATGGAAGAAGGGGGTGTGGTCATATGAATACATATGTGAATGTGTGTGTATATGGTTACAGTTATATATGGATAGAGGGCATAGGTTGAATTTGTTGGGAAGGAGAATACTCAAGGGATGAAATTATGAGGTGAGAGAGGAAAGTGGCAAGAGGAGATGGGGAGAGACATGGTAGGGTAAACTATCCCATGTAGGGGAAGTGGTTGCAAAGGAGGGGGAGAATAAGGAAGGCTAAAAAGGCAAAACCACATTCACATTGAATTTGGTTCAGGGAGAAAATGACATACATACTAAATGGGATATCTCAACCTGCAGCAGGATAGGGGGAAGGGGGATGAGAGGAGGGATGATGGATGGGAGGGCATCCTTGGGGTGAGGGGAGGTTGGAAGTACCCACTATAGAAGAGGGACAGTATTATGTAGGGAATGGACCAGGTGGGGGGTGGGATGAGTGGGAGGGAATTATAAACAGCCTTGTACAATATATCTACTATGATAATGTTTTGCATAGCTAGACATGTACAACATATACTGAATTACTTATCTCCCAAGAAGGAATGGGTGACAAGGGAGGAAGGAAATGGATCTGAAATTCGAGGTCGTAACATTAAATGTTTCAAATATATATAAATACTATTATTAATACTCTTCCGCTTGTAATAGGGAGATAAGATGTGTAGGCATTGGGACACAAAGATTCACCTTCCTCTAATGGAAAAGTCGATGGGAGTATGGGAGAAGGTATGGGAGAGAGCAGATTGGAGGAAGCGATATCTTGTGGGACTACTATTCTGGGAGGTTGGGTAGGGGAATAATTGGGGGAAATGATTGTAACTCAAAATCTGGCGGAAATGAATGATGTAAAACAGAAGTTAATAAAGCATTTGTTTAAGAAAAAAAAAAAGAAAACTCCACTTTATTTTTTTATTTTTTTCCCCAAATGCTTTATTAAGTTCTGGTTTATACATCATTCATTTCTGCCAGATTTTGAGTTAAAATTTTTCCTCATTTTTCCCCTACCCACCACCCCAGATTAGCGGTCCCACAAGATATCCCCTCATCCAATCTGCTCTCTCCCATATCTTCTTTCATACCTCTTTTGACTTTTTCAGTATGGCAAGGTGAATCTCTGTGCCCAAATGCCTGCAATCTGATCTCCCAATTATATCCAAAATAGTATTAATAATAGTATTCATATATATATATAATATATATTATACATATATATGTATATATATATATATATATATATATATATATATATATATATCTGAAACATTTAATTTTAAAACTTCAATTTCCAGATTCATTCTCTCATGTCCTTGTCACCCACACTTGCTGGGAATATAAGCAATTCAGTATATGTTGTAAATATATAGGTATGCAAAATATTATCATAGTAGATATATTGTAAAAGACTGGCTATACTTCCCTCCCAACTATCCCATGCCCCACTTGGTCTACTCCCCACTTTGATCCTGTAGCTTTTCAAATGTGCGTGTTTCCAAACTTCCTTCTCCCCAGCATGCTCTCCCTTCCCTCATCCCTCCTCTCATCCCCCTCCCCCACATATACCATTTAGTATGTATGTCATTCTCTAGCTGAGCCAGATTCAATGAGAATATGGTTTTTCCTTTTTGCCTTCCTGTTCTTCCCCTCCCCTGCAACCACTTCCCCTTGCCTCTTCTATATGAGATAATTTATCCCTTTCTGTCTCTCCCCATCTCCTCTAGTTATATTCCTCTCTCACCTCTTAATTCCACCTTTTAAATACCATCCCTTCCTATTAAATTCGACATTTGCCCTCTATCTATTTATACCTGTAAACATATATACACACATTAACATATGTATTCATATGCCCACATACCATTCTTCAACTATTTTCATACTTAGAAATGTTTCATCAGTTACAGTTATCATTTTTCCATGTAGGAATATAAATAGTTAAACTTTGATAAGCTCCTTTTGATTTCTTTTCCCTGTTTACCTCCTCAAGCATCTCTTGCTTCTTTTGTCTGAATGCCAAATGTTCTATTCAACTCTCGTTTTTTCCTCAAGAATGCTTGAAAGTCCTCTATTCCACTGAATGACCATATTTTCCCCTGAAACAAATACTCAGTTTTGCTGGGTAGGTGATTCTTGGTTTTAATCTCAGCTCTTTTGCCCTCTGGAATATCATACTCCATGCCCTCTAATCACTCAGTGTAGAGCTTGCCAGGTCTTGTGCTATTCTGATTGTGTTTCCACAATATTGAAATTGTTTCTTCCTGGCTACTTGTATTATTTTCTCCTTGATCTGGGGATTCTGGAACCTGGCTATAATATTCCTAGGAGTTTTCTTTTTGGTATCTTTTATCAGGAGGTGATGGGTGGATTCTTTCAACCTCTCTTTTGTCCTGTGGTTCTAAAACATCAGGGCAATTTTCCTTGAGAATTTCTTGAAGGGTGATTTCTAGGTTCTTTCTTTGTTCATGGCTTTCAGGTACTCCAATATTTTTAAATGATCTCTCCTGGATCTATTTTTCAAGTCATTGGTTTTTCCCATGAGATATTTCACATTGCCTTCTATTCTTTCATTTGTTTGGATCTGCTTAACAGCATCTTGATTTCTCATAAAGTCACTAGCTTCCATTTGCTCAAGTCTAATTCTGAAGTAATGATTCTCCTCACTGAGCTTTTGAGATTCTTTTTCCATCTGGCAAATTTGGCTTTTTAAGGGATTCTTCTCCTTATTGACTTTTTGAGCCTCTTTTAGTATTTGAGTTAGTCTATTTTTTAAGGTGTTATTTTCCTCAGTCAGGCTGTTGACTCTCATTTCATACTTTCTTGCCTCTTCCTCATTTCTCTTCCCAATTTTTCCTCCACTTCTCTTATCTGCTTCTTAAGGTCCTCTATGGCCTGTACCCATCTCATATTTCCATTTGGGGCTTTTGGTGCAGGAGTTCTGAACTCTCAGTCCTCCTCCTGTTCCATGCTTTGATCCTCTTTGCCTCCAAAATAAGAGTCCAATGTTGAATTTTCCTGTTTATTTTGTTTCCTTTGCCTAGGCATGTTGTCACTCAATTACTTGACTTTTGGGCTTGTTGCCACAGTAGAACTCTGTCACCACCTAGGGGAGCTTCAGTCCCAAACACTGGGGTTTTCTCAGCTGCCTGAAGTATTAGTTGGGTGCCTGCTCTGAAGCCTCCCCATGCTCTGGCAAGCTGGGCACACACCCCAAGACCTTCATCCCAGACTGCAATCCAGATCCAAGAAGGGTAAAGCAGTAGCGATTGCCTCCAAGACTGATCACTGGATCCCTGTACGGTCTGCTGGCCAGGAGCTGAAGCTGCAACAGAAACTGCAAAATGGTGGCTGTGCTGTGGCTCCTCAGTGGCTTCTCACCCTCAGGGAAAGAGGCTGAGGTCCTCCCAAATACTGGTCCCAAAGTCTGCAGGGGACTGACCTCTCACTTTCTCCTAGGCATCAATATGATGATAATTCTGGAAACACCACAGCTGCTGGTGTTCTGGGGTCCCTCTCAACAGCTACTGGTCCAGCCTCCCTGGGGCTTAAACCTCCAACTCATGCAGATCTGGGCTCAGCTCCCAGAGTGCTGCACTGGTCATTCCCTGTTGGGCTGCCAGGCTGTCCTCAGTGGGAGGTTAGCTTTTCTGTGTCATTTTGTGGGTTCTGGAGCTCCAGAGGTCATTCAGAGTCCTCCTTTTACATAATTTTGAAGTGGT
This sequence comes from Gymnobelideus leadbeateri, assembly GCA_011680675.1. Classification (NCBI taxonomy): domain Eukaryota; kingdom Metazoa; phylum Chordata; class Mammalia; order Diprotodontia; family Petauridae; genus Gymnobelideus; species Gymnobelideus leadbeateri. The sequence goes on from WOXC01002765.1 coordinate 24,939, forward strand.
GTGGGCTGGAGTGCTGTGAAAGTGCTGATTCTACTCTGCCATCTTGGCTCCACCCGAAAAAAACACTTAAAAAAAAAAAAATAGAACTGGCAAAATGGTAAAAGAGACCCAGAAATTAACTGAAGAGAACAATTGTCCAAATGGAAGAAGAGGTACAAAATCTTACTGAAGAAAAGAATTCCTTCAAAAATTAGAATTGGGCAAGTGGAAGATAGAGCTAATGAATAACACAAGGAAACAAAACTCTAAGTCAAAAGAATAAAAAAAAATAGAATAAAATGTGTAGAATAACATAAAGTAAACTGACTTGGAGCAGAAGTCCAGAAGAGGTAATTTAAGAATTATTGGACTACCTGAAAGCCATATTAAAAAAATGAACATAAACAAGCAAATAAAGAAACCCCTATATGTCATACATCAAGAAATTATCAAGGATAACTGATCTCACATCCTAGAAGCAGAAAATAACATATCAATTGCAAGAATCCACCAATCACGGGGCGGCTAGGTGGCACAGTGAATAGAGCACCTGCCCTGGAGTCAGAAGGACCTGAGTTCGGAGCCGGCCTCCGACACTTAATCCATACAAACAGAAACCTAGCCGTGTAACCTTGGGCAAGTTACTTAACCCCAATTTCCCTAAAGGGGCGACTAGGTGGCGCAGTGAGTAAGAGCACCGGCCTCGGAGTTGGGATGACCCGAGATCAGATCCGGCCTCAGAAAATGAGCACCCACGCATAAATAATGACTAGCCATGTAACCTCGAGCAAGTTACTTAATCCCAATTGCTAAAAAAAAAAGAATCCACCAATCACCTTTAAAAAGAGCCCCAGAATGAATACTCCTTGGAATATTATTACTTGAATTCCAGTGTTCCTAAATCAAGGTGAAAATATTGCAACCAATCAGAAAGAAATAATTCAAATATAGTTGAACCAGTCAGGACCACACTCCTTCTTTTTTAATGGATCAGAGGGCTTAGCATATAGATATTGTAGAAAGCAAATGAGTAACAGTTACAACTAAGGATCACCTACTCAGCAAAACTTTATACAATCATTCAGGAAGAAATGTAGATATTTAATGTAATAGAGGATTTCCAAGTATTCCTGATGAAAAGACCAAAGCTGAGTAGAAATTTGCATTTTAAAACAAGACATAAGACCAGCATAAAAAGGTAAACGGGAAAAAGAAATCATAAGTGATTCAATTCAACCCTGTTTATGCACCTATATGGGAAGATATAACCTGTAAATTTTAAGACATTTGTCATTATTAGGACAGTTACAGGTATACATAGAGGTCATGGGTTTGATTTGACTATAATGGGATGCTATAAAAAAAGGAAAGAGTGAGAAAAGAGAAAGTATTAGGAGAAAGGGGAAGTTTGAGAAAAACAGAGAAAATTATCTCACCAAAAAGAGGTGTGAAAGGAGAAGCTTTTACAATGGAGAAAAATGGGAGTGGGTGGGTAGTGATTGAAATTCACTCTTATCTGAAATGATTCAAAAAGGTTATCAAATACAGGCTCTATTAGGTATAGAAACCCATTTTACCTTACAGCAAAGAAGAAGGGGAAGGGAATAAAAGAAGGAATGAGCTGATAGAAAGGAGGGTAACTTAAGGGAAGCAGACATCAGAAGCAAAATGGATTTTTTTTTTAAAGCAATTGGGGTTAAGTAACTTGCCCAAGGTTACACGGCTAGGTTTTTTTTTGTTTGTATGGATTAAGTGTCAGAGGCCGGCTCCGAACTCAGGTCCTTCTGATTCCAGGGCTGGCGCTCTATTCACTGTGCCACCTAGCCACCCCCAAAATGGATTTTTGACAGGGAAGAGAGCAGGAGAGAGAGGGATAGAGGGAGTGAGAGAAGGAAAGAGAGAGAAGAGAGAGAGAGAGAAAGAGAAAGAGAGAGAGAGAGAGAGAGAGAGAGAGAGAGAGAGAGGAAGAAGAAGAAGAAGAAGAAGAAGAAGAAGAAGAAGAAGAAGAAGAAAGAAGGAAAATACAAAGTTAGCAAGTCTAACTTACTGTGAATAGGAAGTAATCACCCATGAAACAGGAGCAGATAGTAAAATGCTTTAAGCACTAGAAGTCAACAGTACTTTGCTTATAAGAAACACTTTTGAAACAGAGAAATGCAAAAAAAAATAAATGTTGGAGCAAAACTTATACTTTAGCTGAGTTAAAGATAAGTGAGGAAACTATATTTTGCTAAAAGGTAGCATAGAAAGTTGAGCATTATTGATACTAAATATATATACACCAAATTCCAAAGAATCCAAATATTTTTTTAAAAAAGTAAATGAATTTAAAGAGAAAACAGATAGCAAAACTATACTAATGGGATACCTCAACTTTAGACAAAAAGAAATAGATTAATATAACCAACAAATGAACTAGAAGGAAGTGAAGAAAATAAATAGAATTTTTAAAAAGTTAGAGATGATAGAAATCTGAAGATAATGTTGTGATATGAATTGGATTAGAAGGGAGTCTATATTTTACTCAGTTATACATGGCACCTTTACCAATTTGATTATATCTTAGGGCATAGAAACCTCACAACCAAATGCAGAAAAGCAGAAATATTAAATACATCCTTTTCAAACAACAATTCAATAAGATTACATTCAATAAATAACCAGGGTAAGATAGATTAAGAATTAAATGGAAAGTAAATAATCTTATCCTAAATAATATTTGATCAAAGAACAAAGCAAAGAAACAATATTTAAATTCATTAAAGAGAAAGCCAAAAATGAGATAACATACCAAAATTTAAGGAATGCCACCAAAGCAGTACTTAAGGGAAAATCCATATCTCTAAACATTTTCATGGATAAAATACAAAAAGAATAGATCAACAAGTTGGGCATATAATTAAAAAATGGCAAAAGAACAAATGAATAAGTCTCAAATAATCTCCAAACTGGAAATACTGGAAATCAAAAAGAATACTTATAAAAATCAAAGCAAGAAAGACTTTATACTAAGGAATAAAACTAAAAGGTGATTTTATGGAAAAAATTCATGAAGTATTGACAGATTTATAAAAACAGAAGATAACCAAATTACCAATATAAAAAAATTAAAGAGTGAATTCATCACAAATGGAGATGATATTTAAGTATGTATTAGGAGGTATTTTGTCAAATTACATCCTAAGAACTATGACAATATTAGTGAAAGGAATGATATGTATATAAAATATAAATTATCCAGGTTAACAAAAGAGGAAATAAAATGCTTAAATAGCCCTATCTGAGAAAAAGAAATTGGACAAGATATAAACGTGCTCCCTAAGGAAAAAAATCCCAAGGAACTGATGGATTCACAAGTGAATTCTACAAAACATTTAAAAACAATTAATTCCTATATAAACTGTTTGAAAAATGAGCAAAGAAATTTTTAAAAATTCTTTTATGCCACAAATATTGTGCTGATACTCAAATGAGGGCGAGAAAAAAGAGAGTGAATACTATAGAAAAATTTCTCTAATGAGTGTTGACGCAAAAATTTTAAACAAAACACTAGCAAGGAGATTATAGTAATTATAGCAAAGATGGTCCATTATGACGAGGTGGGATTTATACAAGGAATGTAATGCTGGTTTAATAATGGGAAATCTGTCTTTATAATCGACCATATCAATAAGAAAAACAAAACCAAAAAAAAAATTCTATGAGTATATAAATAGAAGAAGAAAAATTTTTTTCACAGGCGACCACACATATTTCTACTTTCGAAAAAAAAAAGAACTTGTAGACCTGGCTTTCCTTAAAAAAGACAAATAAAATCTATCTAAATCCATCAGTAAAAATTATCAACAATAGAGATAATCTAAAACCCTTCCAAATTTGAACTAAAGTTGCCCATTATTACCACATTTATTCAATACTTCACTAGAAATGATAGATATAGCAGTAAGAGAAGAAAAAAGAAATACAGAGAATTAAAATAGGCTATGAGGAAACAGAACTGTCACTTTTTGTGGATGATATGACAGTATACTTAGAGAATCCTAGAAAATCAACTGAAAACCATCGGAATAGCAACAACCTCAGCAAAACTGCAGAATATGAAATGAACCCTCATCAATCATCAGTGTTTTTAAATGTTGTTAATAAAATCCATGAAAAATATATTGAAGGAGAAATTCCATTTAGAATTGTGCTGAGAAATATAAAATAAAGCAGACAAAATAAAAATATGTGGAATTCTATCTAAGAAGACAAATATACGAACTACATAAAAAAAAAAAACCTTCACGCAAATAAAGACAGATCTAAACAATTAGAGAAATATTAATTGCCCATGGGGAACCTGAGCTAATATAAGAAAAATGACTATTTTATACAAATTAATTTATCCATTCATTGTCATAGCATTAAAGTTAGTAAAATATCATTTGATCAAGAAATATAATGAAAGGCAAAGCCAAGATGGTGGAGTAGAAACGGCATTTCCAAAGTGCTCTCCCACCAGACCTCTTCCAAACCATGTGAAAGGGAACTCTGAACAACTTCTGGAGCCCCAGCACCCACAGAACAACACAGACAAGCTGACTTCCCTCTGAGGACAACCCAGCAGCCCTGCAGCAAGGGCCAGTGTAACGCTCCGGGAGCAGGCAGAACCTTGCACAGAGAGCTGAGCCCAGGTCCACATGAGCCACGGTTTTAGCCCCAGGGCAGCTGGACCAGAACACCAGCAGCTGTGGCAATTCCAGAATTATCAACACAGACATGCCTAGGACAAAGTAAGAGGTTAGTGCCTTATGGACTTTGGGACCAGAATTTGGGGAAAGTGTCATCTTCCTCCCCTGGGGGCAAAAAGCCGCTGAGGAGACACTTGCCAGAGTTGAATAGAACAGTTGACATTCAGACACAAGAAGCAAGAGATGCCTGAGAAGGTAATCAGGGAAAAGAAGTCAAAAGGAACTTATCAAAGTTGGACTTTTTACATTCCTACATGGAAAACCAATACCTGGGACTGATGAAACCTTTCTCAGTATGAAAACAATGGAAGAAGGGTATATGGACATATGAATATGTATGTGAACGTGTGTATATATGTTTACAGTTAAACATGGATAGAGGGCACAGGTTGAATTTGGTGGGAAGGAATGATACTTAAGGGGTGAAGTTAAGAGGTGAGAGAGGAATGTGGCAAGTAGATGGGGAGAGATGGGGGAAGGGGGTAAACTGTCTCATGTAGAAGAGGCAAGGGGAAGTGGTTGCAGGGGAGGGGAAGAACAGGAAGGCAAAAAGGCAAAACCATATTCTCATTGAATCTGGCTCAGGGAGTGAATGACATACATAGTAAATGGCATATCTCACCCTGCTGGAGAGCAGGGGGAAGGGGGATGAGAGGGTGGATGATGGAGGGGAGAGCATTTTGGGTGAGGTTTATTGGTTATCATGATATCTAATTATGTAAAATTAACCTTTCAGAAGCAGTAAACCTACCTCTCCACCCCCTTCCCCCCGCCATATTTGATCGACAGGGAATCATTCTTTTCGTAATTTCTCTCAATGTATCAGAAAAGGAGAAAATAACTCTTCTTGGAAGAGAAGAGAGGACCCCATCCCACCATGCTGTTTTAATTGCTAGATTAAATGGAAAACCCAAGAAACCTAATAGAATTTTGGGCACTATTTATTTAGTACAGGGCACGATAAGGTGATACAATGTAGCTTAAAGCCCAGGTCAAGCTGAAAAAAGGGAACCTTTACATTTATTTTATAGATGAAAACTTCTGAAAGAAATAGTATGCCTAATTTATTTGAATTTAGGTGACATTATATATGATCCATCATACAGTGCTATATAGAAGATGAATCTCTATGTAATTAAGAAAATAGAAACCTTGATGTTAAATGATAGTAGATATTTGGGAATTTGCAATTTAGTACTTTCAAAGAAGGCACTTTTTATTGATTGAAATTAGTCTGGAAGAGGCAATATCAATTAGTAGCCTTTCACTTTCCATTAAATATTGCTACAAGGAAATTTTGGGATTTTTCCCCCTAAAGTTATGGTGAATAGAGGACTAAAACTAAACCGTAAAAATAATGTATTTTCCTATTAATCCTTATATAATCTCTTTAGTTTGGGAGAAGATTGTGTATTCTGGCCTAATGGAAGTAACATAAAACAGTGTAAAATCATGAAAATTCACTGGACTTCAGGTCAGAAGGCCAGGATTGAAGTCTTGGTTCTGACAATTCATCACTATGAGATGAGCAAATCATCTGATCTATGAAATCCTCAGTGTCCCCTTCTAAAAATCATAGGAAATGGGAGAAGGAAGATGAGGAGGAAAGGGTATATGGAGCGTTGGTGGAGTGAGTTCTCTTTTTCCCTGAATCTGGAGATAGGGGGTGCCCTGATCAGCTAGAAATCTGCATGACCCCCTGTCTACTAAAAAGCCTTTTAAAAGCCCTCCCAAATGAAAGCAGAAGACATATCCAGAGAGAAAGCCACCATCACTGAGGGATCAGGGCCCAGCTTGGAACCTCCAGTTCTGAGAGAGGAGACCTGGGTTACAGTCAATCAATCTCCAGAGCATTTGGATGATGTTTTGTGATATTTTGCCCATCCTCGTTGGAGTACCATGTGTCTGGCCTCTCTTGAATGTTTCCATGTCCAGTCCCCATTTGTCTGCCTGCCAGCATGTTTGTCCTTTCTGTTGCAGCCAGGCCCACATGTCGTTAGCCCCATTAGCTATGTGTTCTTCCTCCTGCTTTTGCTTTTCTGTGCCCAGCCACTCCTTGTCCATGTCCTTGAACAATGTGCCAGTCCCTCCTCCATGGAGCACAGACCCTTCCTGCCTCCCTCCTGTTCTTTTCCACGTATATGAGTAAATTCACATTATGAAAGGGTCTGCCAAATAGTTCACTTATGTTTTTTTTTTAAATACTTATTTAGTATTTTATTTCTCCCCAATGACATGTAAAACAGTTTGTAACATTTGTTTTTAAATTTGTGAGTTCCACATTCTCTGCCTTCCTCCTTGAGAAGTCAAGCAGTTTGATATAGCTGATTCGTGTAAAGTCATGTAAAACCCATTTCTTTATTAGACTTTTTTGAAAGAAAACACTGACCAAAAAAACACCTTTGAGAAAAATAAAAAGGTAATAAAAACATCATAGGAAATGTATGGGTCGTTGTGAAGTTCTAATGAGATAAAATACCTGAATGTAATAGAATATTATTGTGTCACAAGGGATTGATAAAGATGATTGCAGAAAAACTTTAGAAGATTTATATAGAGACCATAAATTGAATAGAACAAGGAGAACAATTTATACAACAACAATAATTCTTTAAAGATAAATAACTTTGAAAATCTGAAGAACTCCAAGCAATGCAATAACAAATCAGGATGCCAGATGCCAGATAATGAAGTATACTCTCCCTCTATGTGATGGTGATTAGTACATAATCTAGAATGAGACATGTATTTTTGGACATGACCAAAGAAAGAATTTATTTTGCTCAAATATACAAATTGAATAACACATTTTTATTTTTTTGGTTTTGCTTTCCATTTGAGTTTGGTTGCCAAAAATAAATTTATTCATTAAAATTATTTTAAAAGATTTAATGAGATGATGTATGTATGTATATGTTGCTGATGTACTATATCAAAGATTAACACAGGTTAAAATTTTAATTTGTCTATTTAAAAAAAATAAAAAGCAGCAATGTAAAAGAAAATAGTAAAATAGAGTATAATCAGCACTCCCAAATTTAAAAATTTAATCCAAAATCCTTAGGTAATATTAATTTTAAAAAAAGATAGTAGGAGACCAAAACTTTGTGGTGCAATAGGACAATTCAGATGATGTGGGGTAAATGTAAACCCTTTGAAAACAAGAACCATTTTACCTTATACTTATATCCTAGGGCCTAGGATATAGTCCGGCATATAGTATGCACTTAAAAAGAGTTTTGTTTTGTTTTTTTCATTGACAGGCTGGGTCAGTTTGTAATTAACTGTTTAACCTTAGTCAACTTCTAGAATCTCAGAATCAGATGCACTAGAGCTGAAATGGTTTTGTATATGAAGGTAAAAGAGTGTACAATGTCATTTTATCACTCTTGACCAAAGATTGTTATTTAGCAAAGTGTGTAGAAAATTCTGTTGAATAGCCAGTGATTAATGCAAAGATCAGGGTTCAAGTAAATTACAGGGGGTAAGAAGAGAGTGTCTATTATATAGAGTTATTATATAGAAGTGATTGTTTTAGGAAGGGGGCTTTCTTAAAGATTAGGGTGATCAGGAGGCCTTCACAATCTATTTTACTAAAATTGTTCAGTTCCCTACTTTTTTTTACAATCATTGAGCTATATCCTGGAGTTCAAAGACAAATTAGTTAGTCCCAAATTTTGAGCAGTTAATTTCAGGGGAAACAACAACAAGTAAAAAAAAAAAAACAGCATCAGTAAATTGTGATACTAAATTCAAACGTTAGAATCAAGAAGAAGGGAATGCCCATTTTATTCATTCCTTCAATAGTGAAATGAAGAACTGAAGAACATAACTATGTGATAGCCTTATTGTATTTTGATAGGGTCAGAACATATTTAAAGTATTGAATTCTTTTCTAGGCATAGTTTAGAATGTGTATTAACGAATTAAAATTTTTCTATGGAAGGATGATGGAAATGTCGACAGGATATTAAAGACTATATACATACATATATATACATATATATATACACATGTTTACATATGTATGTATATATGCATATGTACACACATACATGCACACACTCATATATATATATATATATGTGTGTGTGTGTATGTTTATTGTGAAAACTCATATTTAAAAGAACTCTCATAGAAAAAGGCCCACGTAGATCAAGGAGAGATATGTGTGCAAGTATGTATGTGTGTATGTATGTATATGTGTGTGTGTTTACATGTATATACATACACACACATATATATACACATTCATGGATTTACCTAAATGTTGCTTACAGGGAAGCACAAAGAAACAAATAGTTATAGATGCTTCCCTACCCTTCTTCAAGGAAACCTTTCATTCTTATCCAGAGTGAATATATATGAATGGGGCCACAAGGCTGACCCACTTACCTTATCAGAAAGGGGTTGTGAGATCAGAATTTTATCTATACTTCTCCCTAACTATTAATAGACTAGGGAAAATGATGCTTAGGTTCAAGCCATTCTGCTGGATGCTATGTCATAAGGTGGGAGGGGTGTACCAAAAAGAGGATCTGAAAGCTTGATTCCTGCCTCAAAAAAATAGCATTTACAAAAAGATATAATAATGAATCTTGAATAAGCCCTTTTATACATGCCCATGGCAAACAGAAATCAGAAAAACTGGACATAGTAGAATTTAATGGACAAAAAAAATGAATGATATGTTTCAAAAGGAGTAAGATATCTCAAAGAGACAATATTAAATGCAATACTTATGTGTGGGATAAAGATTCCATAGACCCTTACCCAAATAAAACTCAGAGGTTTCTCAAGGTAGAAACAGAAGCTCCTTATTCTAAAGACAAGTCTCCTGAGAGTTGGGCATCACCTACTCCAGACAAGCCTGGTATAGGGAGGCACCCAACAAGAGTCAAACAAGCATTTATATACCCTTACACAAACAATTCTAGGAAATACCCCCCAAAACCCCGAAGTCCCCCTCCCACCTCTCTCCTCTACAGCTAGACCATCAATCCATTGGTGGGACTGTATGGCCTTACAGCCAAATTAAGAACCCCGGAAAGTCCCTCTTACCCAATACAAAGCCTTATAGCTATTGTGATCGATAATCAGCAGAAAGGGGCTGTCATAAAAGCCCCTTACAGGAAAAAGGGAAGGGGAGAGGTGGCATACCAACTGATTTCCTTGAAATCAGATGATTTACAAGAAAATGAAACTTAGGTTTTGGAGAGCTCAAGTTTGGTGACTGTCTCCTTCATTTTATAAGATTACTTTCACTCATCTCACACACTTACAAATAGGGAATTACTTATTTATTTATTTATTTATTCATTCATTCATTCATTTGTTTATTTATTTATTTATTTATTTTGATTTTTAAAATTTCCTTTACTTCCCTCCCCCTCCCCTCACGACAGCATATAGTGCAGTATAGGGTCTGCAAATGCATTCATATTAGACATTATTCCAATTACAAAGGTGTATTGTACTAGGTGGGATGAAAGATGGTAAGGAAGAAATAAAACCAAACAATGAAAAGAACAAGATCATTTAGTTTGCTTCCATCAGGATTCAGGCTCAGTTCTTTCTAGTTATATCTCGGGATGGCACATTACTCACTTTCTTGAGTCATTCGGGATTAACTTATATCACAGCATTGCTGAAAAGAGTCCAGTCTATCATAGTTGGTCATCACAGATATGGTATGTCTCTGATTGTATTCAAATTTCTTCTGATTCTACTCTTCTCAGTCAACATCAGTTTGTATAAGTCTCTCCAGGTAATTATGAAATCTGTCATCTCCTCCTTTCTTATAGCACAATAAAATTCCATTACATTCATATACCACTACTTGTTTATCCATTCCCCAATTGATGGGCACCCCTTTAGTTTCCAATTCTTTGCAACCACAAAAAGGGCTGCTAAAAATATTTTTGTACATATGGGTCTTCCTCCCACTTCTATGATCTCTTTGGGATATAACCCTAGAAGTGGTATGGCTGGGCCAAAGGGTATGAAATTATTTACAATCCTTTGGGCATAATTCCACATTGCTCTCCAGAATGGTTGGATAAGTTCACAACTCCACCAGCAATGTATTAGTGTTGTAATTTGTCCACATCCTCTCCAGCATTTGTCACTTTCTTGTTTTGTCATCTTAGCCAATCTGACTGGAGAGATGTGGTATCTCAGAGTTGTTTTGATTTGCATTTCTCTAATCAATAGTGATTTAGAGCATCTCTTCATATGCTTATAGATATCTTTAATTTCTTTCTCTGAAAACTTCCTATTCATATCCTTTGACCATTTATCAATTGGGGAATGACTTGTATTCATATAGATTTGGCTCAATTCTCTATAAATTTTAGAAATGAGTCCTTTATCAGAGACACAAGTTGTAAAAATTCTTTCCCAATTTCCCACCTCCCTCTTGATCTTGGTTACATTGGCTTTATTTGTGCAGAAGCTTTTCAATTTAATGTAATCAAAATTATCCATTTTGCATTTTATAATGCTCTCTAATTCTTGTTTGGTCCTAAAATCTTCCCCTCTCCACAGATCTGTCAGGTAAACTATTCCTTGCTTTCCCAAATTGCTTACAGTATCATCCTTTACACCTAGATCATGCACCCATTTAGACTTGATTTTGGTATATGGTGTTAGATAGTCATCTATGCCCAGTTTCTGCCATACTGTATTCCAGTTTTCCCAGCAGTTTTTGTCAAATAGTGCATTCTTATCCCAAAAACTGGGGTCTTTGGGTTTATCGAACAATAGATTACTATATTCATTAACTGCTGGGTCTCCTGCACCTAATCTATTCCACTGATCCACTACTCTACACCTCTGCCAGTACCAAGCAGTTTTGATGACTGCTGCTGTATAATACAGCTTAAGATCTGGCATAGCTAGACCACCTTCCCTAGCATTTCTTTTCATTAATTCCCTTGATATTCTAGACTGTTTTTCCAAATAAATTTTGTTATTATTTTGTCTAACTCTACAAAGTAGTTTTTTGGTAAATTGATTGGTATGGCACTAAATATATAGTTTAGTTTGGGTAAAATTGTCATTTTTATTATATTAGCTCGACCCAGCCATGAGCAATTGATATTTTTCCAACTATTTAGATCTGTTTTTATTTGTGTGAGAAGTGTTTTGTAGTTGTGATCATATAGATTCTGGGTTTTTTTTGGCAAGTAGATTCCCAAATATTTTATAATGTCTACAGTGACTTTAAATGGGATTTCTCTTTCTATCTCTTGCTGTTGAGTTTCATTAGAGGTATATAATAATGCTGAGGATTTATGTGGGTTTATTTTATATCCTGCAACTTTGCCAAATTTATTTGTTGTCTCAAGTAGTTTTTTACTTGATTCTCTAGGATTCTCTAAGTATATCATCATATCATCTGCAAAGAGTGACAGCTTGGTCACTTCTTTGCCTAATTTGATCCCTTTGATTTCTTTTTCTTCTCTAATTGCTACTGCTAACATTTCTAGTACCAGATTGAATAAGAGGGGTGATAGTGGACACACTTGTTTCACTCCTGATCTTATTGGAAAGGCTTCTAGTTTATCCCCATTGCATATAATACTTGCTGATGGTTTTAAATAGATGCTAGCAACTACTTTAAAGAAGGCTCCATTTATTCCTATACTGTCTAGTGTTTTTAATAGGAATGGATGTTGTACTTTGTCAAAAGCCTTTTCTGCATCTATTGAGATGATCATGTGGTTTCTGCTAGTTTTATTGTTGATATGCTCAATTATATTGATGGTTTTCCTAATATTAAACCATCCTTGCATTTCTGGAATGAATCCTACCTGATCAGGGTGTATTATTTTTGTGATAAGTTGTTGGAGTCTTTTGGCTAATATTTTATTTAGAATTTTTGCGTCTAAATTCATGAGGGAGATTGGTCTATAATTTTCTTTCTCTGTTTTATCTCTTCCTGATTTAGGAATCAGTACCATTTTTGTGTCATAGAAAGAGTTTGGTAGGACTCCTTCTTCACTAATTTTCCCAAATAGTTTGTAGAGTATTGGAATCAATTGTTCTTTAAATGTTTGATAGAATTCACTAGTGAACCCATCTGGCCCTGGAGATTTTTTCCTAGGGAATTCATTGATGGCTTGTTTGATTTCTTTTTCTGAGATGGGGTTATTTAGGTGATTCACTTCCTCTTCAGTTAATCTGGGCAATTTGTGATTTTGTAAATATTCATCCATTTCATTAAGATTGTCATATTTATGTGCATACAATTGGGAAAAATAATTCCCCATTATTTTTTTGATTTCCTCTTCATTAGAGGTAGATTCCCCCTTTTTATTTTTGATACTCATAATTTGGTTTTCTTCTTTCTTTTTTTTATCATATTGATTAAGGGTCTATCAATTTTGTTGATTTTTTCATAAAACCAGCTCTTAGTTTTATTTATTAATTCAATAGTTTTCTTAATTTCAATTTTATTAATCTCTCCCTTGGTTTTCAATATTTCTAATTTAGTTCTAAATTGGGGATTTTCAATTTGTTCTTGTTCTAGGTTTTTCAATTGCATGTCTACTTCATTGACCTCCCTTCTCTCTGCTTTAATTAAGTATGCATTCAGGGATATAAAACTTCCCCTGAGAACTGCCTTTAGTGCATCCCACAAATTTTGGTATGTTGTCTCATTATTATCATTCTCTTGAATGAAATTATTGATTGTTTCTATAATTTCTTGTTTGACCCACCAATTTTTTAGGATTAAATTTTTAAATTTTCAATTAGTTTTTAGTCTATCTTTCCCTGGCCCTTTATTGCATATAATTTTTATTGCATCATGATCTGAGAACGATGCACATAATATTTCTGCCTTTCTGTAATGGATTGTGAGGTTTTTATGCCCTAGTACATGGTCTATTTTTGAGTATGTACCATGCACTGCTGAGAAGAAAGTAAATTCCTTTTTATCCCCATTCAGTTTTCTCCAGAGATCCATCATATCTAGTCTCTCTAAGATTCTATTCACCTCTTTAACTTCTTTCTTGTTTATTTAGATTTATCGAGTTCAGAGAGGGGGAGATTAAGGTCCCCCACTAGTATAGTTTTGCTATCTATTTCTTACTCTAATTCCTTTAACATCTCCTCTAGGAATTTGGATGCTATACCACTTGTTGCTTATATATTAAGTTGTGATATTGCTTCATTCTTGATGGTGCCTTTTAGTAGGATATAGTTTCCTTCCTTATCTCTTTTCATTAGATCTATTTTTGCTTTTGCTTTATCTGAAATAAGTATTGCTACCCCTGATTTTTTTACTTTAGCTGAGGCATAATAAATTTTACTCCAACCTTTTACCTTTTCCCTGTGGCTATCCCTTTGTTTCAAATATGTTTCTTGTAGACAGAATATTGTAGGATTATGTTTTTTAATCCATTCTGCTATCTGCCTCTGTTTTATGGGAGAGTTCATCCCATTCACATTCACAGTAATGATGACTATCTGTCTCTTCCCCTCCATCCTATTCCCTCCCCTGTTTATGTTTTTGTTCCTTCCTTCTCCCTTCCCCTCCTTAAAGTTTTCCCTTTTGACCGCCCCCTCCCTCAGTGTTCCCATCCAGTGACCCCCCTTCTTAACCTACCCTCTCCCCTTACTACTATTTCCCTCCCTTCTAATACCTCCCTTTAGTCTCCTCCTTTTCACCCCCCCCCTTACCCTCCCACCATCTATAGGACACAATAAATTTTTATACTTATCAGAGTAAATTACTCCCCGTTTGACACCAAACCAATGAGAGTAAATTTCAAACAGTGCTCCTCTCCCTCCCTCCTTTTCCTCTATTTAATGAATTTATGTGTCTATTTACGTTAGAATCTTAAAGTTCACTGATTAATTTGATCCTTCTTTGAAACAGAACCAGTGAGAATAGTGTTTAAATGATGTTCTTCTCCCTCTTTCTTTCCCCTCTTCTATAGTGTGTTTTGATGCCTCTTCAGATCACATATTTTACCTTTTCCTAGCTCATCCTTTCCTTTTTCCCATTACAGTACCTTTGATCTGCTTAATAGTCTTTTTTTTTAGACTCCATGTTAGTGCATTCATACCCACACCCTCTAAGTATAACCCTTTTGAAGGTCATAATAATCATAAAGATTTCAAATATTGACAGTTATCAGCTCCACATATAGGGATGTGAACATTTTGCTCTTGTTGCATCCCAAGTAATGAGTGTGTGTTTGTAGGTGTGGGTGTGTGCACTTCTGCATGTGTGAGTCTATGTTACCCTTGTTTACCTTTTTATGTCCTGCTGGAGTCTTGTAATTGGAGATCAAATTTTCCATTGAGCTCTGGCTTTTTCGTCAGGAAAGTCTGGAAGTCCCTTATTTCATTAAATATCCATCTCCTTGCCTGAAAGATTATGCTCAGTTTCACTGGGTAGTTAATCCTTGGTTGTAGTCCTAGCTCTCTTGCCCTATGAAATATCAAATTCCAGTCCCACCTCTCTTTTAAGGTAGAAGCTGCTAGGTCCTGTGTGATCCTAACTGTAGTTACTATATATTTGAATTGCTTCTTTTTGGCTGCTTGTGGAATTTTTTCTATAATCTTGTAATTCTGGAATTTGGCTACTATATTTCTTGGAGTTTTCAGTTTGGGATCTCTTTCAGGAGGAGTCCGGTAAATTCTATCGATAGCTATTTTATCTTCTGATTCCAGGACCTCAGTACAGCTTTCTTTGACAATCTCTTGGAGGATGTTGTCTAGACTGCTTTTTTCATCATGACTTTCTGGTAGACCAATAATTCTTAAGTTGTCTCTCCTGGATCTGTTCTCAAGGTCCGTTATTTTCCCAGTGAGATATTTTACATTTTCTTCCAATTTTTCGATCGTTTTGTTTTTTTTGATTGACTCCTGCTGCATCATAGAGTTCTGAGTTTCAGTTTGAGTATATCTAATTTTTAGAGAATTATGGTCTTCAGTTAGTTTTTGAAGTTCCTTTTTTAGGGAGGTATTTTCTTTTTCCAAGTTGGTCACTGCCTCCCTGATTTGGTCTTTCAAATTTTTCTTAAACTCCTCCAGGAATGCTTTTTGGGCTTGAGACCAGATCATGTTTCCTTCTGTGGTCTCTGGTGTGGGCAGAGAGTCTATATTGTCCTATGTGTTTTGTTGTTCTTGCCCTGGATAGTATGCTCGAATAGACTTTCTTGCCTTCCCCTTCTCCTTTTCAGCTTCCTTCCTTCCCATTGTGACTTCCTGTTTCTTAGTGTCTCAGGCTATGAGTTTGGGGCCTGATCCTTGACTTTGAATACCTCTGGGTGGCTAGTTTATGGCTAAGTCAGGGAAGTCAGTGAGGAATGTAGATGTGTAGGTGGGGGTGAGTCTGACCACTTCAGATTTCTACCTCTATACCCCTGGGCTATAAGTAGGCTTTTGTTGGTGAGGTGAGGTGGGGCTTGTTGGGACCCCTCCCTCTCTTCTCTTCAGATTCCTGGCTGTCTCAGTTACACCCCTTCTTGGAGATTCTCAAGCCTGAGGCTATTTCCATTAACTTAGGATTTCAATCTGGGTGGGAGACTTATCTTTGGGTTTTCTGCTTCATGAAGGAGGGATGGGAGGATCTGAGCAGCTAGAATTTACTTTGCCATTCCAGCTCCTGTATTATACAGGCAGGCAGTTTCTAAACTTCCAGGCTGGGGGCTGAATGCAGCCTGAGAAGCCACTCTCTCCACTGGGGGCCCGACTCTCCTACCTGGCTCCAAAGATCCGTTCCCTCTGCGAGATGACAGCGATTTGTCCTTGGTAAGTCTGCAGGCTGGGGCTTTTTCTCTCTCTGGTGTAGTCTGCTTGTCTGCTCTTAGGTCTGAGCTGTGCAGACCCCACGCGCTCTGCGCTCGACCTGTAAGGACACACTGGGCAGCCTCCTGGGCTGGATTCTGCCATGCTCTGTCTTCCAGTGGGCTCTGTCCCTCCAGAATCCGCTCAGATTCACCCTTTGAGACTTAGTGACCGAGGAGCTCAGTGATGTTACTGTTTCCTTTCCACCATCTTGGCTCTGCCCTCTAGGGAATTATTTAAAACCTGGGTTCACTAAATTTTAGCTTCTTTCAAGTCGTTTGCCTCCTCTGGGACATCCCCTTGAAGACAGCCTGTAAAATATGTCTTCTCATAAAGATGGCTGCAGAATAAGACCTCTCCTTTCCCAAGTTCTCACCAATTCCAACCCTCACACAGGCATAGAAAATCCTTAGCCTCATCCCATCAATGGGGAGACTTTTAAGAATGCCCAGGTTTGAACAATCAGTTACAGAGAATTCTCTGAAAATAAAAAGGGTCATCGTAAGTTTTGTTATCACAGCATATCTTCAAGTGGAGTCTCTTTAAATAGTTGTTGGGGTTATCATAAAGTGAATACCTTTTCAGGGTATGCTGGTACTAGATAAACTTTGAGGTTTCTTCCATCTTGATATTCTGGCATTTGATCTTTCAATGAAGCCATTAAGATTTATTCATAAATTTGTTCCTCCATTTGGTATTTTACATTTTTAAGCTCAGATGATTGTAAAAATGTTCAGGCTATACATCATAAATCCACCAGTAGGCTATAAAAATTAGTCATAATGAACTCATTTTATAGAAACAGGCTCCCTCCCTGCCTTGCCAGCTGCTGGAAATTTATGTGGCTGAATTTCTGCCAAATATTATACTACCAGTCTTTTTTTAATGTATTAATAATTTTTCTTTTCTGTGTGACTCAGTAACAATGGGGTGCCATTATTTTTTGGCATTTAAGGGAAATAAAAATAAAATTTCAATTTATTCAGAATCATTTATCTATTATTTTTTACAAACACTAATTACAGAAGCAAACTTTATATAATTGCTTCTTGCACAAGCCATATGTAATAGAATATAAACAAAACAAACCTATATAACAGAATAAATAGTAGTTTCTCATATAATTCTTTCCCAACTTGTTACTTTAGATGTCTATTGATTACATAAAAAATAAAAAAGAAAAGAAAAAGAAAGTATAAATAGGGTTGATAAATATTGCTCAGTGGTTGTGAACCAAAATACCATATTATTAAAAGAAATAGTGTTAAGGTATCTTCCAAATCCATCGACTACTTTGTTTTCTTTTTTTTCTCAATAATTAATTTATAAATTAAGAAGCTATAACTTGCTGCTGCTTTTTTTTTGCTAACATTGTTGAGTTTTTATCAGCTGTTCTGAGGATATGACTGCACCAAGGAGTAGTATCCCAGACTGGCATCAGTTTGATAGAGTGGATGAAATGACATTTAAACTCCAGGCTAAGCAGCCAGACTTGAGAATGTATATCAATCATAAAACCTCAGAAGCTTTATGTATAAAAGTAACCAAGTGGTCATAGGGACTTACAGAGGAAGACAAAGAGTATGAGTAGATATATTACAATGCCTTCCAATGGAGTGCTAAATTCAATGTACATAAGGCTGGATATGCATTTAGAAAATCTAGGTTTGAATTCCAGTACTTCGATTGGATTAATTTTCCGTAAAGGGTGGTTATTTATGATTACCAGAAAATGAGGAGTTTGAACTAGATTGCTTCTTCAGTCTCTTCCAGCTCTTAATCGATAAGCTTGTAATGGAGACTAAATATACTGACTTTGTTTTAGTATATTACCTTAACTCAGATTAATCTATCACTGTCTATCTGGGCAGATCTATTTCCTGGAGTTAAGAGTAACAAAAGTAATTCAGAATGAAAAAAAAAAAAAAGAGATCAAAACTGGAAGTTAAACTCTCAGAGGGGAGCAACTCTATCTATCTATCTATCTATCTATCTATCTATCTATCTATCTATCTATCTATTTTTATTATACAATTGGGCACTTACTTGGAATGTTTTTGGTCATTTCACTCTTTTTTCTAAACTATAAATTATTTTTATGTTTTATGTTGCCCATGTAGGCTATATTTTAGTTCATATAGGTTTGTCTAAATCTGGCCCACAGAAAGACAATATCTCTAGAATCTCACTCACTTCTCTGTGAGGGAAATTATGATTCTTTTAAGGAAGGCTGTGAAAGATATTGGTGTCTATGCGGACCACTGTGTCTTCTTCACAGAGAGGATACCACATTAGACTTAAATATATCTGTTCCAAAAATGATGCCAGTCTAGAAGAAATTATATATATATATATATATATATACACACATATATATGTATATATATACACATATATATGTATATGTGTATTATGTGTATGTATATGTATATGTGTGTATATGTGTGTGTGCATGTATGTGTAATTATATATATATATACATAAAACTATATGATTATATATATATAACTATATATAAAACTATCTTATGTGTATATATGTATATATGTGTGTATATATAACATATGTGATTATACATATAGATATATAAGTTTTAAGTTGCTTCCCCAGGAACTGTACCCCTTAAAGAGTAAGGGGTACAGTTAATGTCCAAAAACTTGATTCCTTGTCATCAAATAACATTAAAAATTACAAAACATCAATAGTGAATAGAAATGAAAGGAAGCATGGTAATAGATATTTTGACAATACAAGAAAATAGACAGAATGAATGAACTCTCCATCTGGGAGTTAGATAACTCAATCAGGAAAGTTCCTGATCTCCCCCAAGGGGGGAATTCCCTAGGTAGGAAGGCTGAATCAAGAGACATAGGGTGGAGGTCTTTCCTCTACATGTCTGCATTCCAAAGTTCTTGTTCTCTCTCTATTTTTCTTTAAAAAGTAGTTCTTGGCCTAAATATATACTCTCTCAAAAGAGAAAGCAAGACCAGAAGGTAACATTGCTCCTAAATTCTCAAAAACTGATTCCTTCATGTGTTATGCAAATTTGTCAGGTTTGAACCTCAGGTAATGTTTACCTCAGGAAAGGGTAAAAAAAAAAATTGCAACATTTCATAGAAAACCAATAGAGACAATTAAGATACAAAGGGATATGAATGAGGTATAAGGGAAGTGCAATTGCCCCAAAAACAAAAACGCTAAGAGAAAACTTCCAGAAGAGTGTTTTGGTCTGAAACAAGATTGCAAACAAAGATGTGGTGGATGATTGGTGAAGTGCAAAAATTGAGGGTAAGCTCCCTTAGCATTTTTTTTTTCCTTAGGACAAGTTTAATAGAGCTACAAAAGATGAGATGGGCTTGAACCCAAAGAGGTGACTAAGGTACAAACAATCTCAACAAAGCACTTGGTCATTAAGAGTGAAAAAGAGAGCTAGGAGGCTCAGAAGGTGGGCTGCTGCCCTGAGGGAGGGAGGAATCATCTGGATTAATCAGGCCCCACAAGCCGATGGCATGCCCAACTCTGCTATAGTGCCTGGGCTCCTGTTACAAAGACCTTCCAGTTGAAAGGTTGGGGAAGATCAAGCACATTTGTCCTGCAGACAGTAGCTAGCAAATCTGCAGGCCCCATGGGTTGGGGGGAGAGGAGGAAGAAGAACATCCATGGCTTTGGAGAGCAGCTCACTGCTGCTTGGAGAAGTATTCCTTACTCCTCTGAACATCAGGCTTGATGGTGTCACTCCCCAGTTTCCAGCCAGCAGGGCACACTTCGCTATGCTTGTCTTTGAACTGGAAGGCCTGGACAAGCCGAAGAGTTTCATCTACAGATTGGCCCACAGGAAGGTCATTGATGGTGGTCTGGTGCAGGATCCCCTTCTCATCAATAATGAAGAGATCCCTGAATGAAATTCCCTCATCTGCCTTTAAGACCCCATAATCTTGAGCAATGGTGCTTTTGGTGTCAGACAACAATGGAATATTCCAAGCTCCCAGTCCACCATTCTTCTTGACTGGATTGACCCAGGCAAGGTGACAGAAGTGCTAACCCACTGAAGCACCAATCACTTGGCAGTTGATTTTCTTAAATTCTTCAGTTTGATCACTGAAAGCAATAATCTTGGCATTTCCAGCAGACATTTTGACAACAACAGCAAGACTGAAAAGATAAGCTTGGAGGAAAGAGGAACAGGTGAGGAAGATCTGGAAAACACCTCTCATTGGCATTTTAGAAGAGAGATCTGGCTTATGCAAAAGTTAAAGAAAGTTTTTTTTTTAATTTTTTTAACCACTTTTGTATTTTATTGTAGAACTAAATTTGTTTCCTTTACATCAAATGGAAGAGGGGATATTGCACACAAATATCATAAAAGCACTACATACTGGAAAGTCAGAGAGGGCCTGGGGGAAGATATAGGAGAGAGCAGATTGGGGGAGGAGGTATACAGTGGGATCAATGTTTTGGGGTGGTGGGTAGGGGAAAGACAGGGAGAAAATTTGTTATTCAAAATCTTGTGGAAATGAATTATGTAAACTAAAAATAAACATAAAATACACTTCTATGAAAAAAAGCACTACATATTACTTTCACTGGAAACTAATTTTCTATATTAGCTACCACGGGGTACAATAGAGTGATACAGGATTATAAGACATAATACCATACAGAGCTACAAACTTTCACAAACAGCATTCAGAACAAGAGAGAGGAGTGTTTGAGTTGCTTCTCAGCTCAGCTCAAGACTTTCTTCCCGAGGCTGGCAATAGAGGCAGGGTACAATGGATTTCTGGATACAGCCTCCCTCTCTTGCAAGTGTTGCTGCCACCCTTCAGGCACCCTAGTCTTGAATGCATATGTCCTCAGTACCTCTAATCATTCAGAAAGCCAAACTATTTTAGTACAAAAAGTTTTTCATTTTCTTGTGTTGTGTTTTCCTACTTTTTGTAAGTGCTGCCTTCTCAATTCTCATTAGCAGAAGTTACAACAAACAGGTTGGTTTTTGTAAGTTTTTTGTTTGTTTGTTTGTTTGAATACAGAGGAAACCTGTGTATATCAGGGAAGCATTTCCCATCCTGTAGTTCAGTAACTCTGCTTAGATTTGACTCCACAGAACAACATCTTTTGCTTCACCCCAGAATATGAAATTTCATCACCATAAAGATCTACTAAAATCTCAAATCTCCCTCAGTTGACTCTCTGCTCTGACTGGAGGTCTGGAGGACAGAACACTAAACTTCTCCAAAAACATTAATTTCTAGATACCTCACAACCTTTCTGGTAACTCCATTTCCCATCAACAGCTCTGCTTGGCTATGGCTCCACAGAACATCATGCTCCTCTGCCATGTACCTCCTGAATCCCTTCATCTTTTCAGTGCCCTTTTATGTGTTATCTTTCCCTATTAACTCCTGGAAGGCAGCGACTGCCTTTTTTCTTTATTTCAATCCTCAGGCTTTAGCACAGTGTCTGGCACATACTAGAAACATAATAAATGTTTATTGAATTAAATAGAAATATAGGATGGGTAAAGACTGAAAGAAGATCAGGGGATAGGGGAGAATTGATCAGTGGGTAAACTGGTGAAGAATTTAAAAGAGATGGCATCAAAAGCATGATTGGAGGTATAAGTCTTAGGAAGAAGATCAAAGTGGTCTGAAATTGGGGAAAAAAGTATCATAGATCTATAGCCAAAAGGAGCCTCAGAAGGCATCTAGTACAACACTCCAATTTTTACAGATGAAAAGTTGAGACACAGTGATGCTCATTGACTTATTCAAGATGGTATCACAGCATCAGGACATGAACCAAGGTCTCTTGAATCTTCAGTTATTTTTTTGCACTGTACCTTACTGTCATTTTAAAAGAGAGCATCTGTGAAGAGATATTTTTAAAAGTTAAGGGTGAAATGATCAAAACAGATGTCCTCAGTTGTCTTTATAAAAAAACATGAAGAATCAATTGATGATACAGAGAACAGGTAACCAAGTTGAAGGATAAGAAAGTTCATCACTAATAAGTAAAAGGATTGCCAAGCAGTGGAGAGTGCTTCAATTAGTTTAGATAATATCTGTTAACAGGTTTATAAACTGAAATTTTGACAGGCAGAGGTAAGATTTCAGAGAAAAGAAAGAGACTTCCCTGAGCTCTCCCCCAAATCCCTTTAAAATTATTATAAAAATTCTAGAGCAACAGACCACCCCCACACACACTCACAAAGATGGAATGAAACTAATTTCTAGCCAAAGATAATTTGTAAGGTCGGCAGGAAAGGTCCATCTAACATAGGCTGCACCAACAAAGACCTGGCCACAAGAAACAAAACATGCCAGAGGGTGACTGAATCTTTGGCAGAAGCAGGAGTTTCCATACCTCTCATCCCACAAATGTCAAAGACAACTTAGAAGTCGAGTAGGAAAGGTGTGTCAAACCTGGGTTAGATAAGAGGGCAGTCCAGTGCAGGCCTCACCAGCAGAGGCACAGCCCCAGCAAACCTGGAGCAGGCCCTGGGAGCAAGTGAATTATCATCACCATCATCATCAGCAGCAGCAGCAGCAGCAGAAGCTATGAGTGAAGGTTTCAGCCCACTGACAGTAATGATGTTTATGTTGAACAACTGTTTAGAAGGAAATTATGGGGATGTTTTTGCTAGCACTTAGGATCTATTGCTTTGTCCAGACTCAAATCCAAGTCACAGTTTTAGGGGGCAGTGCCAAGGCAAGAGGGAGATTTTGAGAGCATTGAAAGGGGGCACTCCTTAGACTTACAGAGCAGAAAATAGTGCTTGTGGTTGCTCACAGACCAAAATAGAGGCCAGGAGAGTAGTAAACACCTTTCCTTCGATGAAAGCATCTTGCAAGAACTAAAAACATACAGGTCCCTAGAAGTATCCCTGAAAACACCTGTATAAAACCCTTGAAAGTTGGAACAGTGAACCATCCACCTTGGTAGCAGAGCCCTCTTTTAACACAGAAATGAAATTCAAGTAATAGGTAACAGAGCCCTGCTTTAACAAAGAGATGAAAATCAATAATAGGCTGGAAGAATGAACAAATACCAAAAAAAATAAAAAACCCAAACAAACACAAAAAAACAACCCTCTGAGTAGAAAGTTACTATGGTGACAAAGAAGACCAAAACACACACTCAGAAGAAGAGAGCAAAGTCAAAGTTCCTACATCAGAAAATTCCTAGAGAAAAATATAATTTGTTATCATGTCATAGAAGAGCGAAAAATGGATTGTGAAAATCAAGTAAGAGAAATAGAGAAAAAGCAGGAAGAGAAATGAAAGTGATCAAGAAAATAATGAAAAAGAATTCAACACCTTCCTAAAGGAAACACACACAAACATACACATACACACACACACACACACACACACACACACACACACACACACACACACACACACACACCCTGAAGAAAATAGCACCTTAAAAATAGAGTAAGCTAAATAGTAAAAAAAAGATGTCAAAAAAAAAAAACAATGAAAGAAATGCTATAAAAAGCAGATTTAGTCAAATGGAAAAGGAGGTTCAAAAGTTCACTGAAAAAATTAATTCCTTAAGAATTAGAATGGAGGCCAATATTGCGGAGTAGAAACAACGGATCCAAGCCACTCTGCCCCCATATTACCTCCAAACCATTTAAAAGGGGACTCTGAACAACTTCTGGAGCCCCAGCACCCACAGAACAACACAGACAAGCTAATCTCCCAATGAGGACAGCCCAGCAACTCTGCAGGAAGGACCAGCACAGTGGTCTGGGAGCCAGCAGCACAGAGGGCAGAGTGCAGGGAGCAGAGCACAGGTCTGCCTGAGTCACGGTTTTAGCCCCAGGGAGGCAGGGCCAGCAGCCAGCTGGAGGAAACCCAGAACACCAGCAGTTGTGGCGATTCCAGAATTATCAACATAGACATGCCTAGGACCAAGTGAGAGGTTAGTGCCCTATGGACTTTGGGGCCAGTATTTGGGAAATGTATCAGCTTCGTCCCCTGGGGGCTAGAAGCTGCTGAGGAGACATGCCATTTTGTAGTTTTCAGAGGCAGCTCCAGCTACTGGCCTGCCAACTGTAGGGAGATGCAGTGATCAGTCTTGGGGAGTAATCGCTCTTGCTTTAACCTCCCTGGATCTGGACTGTGATCTGGGGTGGAGGTCGTGGGTGGGTTTCCAGCTTGCCAGAAATGGAAGTTGCCCCCCGACATGTTCGGGACAAAAACTACCCTGTCTGGCAGCAGAGCCATAATGTGGCAACAAGCCCAAAAGTCAAGTAATTAAGTGGCAACATGCCAAGGCAAAGGAAACAAATGAAACAGAAAAATGCAACCCTAGACTCCTACTTTGGGGGCAAAGAGGGTCGAAGGATAGGGGATGAGAACTGTGAGGTCAGAAGTCCTGCTCCAAAAGCCCCAGGGGAAAACATGAGCAGGTTGTAGGCCATAGAGGACCTTAAGAAGGACTTTAAAAATCAAATAAGAGAAGTGGAGGAAAAATTGGAAAGAGGAATGAGAAGGATGCAGGAAATGTATGAAATGACAGTCAACAGCCTGACTGAGGAAAACAACACCTTAAAAATAGACTAACTCAAATGGCAAAGGAGGTCCAAAAAGGAAATGAGAAGAATGCCTTAAAAAGTTGAATTTGCCAAATGGAAAAAGAATATCAAAAGCTCACTGAGGAGATTCATTCCTTCAGAGTTAGAGTGGAGCAAATGGAAGCTAATGACTTTATGAGAAATCAAGATGCTGTTAAGCAGATCCAAACAAATGAAAGATTAGAAGGCAGTGTGAAATATCTCATGGGAAAAACCACTGACCTGGAAAATAGATCCAGAAGAGACAATTTAAAAATTATCGGACTACCCGAAAGCCATGATCAAAGAAACAACCTAGAAATCACCCTCAAGAAATTATCAAGGAAAATTGCCCTGATATTTTAGAACCACAGGGCAAAAGAGAGATTGAAAGAATCCACCCATCACCTCCTGAAAAAGATCCCAAAAAGAAAACTCCTAGGAATATTATAGCCAGGTTCCAGAATCCCCAGATCAAGGAGAAAATACTCCAAGCAGCCAGGAAGAAACAATTTCAATATTGTGGAAAAACAATCAGAATAGCACAGGGCAGCTTCTACACTGAGGGACTGAAGGGCATGGAATACGATATTCCAGAGGGCAAAAGATCTGTGAATGAATGCAGGGATCACCTACCCAGCAAAACTGAGTATTTTGTTTCAGGGGAAAATATGGTCATTCAGTGGAATAGAGGACTTTCAAGCATTCTTTTTTTTTAAGCAATTGGGGTTAAGTAACTTGCTCAAGGTTACACGGCTAGTCATTATTTATGTGTGGGTGCTCATTTTCTGAGGCCGGATCTGATCTCAGGTCATCCCAGCTCCGAGGCCGGCACTCTAACTCACTGCGGCCACCTAGCCGCCCCTTTAGGGCAATTGGGGTTAAGTAACTTGCCTAAGGTTACACGGCTAGGATTCTGCTTGTATGGATTAAGTGTCGGAGGCCGGCTCCGAACTCAGGTCCTTCTGACTCCAGGGCTGGTGCTCTATTCACTGTGCTACCTTGCCGCCCCTACTTTCAAGCATTCTTGAAGAAAAAACTAGAATTGAATAGAAAATTTGACATCCAGACACAACAAGCAAGAGATGCCTGAGAAGGTAATCAGGGAAAAGAAATCAAAAGGAACTTATCAAAGTTGAACTATTTTACATTCCTATATGGAAAAACAATAACTGTGACTGATGAAAACTTTCTCACTATGAAAATAATGGAAGAAGGGTGTATGGTTATATGAATACATATGTGAATGTTTGTGTATATGGTTACAGTTATATATGGATAGAGGACATAGGTTGAATTTTTTGGGAAGGGAGGATACTCAAGGGGTGAAATTATGAGGTGAGAGAGGAAAGTGGCAAGAGGAGATGGGGAGAGACAGGGTAGGGTAAACTATCTCATGTAGAAGAAGCAAGGGGAAGTGGTTTCAGGGGTGGAGAAAATTAGGAAGGCAAAAAGGCAAAACCACATTGTCATTGAATTTGGTTCAAGGAGAGAATGACATACATAGCAAATGGGATATCTCAACCTGCAGCAGAATAGGGGGAAGGGGGATGAGAGGAGGAATGATGGATGGGAGGGCATCCTTGGGGGGAGGGGAGGTTGGAAGTACCCATTATAAAAGAGGGACAGGATCAAGTAGGGAATGGACCAAGTGGGGGGTGGGATGAGTGGGAGGGAATTATAAGCAGCCTTGTAAAATCTAAAATCTACTATAAAAAATCTACTATGATAATGTTTTGCATAGCTAGACATGTACAACATATACTGAATTACTTATCTCCCCAGAAGGAATGGTTGACAAGGGAGGAAGGAAATGGATCTGAAATTCAAGGTCTTAAGATTAAATGTTTCAAATATATATAAATACTATTATTAATACTCTTTTGCTTGTAATTGGGAGATAAGATGTGCAGGCATTGGGACACAAAGATTCACCTTCCTCTAATGGAAAAGTCGAAGGGGGTATGGGAAATGATATGGGAGAGAGGAGATTGGAGGAAGTGATATCTTGTGGGACTGCTATTATGGGAGGGTGGTTAGGGGAAAAACTTGGGTTGGAAATGATTGTAACTCAAAATCTGGCGGAAATGAATGATGTAAAACAGACATTAATAAAGCATTTGTTTAAATAAAAAATTAGAATGGAGAAAGTTTAAGTTAAATACTTTGTGAGAAATCAAGAAACTACAAATCAAAATCAATATAATAAAAAATAGAAGATAATGCCAGATAATGCATTGGAAGAAGAACTAACCCTGAAAATAGATCCAGAAAAGATAATTTCAATATTATTGGACCACCTGAAAGCTAAGGTCAAAAAGAAAAAAAAAGGAGGAATGTGAAGATGGGTGAGTAAAAGCAAAAACTTACTTGGGCTTTTCCCAACCACCTTCAATAACTGTAAAAAATGGCTCCAAATTTTTTTAGAGCTCCAGAACCGACAAAAAGACATAGTGAAACATGTGTCCAACTGAGGACAGCCTGACAAACTGACAAGAAGGGTCCTTCCCACAGGACTAGGAGTGGAGTGCAGTCCTATGTGAGCCACACCAGCCCAGAAAAATAGCAGAAACCAGCCAGAGCAGATCTTAGAAACTCAAAGCACTGGCAGTTGTTGCAGTTTACAGAATTCTCAACCCATAAAATCATGTAAAATATTACTCTAGACAAATTTTGGTGCTACAGAACCCACAAAATGACAGAAAAATGCTAATCTCCCATTGAAGATAGCCCAGCAGGCTGGTAAGAAGGGGCCAGCACAGTGTTCTGGGAGCCCCGCCCAGCCAAACATGAGCCTGAGATTTTAGCATCAGATTTAGCATAGCCTAACCAGGTGCCCCCTGGAGGGACTTCTGATCACCAGCATCTGTGTCAGTTTCCAGAATTATCCATGCATAGATGCCAAAGATAAAGTGAGAGATCACTATAGATCACTATAGGGAAAAGAGAGTTCTTGAGTGTGATCCAGCCTTTGACCTGGGGTGAGAAGCAGCTGAGACTCTGGGGCCATGCTGCTTCAGAGCTCCTGGCCTGTAGACTGTAAGGGGACTAAGAGACCAGCCTGAGGGATAGTCAGTCTTGATCTAAACTGCTTCGATCTGGATTGCTGTCCAGGGTGGAGGTACTGCAGGGAGTGAAGAGTGTGTCAGAGTGTGTTGAGGTTTCAAAAATGCCCCCCAACTAATAGCTCTAGTAGCTGTGGAAACGCCAGCGATTGGGCTAAAGCTTCCCTTTCTGGTAGCAGAGTTCTACTGTGGAAAAAAGACTCAAAAGTGAAATAATTGAGTGGCAACATGAGCAAGCAAACGAAGCAAAGCAAACATAGCAACCTGATATTAGACTCCTATTCTGCAGACAAAAAGGATCAGAGCATGGAATAGGAGGAAGACAGTGAAATCAGAACTCTTGCACCAGAAGTTTCCAAGAAAAATATGACTTGGTTACAGGCCATGGAGGAACTTAAGAAGGATTTTGAAAACAAAACAAGAGAAATGGAGGAAAAATTAGGAAGAGAAATTAGAATGATGCAAGAAAATTATTAAATGAGAGTAAACAACCTGACTGAAGAAAATAATGCCTCAAAAAATAGAATAACTCAGATGGCAAAAGAGACTCAAAAAGTCAATGAGGAAAAGTATGCCTTAAAAAGACGAAACTGCCGGGTGGAAAAAGAATCTCAAAAGCTGACTGAAGAGACTCATTCATTCAGCATTAGACAGGAGCAAAGGAAAGCTAATGACTTTATGAGAAATGAAGATACTATTAAACAGATCCGCACAAATGAAAAAAATAGCAGTCAATGTGAAATATCTCATTAGGAAAACCACTGACCTGGGTAAGTGATCCAGGTTAGATAATCTAAAAATTATTGGACTACATGAAAATCATGATAAAAAAAAAAAAAAGAATCTAGAAATCATCCTCTAAGAAATTCTCAAAGAAAACTGCCATGATGTTTTAGAACCACAGGGCAAAAGAAAGGTTGAAAGAGTCCACCAATCATCTCCTGAAAAAGATTCCAAAAAGAAAATTCCTACGGATATTATCTCTGGGTTCCAGAATTCCCAGATGAAGGAGAAAATAATACAAGCAGTCGGGAAGAAACAATTTCAATACTGTGGAAACACAATCAGGATAACAAGGATCTACAGCTTCTACACTGAGGGACTGAAGGGCTTAGAATATCATATGCTGAAGGTCAAGGGAGCTGGGATTAAAACCAAGAAAAACTTACCCAGCAAAACTGAGTATCATGTTTCAGGGGAAAATATGGTTATTCAGTTCAATAGGGGAATTTCAAGCATTCTAGATGAAAAAAACAAAGTTGAACAGAAAATTTGACATTCAGATACAAGAAGCAAGAGAAGCATGAGAAGGATAAACAGGGAAAAGGAATCATAAGGAACTTATCAAAGTTGAACTATTTATATTCCTATACAGAAAAATGATAATTATAGCTTGTGAAACTTTTCTCAGTATGAGAACAGCTGAAAGGAATAGAAATATATACATATATATATGAGCGTATGAATACATGTGTGAGTGTGTGTGTGTGTGTGTGTGTGTGTGTGTGTGTGTGTGTACAGGTATACATAGACAGATGGCATAGGACCAATTGAATAGGAAGGGATGATACCTAAAAGGTGAAATTAAGATGCAAGAGAGCAATATAATGAGAGGAGATGGGGAGAGACAGAATGGGGTAAACTATCTCATATAGAAGAGGCAAGGGAAAATTGTTACAATGGATGGGAAGAACAGGAAGGCAAAAGGGAATGAGTTAACCTTGTTCTCATTGAATTTGATTTAGGGAGGGAATTACATATACACTAAATAGGGTATCTCACCCTACAGGAGAGTAGGGAGGAAAGGGATGAGAGGGGGGATGATGGAAGGGAGGGCAAGCTTGATGGGGGGAAGTTGGAAGCACCCCCTCTTGAAAAGGGACAGGATCTAAGTAGAGAACAGAACAAGTAGGAGGTGGTATAGGATGTCGGGAAATATAGTGAGTCTTTCACAATATATCCACTATGGAAATGTTTTGCTTAGCTATACATGTACAACCTATATTGAATTGCTTATATTCCTCTTAAGGATGGGTGACAAGGGAGGAAGGGAAAGAATCTGGAATTTAAAATTTTAAAATAAAATGTTTTAACATATATATATATATATAATTTTATATGTAATACATTATAATTTAATATATTATCTATATATTAATAATTATACATATATATATACACACACACTATTATTACTATTACTTTAAACTGGGAAATAAGATATATAGGCACTGGGGCATAGAAATCCACTGTGCCCTACTAGAAGATTGGAGGGAGGATGGGAGAAGATATGGGAGAGATCAGATTGGGGAGGGGACATTCAGTGAGATCGCTATTTTAGGGAGGTGAGTAGAGGAAAAATGGGGAGTAAATGTGCAAATGAATGATGTAAACTAAAAAAAAATTAAAAGAGAGAAAAAAGTTTGGATGAATGACAAGAAAAAATAAAACCTAAAAAATGAATATTAAAATATTTATGTTTAACTACAAAAAATAAAGTATAAAATTAAAATATCCAATAATAGAAAAAAATTGGACAGGACTTTAAACTTTATCTGATCCAATCCTGCCATCTTATGGGTGAAGGAACAGAGTCACATAGAGCAGAAAATATTTTCCCAAGTTCATCTAATCACTCTCAGGTCTAGAATTTGATGCCCTGTCACCTGAATTAAAATTGATAATACGTTGTATTAGAACTCCAAACTTCATATGCTTTTTTCAGTAAAACAGTATTTACTGTCATCAGCTTACAACAAGGAAGGCAGATGTTGGGAGTGAATATCATCATTGTGGCAAATGATTTAAAGGTGAAAGAACCTTCTATAGCTGGGAAATTCAGGAGTTAGGGACTTTGAGGAGATATCTACTTGGATGTTAAAATTTGATAGCAGAAGGATAGACGTTGAGGGGGAAGGGGATATGGCAAATAGGTTGCTTAACTCCATTCAAAAAGAGAAATAAATGTTCTGAGTGGCACTATGATTTCTATTGCACACACACAAAAAAATTGATACTATGAACTTCATAGGAAGAAGCAAAGTGAGTGATGGTGGTAAAGAGGTCAGTAAGAGAGAGAGAGAGAGAGAGAACAAACAAGAACAGATCACATCTTTATGAGCTCAAGTATTAAGAACTAACCATTTTATCAACCTCAAAAGAGATAAAGTGCAGTCCTCATCTAGGAGCTAAAATGGATTCAGTGATTACCCAAGAAGAAATCAACTGTAGGCTCTTTCAATGACAGTTGCAACTGACAAGTGTTCTATATCCAATTCACCTTTGTTAGCTATTATTCTAAAGATTTATTTTTTTGCTGTTCAAAAAACCTACTTAACTATTGATTTTTCCATGCTAGAAATAACTTCCTAGGAAAGTCCTATCCCAGCATGGATAGAGTAAGTCTGAGGCACTTTTGCCACCTGCTATAATGATCACCTCAAATTCCATCATCATTTTTGTTTTATAATCCTTATTTCTTCAGGGCACAAAGCAGTATGCAAAGAAACCTCTGGGTCAGAGAGAATGATTTCCACTTGCCATCTATTATTCTCTATCTCCATTAGCACTGACCTCTTCACAATGCTAATCAACAAATCCATTAAATGGTCTACTGACTTTAAGACAAACTTAGAGATCAAAAGCTAATTCTCTCTTATTATTTCCTTAAACACAAAGATAGTTTGTTCTTACTTTACTTGAAGGCCAGGGGGAATTTCTACTATTCTGAAATATTAATTTTCTTTTTATTTCCCCAAAAGTAACTCCATATATTTTAAATGATGCTTTTGCCACTGAGGAAGAAAATGAATATATAGATTTGTAGCCATTTCATCACCAAAGGCTTAATTTCTTCCATAAAACCTTTCTCCCAATTAAAAAAAATAAAAATCAAGCCATTTTAAAACAAACAAAACCTTTCTCATCCCCCAAAATAGTGCAGGCCAAACCATAAGCAGGTGCAAAGTTTAAAATGCAGTGAGTACTCATGGAGAATAAACACAATTAAAATTAATTATGCTCAGATAGGCTTATAAAGAACCAATTAATAAGGATGTACAATTAAAATGAAGTAATGCTTAGCTTCTCCTACAGAATCTAAACAGCTGGGAAAGCATTCCCTAGAAAACATCAACAGAAAAGGTGAAGTTTCTGACATGACCTCTCCCCCTCCACCAGCCTGGATCTATTATACCTCAGGCAGCAAAAAAACAAAATAGTTTTCTTGCCTCCTCAAAAGAATTAGTCCAACCAATATAAAACAGATGTTCCTTCTACTACATCCACAATGCTGTGAAAAGAAATGCTTATTTATCCAGATGGAAGGATACAAACTCTAATTACACTACTGGTATCAAAGGTGTTTCTACTGATGGTATTTCCAAATTGTAGTCTTCTTAATTGATTTTAGCTAGAGAGAGCAGGGACCAAAGTTTATGGAGGTGATTAAATTCTCAAGTAGAAGAAAGAGGACCCTTCCAATGGTACATATGTATCTATTCCTGGACACTTCTCATGAATGGGATGTGTGTAGCTAGAATTTATTTGTGAGTTTCAGCATTTTCTTGGCTTTAATCTGAATTTTCTAACCCATATCATTCCAGTTTGCCTTTTAAGCTCAAGTAGCTGATTCCTGCCAAAATCCAAATTTAAAACTAAGCTGCCCCAACTCATGCCTGCCCGTATGTTGTAAATAGCAATCAAGTAACAGCAACTTCTTTTCCCTTCCCTTCTCTATTTTCTTTATATTATTAGACTTCACATTCCTATTCCCGTTTTCTTCCCTAAATCAATAACTTTAATAAGTAAAGTTCTTTAAATTTATTATTCTTCAAATGCAAATAAGCACATTGCATTCTGTTATTATTATAGAAATCACAGGTTTTTTGTGTCTTTGTATGCTTTAGAGAATTTATTCTTGCTTGGTTGTAGTGGTATTAGAAAGGGTTTGAGGAATGCAAGAGGAAGGAACAGTTCTTTCCTATAGCATAATACAATCTGCTTCTGTATCTCCATTTCTTATTTTAAGAACATAGTCATTTTCTTTTTTAAAAAGATGAATTTAAGGATTTTAATTGGCTAGATATTATAACAATGTCATAAATTATTATGGCCTCATACAGTGCAAATTTGAAGGTCATACTTCAGCACCATCATATCTATGATTCTATAGCAATTATTATGATGGGTGACCTTGAATGTCATAATCTAAAAATATTAAAAATTAATCAATTACTGAGGTGGCTAGGTGGCACAGTAAGTAGAAAGCACTGGCCCCAGAGTCAGAAGGACCTGAGTTCAGATCCGGCCTCAGACACTTAACACATAGACACACACACACACACACACACACACACACACACACACACACACACCCCAAAAGAAAAAAAACCTAGCCATGTGACCTTGGGCAAGTTACTTAAGCCCAATTGTCCCCAAAAAGCAAAAAAAAAAAAAAATTTAATCAATTATAAAAATCTTGTTACTTGTCCTTGGTCATTTTTTCATAGGCCCATATATTTAATAAACTTGTTAAAATGTGAATGTAAACAAAATATTAAATACTTATCATGTACAAAGCATTGTGCTATACATAGGAGATGTTAATGGAAAAGTAGGGACAGATTCTATTCTCAAGAAGACTACATACTAATGAGGGAGATGACATATGAGATTTCAGCTACGAGTCAAAGTCACAGCTTGGGTGACAACAGTAAAACAGATGGTAATGCATGTTCTTTGATAATATTTCTTCTGATGAAACAATATCCCTTCATGATATTTGACAGTGTCTGAAATCTTTTATCTTTAGTACCCTCAGCTCCTGTTGAAGGTGGACCTGTAATACCCACTAAAGTAATTTGTCAGTTTGCATCTCCACAAGGGGTTGACTCTTTTTTGAATGATGGCTATGGGAATTACTGGGCTGAAGGTTCTTGGACTTACCAATAAATAGCAGCTTGGTTAGGATTTTCTGTTGGTGGGTGTAACAGTAATGAAATTTGAAGTGCCTTTTGTATTGCTAAGCTGAGAGGTACTTAGCACCTAGTCCAAATTAAACCTCTGCTAAAGAAACAGAAGGTATGAACTCCTGTTGCTGATGTAACAGGAAGGATCTGAAGCCAGAACCCCTGTTTCTGAAAGAGGAAGGGGCTGAAAAAGGAGGAACAATACTGTATATAAGGAAAAGCTCCAGAGAGGGAGTCAGAATTTCTTGGGACAAGCATCTGGAGGCAGAGCAGCTGATGGAGAGAATTGAGAATTGAGAACTGAGTCAGAGATTCTTGGAGCAAGCCATGTAGAAGCTGGATGAAGTGATTTTGAACAAAGCTTATGGTGCTGAAAGGGGGCCAGCTGGAGCTGCTGAGAAGCTGCTAAGTCCAAGGGCCAGCCAGAGCTGCCAGAGGAGGTATGACTGTGGTGTCTATACTTTGTTTGTGGCTTTGTTAAGCCTTCACTTCCCAGGAACAGAGACAGTGAAGGATTTAAGGTGGACTGGACATTGTTAGCTTCAGTGTAGAACATGAAGTGTGTGGAGAGCTGGACAAAGACCTGGGAGCTCTCTGCCTTTGAAGCCAGGTGACAATTTGGTGAATCCAGGGAGGATCTGGGACCACGGAAGGGGATCCAGGGAATCTGAGAACTTGACCAGAGTCAAGATGAAAAGTACTCACCATGAGTACTGAGGAGTGACTGATCCAGTTGTGAGATTTTGTTTTGGGGCTCATTTGGGGAAGAGTTATGTGATTTTGCCAGATGAGACTCTGGGAAGCCATTGATAGCCCACTGGCTTTGAAAAACGCAGATGTTGATGCTTCCCTCTCTGGTAACTGTGATTTGGTATGGATGTAATTGTTGGACAGTTTGGAAACCTATCTGCTTGGTCTACTTCTCTGTCTTATAACTTCTGTCTGTATACTCTGAAGTTTGGGGTGCTGACCTTTTCCCCCTGAACTAAGTAAATGATATGTTTGATTGATTAAAGCAAGATTGTTAACCCATTTTGAGTTGCTTTCCTTTAGAAAAGCAGATCTAAGAACCTGTGTTGGCAGCCACCCTAGGGATGCTGAGGTGCTTGCTGCTACAGAGGGCAGAGGGGGGAAGATATGGGAGAGAGCAGATTGGAGGAGGGAATATATCCAGTGTGATTCCTATTTTGTGGTGGTGGGTCAGGAAAAACAGGGAGAAAATTTGTAATTCAAAATCTTGCAGAAAAGAATGACATAAACTAGAAGTTAATAAAACATTTGATAAAGTAAAAAGAAAAAAAGAAAAGAAAAGACTTCAAACATCCAGGAAGAAACAATTCAAAGAGCATGGAAGCAGACTCAGAATCACACGAGATTTAACAGCTACCACATGAAGGAGTGTAGGACTCAGAATATAAAATTCCAAAAGGCAAAATTAATCAGATTACAACCAAAAATAACCTCCCCCCAAAACAGTATAATTCTTCATGGGAAATGGGAATATTTAATGAAACACAGGACTTTTATTTTTTTTAATTTTTTTATTAATTTATTAGTTTAGTTTCAGTAAACAAGATTCAATTCCATAGTTCCTTGATTTTCAAATTTCCTTTACTTCCCTCCCCCCTCCCCTCACGACAGCATATAGTACAGTATAGGGTCTGCAAATGCATTCATATTAGGCATTATTCCAATTACAAAGGCATATTGTACTAGGTGGGATGAAAGATGGTAAGGAAGAAATAAAACCAAACAATGATAAGAACAAGATCATTTATTTTGCTTCCATCAGGATTCAGGCTCAGTTCTTAATAGTTATACCTCTGGATGGCCCATTTCTCACTTTCTTGAATCATTTGGGATTAACTTATATCACTGCATTGCTGAAAAGAGTCCAGTCTGTCATAGTTGGTCATCACAGATATGGTATGTCTGTGATTGTATACAAATTTCTTCTGATTCTACTTTTCTCACTCAGCATTAGTTTGTATAAGTCTCTCCAGGTAATTATGAAATCCAACACCTCCTCGTTTCTTATAGCACAATAAAATTCCATTACATTCATATACCACAACTTGTTTAGCCATTCCCCAATTGATGGGCACCCCTTTAGTTTCCAATTCTTTGCAACCACAAAAAGGGCTGCTAAAAATATTTTTGTACATATGGGTCTTCCTCCCACTTCTATGATCTCTCTGGGATGTAACCCTAGAAGTGGTATTGTTGGGTCAAAGGGTATGAAATTATTTATAATCCTTTGGGCATAATTCCAGATTGCTCTCCAGAATGGTTGGATAAGTTCACAACTCCACCAGCAATGTATTAGTGTTGTAATTTGTCCACATCCTCTCCAGCATTTGTCACTTTCTTGTTTTGTCATCTTAGCCAATCTGACTGGAGAGATGTGGTATCTCAGAGTTGTTTTGACTTGCATTTCTCTAATTAATAGTGATTTAGAGCATTTCTTCATATGCTTATAGATATCTTTAATTTCTTTCTCTGAAAACTTCCTATTCATATCCTTTGACCATTTCTCAATTGGGGAATGACTTGTATTCATATAGATTTGGCTCAATTCTCTATAAATTTTAGAAATGAGTCCTTTATCAGAGACACAAGTTGTAAAAATTCTTTCCCAATTTCCCACCTCCCTCTTGATCTTGGTTACATTGGCTTTATTTGTGCAGAAGCTTTTCAATTTAATGTAATCAAAATTATCCATTTTGCATTTTATAATGCTCTCTAATTCTTGTTTGATCCTAAAATCTTCCCCTCTCCACAGATCTGTCAGGTAAACTATTCCTTGCTTTCCCAAATTGCTTACAGTATCATCCTTTACACCTAGATCATGCACCCATTTAGACTTGATTTTGGTATATGGTGTTAGATAGTGATCTATGCCTACTTTCTGCCATGTTGTATTCCAGTTTTCCCAGCAGTTTTTGTCAAATAGTGCATTCTTATCCCCAAAACTGGGGTCTTTGGGTTTATCGAACAATAGATTACTATATTCATTAACTGCTGGGTCTCCTGCACCTAATCTATTCCATTGATCCACTACTCTACACCTCTGCCAGTACCAAGCAGTTTTGATGACTGCTGCTGTATAATATAGCTTAAGATCTGGCATAGCTAGACCACCTTCCCTAGCATTTCTTTTCATTAATTCCCTTGATATTCTAGACCGTTTGTTTTTCCAAATAAATTTTGTTATTATTTTGTCTAACTCTACAAAGTAGTTTTTTGGTAAATTGATTGGTATGGCACTAAATATATAGTTTAGTTTGGGTAAAATTGTCATTTTCATTATATTAGCTGGACCCAGCCATGAGCAATTGATATTTTTCCAACTGTTTAGATCTGTTTTTATTTGTGTGAGAAGTGTTTTGTACTTGTGATCATATAGATTCTGGGTTTTTTTTGGCAAGTAGATTCCCAAATATTTTATAATGTCTACAGTGACTTTAAATGGGATTTCTCTTTCTATCTCTTGCTGTTGAGTTTCATTAGAGGTACATAATAATGCTGAGGATTTATGTGGGTTTATTTTATATCCTGCAACTTTGCCAAATTTATTTATTGTCTCAAGTAGTTTTTTACTTGATTCTCTAGGATTCTCTAAGTATATCATCATATCATCTGCAAAGAGTGACAGCTTGGTCACTTCTTTGCCTAATTTGATCCCTTTGATTTCTTTTTCTTCTCTAATTGCTACTGCTAACGTTTCAAGTACCAGATTGAATAAGAGGGGTGATAGTGGACACCCTTGTTTCACTCCTGATCTTATTGGAAAGGCTTCTAGTTTATCCCCATTGCATATAATACTTGCTGATGGTTTTAAATAGATGCTATCAACTACTTTAAAGAAGGCTCCTTTTATTCCTGTACTTTCTAGTGTTTTTAATAGGAATGGATGTTGTACTTTGTCAAAAGCCTTTTCTGCATCTATTGAGATGATCATGTGGTTTCTGCTAGTTTTATTGTTGATATGCTCAATTATACTGATGGTTTTCCTAATATTAAACCATCCTTGCATTCCTGGAATGAATCCTACCTGATCAGGGTGTATTATTTTTGTGATAAGTTGTTGGAGTCTTTTGGCTAATATTTTGTTTAGAATTTTTGCGTCTAAATTCATGAGGGAGATTGGTCTATAATTTTCTTTCTCTGTTTTATCTCTTCCTGATTTAGGAATCAGTACCATATTTGTGTCATAGAAAGAGCTTGGTAGGACTCCTTCTTCACTAATTTTCCCAAATAGTTTGTAGAGTATTGGAATCAATTGTTCTTTAAATGTTTGATAGAATTCACCAGTGAACCCATCTGGCCCTGGAGATTTTTTCCTAGGGAGTTCATTGATGGCTTGTTTGATTTCTTTTTCTGAGATGGGGTTATTTAGGTAATTCACTTCCTCTTTAGTTAATCTGGGCAATTTGTGATTTTGTAAATATTCATCCATTTCACTAAGATTGTCATATTTATGTGCATACAATTGGGAAAAATAATTCCTCATTATTATTTTGATTTCCTCTTCATTAGAGGTAGATTCCCCCTTTTTATTTTTCATACTCATAATTTGGTTTTCTTCTTTCTTTCTTTTTATCATATTGACTAAGGGTCTATCAATTTTGTTGATTTTTTCATAGAACCAGCTCTTAGTTTTATTTATTAATTCAATAGTTTTCTTAATTTCAATTTTATTAATTTCACCTTTGGTTTTCAATATTTCTAATTTATTACTAAATTGGGGATTTTCAATTTGTTCTTTTTCTAACTTTTTCAATTGCATGTCCAATTCATTGACCTCCCTTCTCTCTGCTTTAATTAAGTATGCACTCAGGGATATAAAACTTCCCCTGAGAACTGCCTTTAGTGAATCCCACAAATTTTGGTATGTTGTCTCATTATTATCAATCTCTTGAATGAAATTATTGATTGTTTCTATAATTTCTCGTTTGACCCACCAATTTTTTAGGATTAAATTGTTTAATTTCCAATTAGTTTTTTATCTATCTTTCCCTGGCCCTTTATTGCATATAATTTTTATTGCATCATGATCTGAGAATGATGCACTTAAGATTTCTGCCTTTCTGTACTGGATTGTGACGTTTTTATGCCCTAGTTCATGGTCTATTTTTGAGCATGTACCATGTACTGCTGAAAAGAAAGTAAATTCCTCTTTATCCCCATTCAGTTTTCTCCAGAGATTCATCATATCTAGTCTCTCTAAGATTCTATTCACCTCCTTAATCTCTTTCTTGTTTATTTTGAGGTTAGATTTATCGAGTTCAGAGAGGGGGAGAACACAGGACTTTTAAGAACTTTTTATAAAAAGAACAAAGTTTAATAGAAGATTTGACCTATGAAAATAAGATACAAAAGAATCATAAAATGGTAAACATGAAAAAGAAGTAACAATGGACTCGATATGCTCAAAGTGCTTACCTTTCTAAGTGGGAAGGTGATGCGTGTGTCTTCGAAGAACTATACCATCATATCAGTTAGAAGAATTCTACATAGAAAGATGGCATGGGAGTGAGTTGATTATGCTGGGATAATATGAAAAAAATGAATAGGTAAAAAAGTGGTTACGTCCAGTATCCTTCAGGTAGAAGGAGACAAATAATGTTGAAATTCAATAATATAAAAATCGATAAAAATACTTAGTTGATAACATAAATCTATCCTAACAATAGGGAAATAAAAGGGAAAGGAGATAAGGGAAGTGGGTAGGGAGGTAAGAAGGACGTGAGATAAAGAAGGTAGTAGTCAAAGGAAAAACAGACTTTAGCTGAGAGAATTTAAAAAGAGAAAGAGAAGCATGAGCAAAAAAAAAAACACTGAAATTTAGAAGTTGTAATCATAACTGAAAATGTGAATGGGAGGGGTGGAGCCAATATGGTGGAATAGAAGCAGGAAAACTCAGTTGGCTCCCCCCATAACCACCTCAAATACCTAAAATAATATTACCATAAACAAACTTCAGAGCTACAGAACCCACAAAGTGACAGAGAGAAACAAATCTCCCACTGAAAGCAGCCCAGCATAGAGGCAGGAAGGGTCCATCACAGAGCAATGGGAGCAGAACCCAGCCCTGAGTAGGCCCACAGTTTTAGCCCAGGGTGGCCCTGACCACCAGTGGCTAGAGTGGACATCAGGAGAGTGAATCACCAGCAGTAGTGGTGGTTTCCAGAATTATATAGCAGCAAGCATTCCAGCATCCTCAGGGTGGCTGCCAACACAGATCTTAGATCAGCTTTTCTAAAGCAAAGCAACTCAAAATGGGTTAACAATCTTGCTTTAATCAATCAAACATAGAGTTACAGCTAGTTTTGGGGGGGAAGTCAGCACCCTGAATTTCAGAGTATACAGACAGGTTATAAGCAGAAATTACAAGAAGACAGAGAAATAAACAGATCAAGCAGACAGCCCTCCAACTGTCCAACCATTACATCCATACCTAGTCAGTTACCAACACATTTCAAAGTGAGCCCCAAAACAAAGTCTCACATCAGGATTTAAATAGCCTTCTCCGGTGTCAGAGAATGTAACAACCCTCTTGACCCACTACCCAATCACAACGTATCTCCTGAAAAACAAGCCTCCCACCACAACCAGGTGCACTGAAGCCTATCAAATGGCCTAAGGATAGGGAAGATCTTACAAAATACTATCTTAGAAAGATGGCAACAACATAAATTTATATTCCCTTTCCAAATTATCACACCAAAAATGCCAAAGCAAAAGTAAAAGGTCGGTGCAGAACTCTGTTGGAAATGGGTGGGGCAGAGTGTGTTCTGTACCCTGATCCTTGGGGCAAGAAGTAGTGGCCCTGGAGCATCCTCCAGATGGCTGCTTCAGAGCTCCTGGCCTACAGATAATAGGGGGACCAAGCAACCATTCTGAGGGGTTATCTCTCTTGTGATTACCTGCAAGCAAAGGAAGCAAAGTAAGCACAATAATCAAACCTTAGATTACTTTTTGGGGGACAAAAAGGATCAAAGCATGGAATGGGAGGAAGATGATGAAGTCAGAACTTCTCCACCAAAAGCTTCCAACAAAAATATGAACTGCTTACAAGCCATAGCATAGCTCAATAAAGATTTTTGGGGAAAAAAAAGTAAGAGAAGTGGAGGAAAAACTGGGAGAAATGAGAATGATGCAAGAAAATCATGAAAAGAAAGATAACAACATGACTGAAGAAAATAACACCTCAAAAAATAGACTAACTCA
This sequence comes from Gymnobelideus leadbeateri, assembly GCA_011680675.1. Lineage (NCBI taxonomy): Eukaryota > Metazoa > Chordata > Mammalia > Diprotodontia > Petauridae > Gymnobelideus > Gymnobelideus leadbeateri. The sequence goes on from WOXC01002765.1 coordinate 66,286, forward strand.
AATGGTAAAAGAGGCCCAAAAATACAATGAGGAGAATACCTTAAAAAGCCAAATTTGCCAGATGGAACAAGAATTTCAAAAGCTCACCCAAGAGAGTAATCCCTTCAGAATTAGATTAAAGCAAATGGAAGCTATTATGAGAAATCAAGATACTATTAAACAGATTGAAAAAATTAAAAAATAGAACACAATCTGAAATATCTCATTGGGAAAACCACTGACCTGGAAAATAGATACAGGAGAGATAATTTTAAAATTATTGGACTTCCTGAAAGTCATGATCAAAAAAGAACCTAGAATCATCATTCTGGAAATTCTCAAGGAAAATTTCCCTGATGTTTTAAAACCAGAGGGCAAAATAGAAATTGAAAGAATTAAAAGATTGCCTGTTGAACAATTTCCCATAAAGAAAACTCCTAGAAATATTATAGCCAGGTTCGAGAATTCACAGATAAAGGAGAAAATACTACAAGCAGCCAAGAAGAAACAATTCAAACATTGTGGAAACACAATCAGGATAACACAAGATCTAGCAGCTTCTACATTAAGGGATTGAAGGGCTTGGAGGTCTAAGGAGCTAAAATTAAAACCAAGAATCACATACCCAACAAAACTTAGTATAATGTTTCAGGGGAACATATGGTCATTTAATGAGATAGCGGAATTTCAAGCATTCTTGATGGAAATAACAGAGTTGGATAGAAAATCTTACATTCAAATACAAGAAGCAAGAGAAGCATGAGAAGGTAAACAGGGAAAAGAAATCATAAGGAACTTATCAAAGTGGAACTATTTTCCTGCCTACATGGAAAATGATAATTGTAACTTATTAAACTTTTTTCAGTATGATTTTATTTTAAGGGAATATATATATACACACACATATGTCTATATAAGAGGGCATATGTGGATATGAATACATATGTTAGTATGTGAATAGATAGATAGATAGATAGATAGATAGAGTGAACAGGATCAATTGAATAGGAATAGATGATATTTAAAAAAAATAATAGGTGAGAGAGGAATATAATGAGAGAAAATGGGGATAGATCAAATAGGGTAAATTACCCCATATAAAAGAGGCAAGGGAGAACTGTTACAATGTACAGAAAGAACAGGAAAGCAAAAGGGGATGGGTAAAACTTGATCTCATTGAATTTGTCTTAAGGAAGGAATAACATACACAGTTAAATGTGTTATCTTACCCTACAGGAAAGTAGCAGGGATGGGATAAGAGCTGGGATGATAGAAGGGAGTGCATATTGGGGGAGAAGGTAGTTAAAAGCACACACTTTTGAAAAGGGACAGGGTCAAATTAGAAAATAGAATAAGTAGGGGACATGATAGGATGGAGGGAAATTTAGTTAGTCTTTCACAGTATATCTACTGGGGAAATGTTTTGCATAACTACACATGTACAACCTCTATTGAATTGCTTATCTTCCCAGTAACAGTGGGTGAAGTGGGAAGAAGGGAAAGAATTTGGAATTCATGGTTTTTAAATCAAATGTTTAAAATATTATTATTATTATTATTATTATTATTATTATTATTATTATTATTTACCTGAACTGGGAAGTAAGATATATAGGCACTGGGGTATGGAGATCCATCTCACCCTACTTGAAAGTTGGAGAGGAATGGGAGAGGATATGAGAGAGCATATTGGGGGAGGGGCTATTCAGTGGGATTGATCTTCTCAGGTGGTGGGGTGGGGAAAGATTGGGAGAAAATTTGTAACTCAAAATCTTGTGGAAATGAATGCTGTAAACTAAAATTAAACATAAAATTTCAAAAAAAGAAAATGTGAATGGAATGAACTTTATTTGGACTCTTATTTTGAACTGATGTGATAATAAAATGTACTTTGTGTTTGTTTAAGGTCCTGTGGCCACTTTGGTACCTTTAGTTATATATCTTGAAAATGTGACCTAAGAGATGGTTAGTGATAATTCAAATGTAAATTGTCTATGAAATGGGCATGAAAGATCCTGGGGCAGAATATAATGGGAATGCAAATTTAAAGATATGCCCTGCTCCTAGGCCCTTTCATTAGCTTAAGAGACTCTGAGCACCTTCCTTGATTTGAAAATATACTCTGCCCTCTAATAGGCTGAATGTTGTCACATGGAGCCTGTGGCAGGAGGCTTGATTTTCAGGAATGCCCATACCTTGATGCTGTGTGATTGGGCAGTGGATCAAGAGGGTTGTTACATTCTCTGACCCAGGAGAAGGCTATATAATGCCTGATTTGTGGCTTTGCTTTGGGGCTCACTTTGAGAAGTGTTGTGGGATTTGACAAGATGAGACTCTGGGCAGCCATTGAGAGCCCCCTGGCTTTGAAAACCCAGATGTTGATGCTTCCCTCTCTGGTAACGGTGATTTGGTATGGATGTTATGGTAGGACAGTTTGGAAGCCTCTCTGTTTGATCTATTTCTCTGTCTTGTAACTTCTTTCTGTATACTCTTAAGTTCAGTGTGCTGACCTTTTTCCCCTGAACTAGGTAAAAGATATATGTTTGATTGATTAAAGTAAGCTTGTTAACCCATTTTGAGTTGCTTTCTTTTAGAAAAGCATATCTAAGTACCTGTGTTGGCAGCCACCCTGAGGATGCTGGGGTGCTTGCTGCTACATTTTCACTATAAGACATTAAACAATAATAATGATAGTACTAATATTAATAACAACTCTAAGCAGGAAAGGAGACAGACTTGAAACTGAACTGAGGCCAACCTACCCAAGCTTTTTCTCTACCTGCTAATAAATCTATCAAACCACTGGACCTGTTTGGTTTCTCTCAACTCAAGTGTAGGAATTTATACAGATCTCTAATAAAGATGAACTTAATTGGAAAAAGAAATTATGTGCAGACAATATGAAATACTTAGGAGTCTGTCTGCCAAAACAAACTATGGAATGAAGACACTTTTCACACAAATAAAGATAGATCTAATCAAATAGAGAAATATCAATTCTTCATGCTGTAACAATGTAATAAAAATGACAATTTTTCTTTTAAAGTTAATTTACTTATTCAGTGCTATACCAACCACATTACTAGAAATTATATTACAGAGATAGAAAAAAATTAGTAACAATTAAGTAGGAAGGAAAAAAAAATCCAAGAATGTCAATAGAATCAATTTCAAAAATATGAAGGAAGGTGATCTAGAAGTTCCAGATTTCAAAAGATAATACTAAGTAGTAATCATCAAAATATCAGGCAAATATAAGAAATCTAGTGTTAGATCAGTAGAACTGATAAGGTATACAATACATAGTAATAAATGATCATAGTAACTTATCATTTGATAAATCCAAAATCCAAACTTTGGGGAGAAGAATTCACTATGTGACAATTCTACTGGGACACATGAAAAGTGGTTTGGTAGAAATAGGCACATAATAATATCTTACAGTGTATAAAAAGATAAATAGTGATATTTTAAGTAAATTATGGCAGCATGGAAAAATACACCTGAAAGATCTATGGATAAAAGAAAAACAAACAAGTGATAGAGAGGATCACAGAAGGCAAACTATATTTTTTTACATGAAATTAAAAAAAAAAACCTTTATACAAAATGAATGCAGTCAAAATTAAAAGAAAAACAGGAAACTGGTTAAATAAAATAAATTTCCTTTAAAAAGGTCTAATCTATCAAATATATAAGGAACTAAGTCCAGTTTACACTAAAAAGAGTCGTTTCCAAATTGGTAAGTGATCTAGGGGGAATCCAAAGGTAGTTTTCAGAAGAAGAAATCAAAAGTTATCTATTGTCAAAAAAAGATGCTCTAAATCACTACTGATTAGAGAAATGCAAATTAAAATTCTGAGATACCTCCTCATACCTCTCAGATTGGCTAAAATTGAAACAGCAATGCACTCTTTGTAGATTTGTGAACTAGTTCATTCATCTGGTAAAAAAATTGAAACTATAATCAAAGAGCTATAAAATTCTGAATATTCTTTAGCAAACAATACCACTACTAGGTCTATATCCAAAAGAGATTTTAAAAAAGAAAAGGGCTTATTTTTTTTTTTATATTTATAGCAGTTCTTTTTGTGGTGGCAAAGAACTGGAAATTTAGAGAATGACCATCAATTGAGGAACAACCAAACAACTGTGGTATATTACAGTATTGGAATACTAGTTGTATTATGAGAAATGATGAAAAGGATGATTTCAGAAAAAACTTTGGAAGACTTACATGAACTGATGGAAATGAAATGAGGAGCACCAGGAGAACACTATATACAGGAAGAACAATATTATAAGGATGCTATCAGATTGGCTAAAATTGAAACATCAATGCACTTTTTGTAGGTTGGTGATCTAGTTCATTCATCTGGTAAAAAATTTGAAACTATAGTCAAAGAGCTTTAAAATTCTTTAGAAATTTAGGTAATTTGGAAACATTTAGCTAATTGGATCAAGACAATTATGCAGATCATTCCAAGGGATCAATGATGATAACTCTCTCTACCTCCAGAGACAGACCCAATGAGCTCTGAATGCTAACTGAAGCATACATTGTTTTAACTTTATTTTTATTTTTCTGTCCTGTTTCTGTTTTCTTTCACAATATGGCTAAAAAGGAAATATGTTTTGTATGTCTCCACATGTATAATCTATTTGAAATTGTTTGCCTTTTTATGGAGGGAAAAGGAGAGAAAGAATTTGGAGCTCAAAACTTTTTAAAACAACATTGTTCATTTTTCTCATGTGTAATTAGGAAATATTTAATGAAATATTTTAAAAATCAGTTTTAGAAATTGAAAAGAAAATATGCAGAGCTATTTCTCTCCTAACAAGTTCCTTTTTCAATCTGCTTCAAACATATTTAGATGCAAAGTTTATTCTCTCTGCACGGAAACCAGAGCATGTCTTTGCGCCATTTTCACAGTACAGAATACAGCACTGTTTGAAAAAGAAAAATATTTCAGCATGTCTAGTAATGCTAGCTTTGCAGCCTCCATGGTATACAATGCATCAAAACTCACAAAACAGTAAAGAGATTTATGACCACAACAAATTCCCTTCCCCAAACCTCTTGTGATTTCTCATCATCATAATCCATGGTGCTATATTAATGAATGTTTTTCTCTCTTAAAAATCTTAAAAGGACATTGACTTTATTACATCCTGTAATAATATCCCCCATTAGGATATTATTCACAGACTGCCTTCTAATAAAAGTCACTTTCTGTAAGGAATGGCAAATGATATAACTGTAGCATTCAACATATATGTGTATATATACCTACACATAAATGTATATAGACATATATACCTATGTGTGCATAAATATACACATACAGACACAGAAACAAATACACATATATGGCAGAGATTGCTGATCACAATTAGAAGTCATATGAAAAATAAATGTGCTTTATGACTCGCATAAATTTAAAGTTGAAAGATTGTTTAGCTGCTGTCTAGTCCAGGGTTTCTTTACCTATAATCCATGGATTTCACTGTTAAAATATTTTATAACAATATTTCAGAATCAAATAAAAATAATTGGCTTCCTAAGTATTATATATATATATATGTGTGTGTGTGTGTGTGTGTGTGTGTGTGTGTGTGTGTGATATTATTAGGAGCCCATACGTTTTTATCAGATTGTCAAGGGGTTCTATAAACCAATACTTTTAAGCCTCGTGTTATAATTCAACTTCTTTATATAGAAATGAGAATGAAGACAAGGCGAGGCAAGGGAAGGCAGAGGGAGAGAGAAGGGGAAGGAGAGAGAGAGAGAGAAAGAGAAAGAGAGAGAGAGAGAAACAGAGACAGAGACAGAGACAGAGAGAATTAGAACCAGGCCTAGATTGCATCTTTTTTGACTAACAGGGAAAGCTATTTTCTGTTAAACCACACTCTCTTTGATTCTAGAAACTTATTATTAACAGCATTATTACATAGTCCATCAAAAGCAGATTACTTGTATTTGATACTATTATTTTCATTTAAAATCAATCATAACACATAATATTTTGTTATAACTACAGTAAAGAACACATTCAATGACAAATTCTATGTAATATCAGGAATCTTATGACAATTTTGCATCTTTTAAGCTGGTGATGTTAATAAAAGCATTGATAATATAAAATCACACTGCTCTTTCCTATGTCCTATAAATAGGAAACAGAATATGTTCATTTGGAGTTATAACTTTTATAATAGGATGTAGCACCTATAGCGGGTGAAATAGATATACCATATATAACAATTCTTACCATCTCAATTCATCCATCCAGATAAAGTGGCACCCATTTCCTCTTTAGATGTCAAATGTGTAATATATATTTTGAAATGGAAAAGATACCTTAGGGTACATGCTAATGTACTCCTTTCAATTACATTTTATGATTATGACCTTTATTCCAACAATAATTTAACATTTTAATTAAATCTGCAACCATTTTCATTTCCACAAGATGCCCTTCATTCCTCTGCACTATAATTTAATGAAGTAATTTTCCATCACAATCAGCAATATCTAACTATAAATTTTAACACCATTTCTATATGAACTGAGCCTGGACTTTATGACTTAAAACAAACTTTGGACAATTTCAATAGCAAGCCCTTTATTACTTAATTTGAGTAATATGAATTTTAGGTATCACAGACTTCAATGAACAAATTTAAGATGTTTTAAAAACTCATTGTATAGAATAATCTGTAAGACAAATACTTTTCTGATAAAAAGTATCCCAGAACCTGAATAAAATACTTCAGATAATTGATTTTTATATTAGAAGTGAAGATATTACAACTAAGTTTATACTTGAACACTTCAGGTATATGTGATTTTACTGTAATAGTACACACTCTGACAACCAAGAAACCAATATCTCTATGACTTAGATGATGTCCTTAAAGAGGTTTCTTTTCTTTTGGCTAATAGTTAATCCACATGTAGGTTACCTGATTATGAGGATCTACAAATTCAATTGATTTATTCTTCAGAAAAAAAATAATATATGTCATTGGAACCATTCTCAAAGTATTTCCAGCTTGATAGGACCTGGCAGCATTTATATTCTGCTGAATATTCTCCAATGACCATGCAGGCATCATTTTCATAGCAACATGAGAAACTGAAGTAGGACTTTAGCAAAGGGCCACCAACTTTATAACTACTCAAATCCTTACAGAAATTCATGTAGATTAGGATTACATCAAATAAGCATTTAGAATGAAAGAGCTGAAAGGGTCCAAAGAAATCATATATTCTGTGCCATTTGTCGTTTCATTTTAATTTATGCATATTACCTCAGCGGCACATGACAAAACAGTGGTAGAACTAAGAATAGAACATAAATCTCTTTACTGACCCTACTATGCTACATATATAATTTTCCAGTACTTCAGTTAACTGAATTTTGTTAATATCATAAGAATCGTAACTGTGTGTTTCCATGAAAATAAGCATTCTTATAAATAATCAAATCAAAAGGAAAAGAAAAACAAAAAAGTAAAAATGTAGGAAAATCATTGTTGAAATACTTTATATGTAATTGGAAAATACTAAGCAAAATTTTAAAAAATTAAATATGTACAAAAGGACTAAAGATTATCTTCTATTAGCATTATTAAGTCAATTTATAGTTTTCCAAATTCTAAGTCAATGGAAGAATTTTCAAAATAACTTTAAATTTTCAAGGTTTTCCTAAAATAATCTTGCTTGTCATTTCTAATAGCACAATGATATCCCATTATAATCATATACCACAGCTTGTTCAGCCAATCTCTAACTGATGGGCATCCCTTTGATTTCCAATTTTTAGTCACCACAAAAAAATTCTGCTCTAAATAATTTTGCATACATAGTTTTCTCCCTTTTCTTTAACCTCTTTGGGATAAAGACATAATAGTAGTATTTCTGGATCAAAGAGTATGCCCCATTTGGGCATACTTCCAAGTTGTTCTCTGTAATGACTGGACTAGTTCACAACTCCAAAAATAGCACATTAATTTTCAGAATTTTCCACACCCCTTCCAGTATGTCATTGACTCATTGACACTGTCTAAAGCTTCAAGCTTTTTCAAACTTCTATTTTCAGATCTACCTCTGAAAGGTTGGATGTTTTGGTGATTCTAAGGTGGATAATCTGGGGACATGTGCAGCCCTTGTTCTCTTTGTCTGTACTTTTTCCTTACCCAGGAAGAATCCCTGATCGCTTGAAAGTCCAATTAATACTTCTCCTCAAAGCTTCTCCAATGATATTGGAAATGATCCTGTACCTCAGGGTCCTTGCTCCCTTGTGGCCAAAAAGTGATAATGTGAATCAGAACTTCTACTCATTCTTTAACAAAAGAGCTTCTCTGCCCCTGATCTATGATCTCAAAGTGATTATAGGCAATGGAGTTTCCACATAGTTGCCCCTCAGAACTACAACTACCTCTTCACTAAAAGTGTTCTTCTCTTCCTTTAAACTCAGAAGAGGGGTAAAGGCAATTGATCTATCAAAGTGTCTGGTTCTGAATCCAATACAGGCATAGGTGTCACTGGTAATATCTTCCCGACGCATTGCCCAATCCAGGTTTCATTAATGATTTGAGAGATCTTGAAGCTGATATTGATTTTTATAACCACCACTCAGGGCCATCTTCCTCCTCCATTTCTCAGATCTCTTTCCAAACCATCTTCTGTTGGAAGAAAGTCTCACTCTGACCTTTTGTAGTCTTCACCACTAGAGATTGGATTTGATATATTGTTTTAAAATTGTTTTGAGGGGACTGGCTCAATTAATGAGTGCTTCTTTTACCTTGTCAACTTGAATCTACCTCCTGGAACCTCTAGCCATTTCTTTAAAGGACATTAAAAAACTATGTTAAACTATGACATTTATAATTACTGGTGGGATTTTTATTAAATGACTAAATAATACATCTCATAGCTCATTATAGATAACAGCTGTAATAACAATTCTCTATGAAGCAATATATTATATGAACATATTGAATCTTGTTGTATGTTGTATCAACATATTGAATCAACATTATGAATCTGAAAGGAACTTTTAAGTATTTTTATGACAGTAAATTGAATATTAAACTTATCAAGAATATATATATATATATATATGTATATATATATATATATATGGAGTTAGCACTCCCATTAGATAGAGTGTCAATGAAATAAAATGATGTTGTGTGATAAAACTAAATATGTGTAGCTTGCTTAGGTATGAGATAGTTTAATTGTGGAAGACTGAAAATGGCTTTTTCCCTTCACAATTTTGATTTTTTTTTACATATTTTCTTTATGAGCAAAAACAAATCTCTAAATAAAAGTCTTTCTAAATTGTTTTAATAACAATAAATAGCTATCAATTATTATATTGTGCCTCAAATGTAGAAATGCTCTTTATGTTCATTATCTCCTTTAATCCTCAAAATAACGAAGACATATAAATAGAGTTGTAGCAGCAAGCACCCCAGCAGCCCAAGGGCACAGTTTCTTAGATCTACTTCTCTAGAGGAAAGGAACTCAAAATGGGTTAACAATCTTGCTTTAATCAATTAAACATATCATTTACTTAGTTCAGGGGGAAAAGTCAGCAACCTGAATTCTTCAGAGAATACAAACAGAAGTTACAAACAGAAGTTACAAAGGACAGAGAAACATTTCAAGCAGATAGGTCTCCAACTGTCTGACCATTACAGCCATACCTAGTCAGTTACCAGAGAGGGAAGCATCCACATCTGGGTTTTCAAAACCAGGGGGCTCAACAGCTGCCCAGAGTCTCATCTGGTCAAATCACAGAACAATTCTCAAAGTGAACCCCAAAACAAAGCTTCATATCAGGGTTTATATAAACTTTTCCCGGCTCAGAGAATTTCACTACCCTCTTGACCCACTTCCCAGTCACAAAGCACTAAGGTGTGGGCATTCTGAAAATGAAGCCTCACTCCACAGGCTCCAGGTGCACTTAAGCCTATCAAAGGGCCTAGGGGCAGGGAAGATCCTAAAATCCCATTCCCATAACAATCATCACTTCCCATTAAATTGGTCCTGTGCTCTCTATGTATAGAGATATATATATGTATGCCCATGTACCCTCCTATAGAAACATATATGTATGCATATATATTTATATAGATACATACAAGTATTTACATATGTATATATATGTGTGTGTGTGTGTGTGTGTGTGTGTGTTTATACATATAAACATCTCTATTCCCTTCAACTATTTTCATACTGAGAAAAGTTTCATAACTTACAATTAACATTTTTCTATGTAGGGATATAAATAGTTCAACTTTGATAAGTTGCTTATGATTTCTTTTCCCTGTTTACCTTCTCATGCTTCTCTTGCTTCCTGTATCTGAATATCAAATTTTCTATTCAACTCTGTTTTTTTTTTTTATCAAGAATGCTTGAAAGTCTTCTATTCCATTGAATAGCCATATATTCCCCTGAAAAATGACACTCAGTTTTGCTGTGTAGGTGATTCTTGGTCTTAATCCCAGCTCCTTTGATTTGCAGAATATCATATTCCAAGCCCTTCAATACCTCAGTGTAGTAGCTGCAAGATCAAGTGTTATCCTGATTGTGTATCCACAGTATTCATTGTTTCTTCTTGGCTGCTTGTAATATTTTCACCTTGATCTGGGAACTCTGGAACATGGCTATAATATTCCCAGGAATTTTCTTTTTGGGATGTTTTGAAGGAGGTGATTGGTGGAATTTGTCAACCTTTATTTTACCCTCTACTTCTAAAACATCATAGCAATTTTTCTTGAGAATTTCTTGAAGGATGTTTTCTAGGTTCTTTTTTTTTTTCAATCATGACTTTCATACAGTTCAATAATTTTTAAATTTTCTCTCCTGGATCTATTATCCAGGTCAATGGTTATTCTGATGAGATATTTCAGATTGCCTTCTATTTTTTTTTCATTTGTGTGGATATGTTTAGTAGCATCTTGATTTGTCATAAAATCACTAGCTTCCATTGCTACAATCTAATTCTGGAAGAATGATTCACTTCAGTTAACTTCTGAGATTTTTTTTTTCCATCTGGCAAAGAAGGCTTTATAAGGCATTTTTCTCCTTCCTGGCTTTTTGGGTCTCTTTTGATATTTGAGTTAGTCTGTTTTTTTTTTTTAACAAATGCTTTATTAACTACTTTCAGGTAGTCCAATAATTTCAAAATTGTATCTCCTGGATCTATTTTCCAGGTCAGTGGTTTTTCCCATGAGACATGTCACATTGCCTTCTAATATTTCATTTGTTTGGATCTGCTTAACAGTATCTTGATTTCTCATAAAGTCATTAGCTTCCATGTGCTCCAGTCTAACTCTGAAGGAATGAATCTCCTCAGTGAACTTTTGAAATTGTTTTTCTATCTGGCAAATTCGGTTTTTTAAGTCATTCTTCTCCTCATTGCCCTTTTGGGCCTCCTTTGCCATTTGAGTTAGACTATTTTTAAGGTGTAGTTTTCCTCAATCAGGTTGTTGACCCTCATTTCACAGTTTTCCTGCATTTTTCTCATTTCTCTTTCCAATTTTTCCTCCACTTCTCTTATTTGATTTTTAAAGTCCTTCTTGAGGTGCTCTATGTCCTGCAACCCACTCATGTTTTCCCCTGGGGCTTTTGTAGCAGGATTTCTGACCTCACAGTCCTTTTCCCACTCTATGCCCCCCAAATAGGAGTCTAGGGTTGCAATTTTCTGTTTAATTTGTTTCCTTTGCCTTGGCATGTTGCCACTTAATTACTTGACTTTTGGGCTTGTTGCCACACTATGGCTCTGCTGCCAGACAGGAATTTTTGTCCCCAACATGTCGGGGGGCAACTTCCGTTTCTGGAAGCTGGAAACCCACCCACAACCTCCCCCCCAGATCACAATCCAAATCCAGGGAGGTTAAAGCAAGAGCGATTACCCCCCAAGATTGATTGCTGGATCTCCCTACAGTTCACAGGCCAGAAGCTGCAGCTCCCTCTGAAAACTACAAAATGGCGTGTCTCCTCAGTGGCTTCTAGCCCCCAGGGGAGGAAGCCGACACAGTCCCCAAACATTGGTCCCAAAGTCCATAGGGCACTAACGTCTCACTTTGTCCTAGGCATGTCTATGTTGATAAGTCTGGAATCGCCATAGCTGCTGGTGTTCTGGGGTCTCTCCAGTTTGCTGCTGGCCCTGCCGCCCTGGGGCTAAAACCTCAGCTCATGGGGACCTGGGCTTGGCTCGGCTCGGCTTCCCGCTGTTCACTGCAGGCTCCCAGACTGCTGCACTGGTCCTTCCTATAGGGCTGCTGGGCTGTCCTCAGCGGGAGGTTAGCTTCACTGTGTCGTTCTGTGGGTGCTGGAGCTCCAGAAGTTGTTCAGACTCCCCTTTTACATAATTTGGAGAAATCTTGGAGTGGCTTGGATGAGCTGTTTCTACTCTGCCATCTTGGCTCTGCCCCCTAGTCTGTTTTTCAGATGTTATTTTCCTCAGTCAGGTTGCTTACTCTCATTTCATAGCTTTCTTGCACAGGTCTCATTTCTCTTCCCAATTTTTCCTCCATTTCCCTTTTTTGGTTTTTAAATCCTTCTTAAGGTCCTCTGTGGCCTGTAACCAGCTCATGTTTTGCTTAGAAGCTTTTGTTGCATGAGTTCTGACTTCGATGTCTTTGTCCTGTTCCATGCTGATCCTTTTTGTCCCCAAAATAAGAGTGTAAAATTCAATTGCTCTGTTTGCTTTGCTTCCTTTGCTTTCTCATAGTGCCACTCAATCACTTGACTTTTGAGTTTTTTGCTATAGTAGGACTCTTCTGCCAGACAGAAACCCCAATCACTTGGGTTTTCTCAGATGCTGGTACTATTAGTTGGCTGCCTTCTCTGAGCCTCCACATGCTCTGGCAAGATGGTCACACACCCCAGAACCTCCACCCTAGACAGCAATCCAGATCCAAGAGTAATCACCCCTCACACCAGTTGCTTGGTCCCCCTACAATCTGCAAGCCAGTAGCTTAAGCTGCCATGTGGTGGTGGCTGCATGGCCATGGTGCCTCATAGGCTACTCCCTCCAGGTGTTAAAGGCCAGACCACACTCCCAATCTACCAAATCCCAAAGTCCACCCTGCTTTGACCTCTCACTTTGTCCTTAGCATCTATAAGTTGATAATTCTAGAAACCACCACAGCTGCTGGTATTCTCAAGTCCCTCAAGCTGGTGGCTTCTTGTGGCCACCTGATGCTAAAACCTCTGGCTCATTCTAGGATTGGCTCAGCTCCCACAGTGTTATACTGGCCCCTTCTTGCCAGCCTGCTGGACTGTGTTCAATGGGTAGTTAGCTTTTCTCTTTTGTTTTGTGGGTTCTGTCACTCCAAAGTTTGTCTAGAGTAATTTTTTAAACAAATTGGAGAATGTGGAAGCAGGAGCCACACGGAAGTCCTCTTTCTACACAGGCATCTTGACTCAGCCCTGAAGTTTTTTTCTTTTTGACCATGGAACTCTGGAGTTATAGTAACAGGAAGGGGCAGAACAGGGAAGAGCTAGTACTGTATATAAAGAAAGGCCCAAGCTGAAAGAGGCCAGAACTTCTATGAGTGAGCATCAAGAGGCTGGGCTGCCACTGCTGGAGGAGAAAACTGAAAACTAAACTGAGAACTGAGAAGAACTAAGAAGAGAAATGAGAACTGAGACCTGAACTGAGAATTGAGAAGAACTGAGAAATGAGAAGAGAGGAGAACTGGGAGCAGGCATAGTTGTGGTGCCAAAATCCTTAAGGATGGTCTTGCTGATAATTTCAGAGGTCCTGGGACTATACTGATGATTTTTGTTAATTCCTCAGACCTTGTTGTTGGGTCTAGATTGATTTCTCAGCCAGAAAATGAATTGATGAGGATTTTGGCAATGTCAATGAATGTTATCATGGCTTTGGTAAATTTTGTCTTCTTAAGAACAGAAACTGTGAAGGACTTAAAGTGGACCAGACATTTTGAGCTTCGATATGGAAGAAAAACTACACAAAAGTTGGACAAAGAATTATGAGCTGTCTGCCTTTGAGCCTAGATGGCAGGTGGATATATTCAGGGAGGATCTGGAAGAGGAACCATGGAAGCTGAGAGCCTCCCTTGATTCAAGATGAAAAGACCCCTACTTGGGTATTTAATGCAAACTGAGAAAATCATGAATTACTGTGGTCTAGGGGTGGAGAACTCTGACATTTGCATAAGACCGTAAAATATGTTAAATGATGAAAAGATGAATTTGTATTGTATTCTGGAGAGAATAGAGAGTCATTAAGACTTATCAACCAGGACAATTTCATGGTCAGTTTTTGCAATATCAGTTTCAGAATTCTAGAGGATAGATTGGAGAAAAGTAATTTTGGAGTCATCGAAGCCTGTTAAGAAAGGATAGTAGCCTAAAGGTGTGGGGGAACCAAGATGGTAGAGAGAAGCAAGGGAGTTGCCTTAACTTTACCCAGTTTGCCTCAGAAACAACATTAAATCCAGTCTCTATTTAGAGATCAAGTATCTAATTAGAGATTTAGAAATCTAGATTCTAGATTCTAGAATGACAAAATGGGAAGAAACAATTTTTTAGCTTAAGATAAGTTAAAAGGACTTTAGGAAAGATCTGTCTCACTTGGGTTAAAGGGGAGTGCAATCTAGCATGGGCAGTGTTCAGGAAAGCCACTGGAAGGCTATTAGTCATACAGCAGATCAGCAATTGGGATCCCTTGGTCCTAACTCAGTGTGACAGCTGTGAGGCCTCCAGCCCAGTGCAGAAGCTAAACTGCCAGCCCCAGGACTCTGCCAATATACACATGAATAGCCCAGGTCACCCCTGCCCAGTGGGCAAGCCACAAGCACCTAAGGAACCAAGGTAGAAATCCAGCTACCAAGCCCCATTTAAAAATGAGCAAAATAGCAAGAATCCTGACTATAGGAAGCTATTATGGAGACATGTGAAACAAAACTCAAACTCAGAAGAGGGCAAATATATCAAATTGCCTACATATGAAAACTAAATGAGGAAAATGAATTGATAAGATCTAAATGGGTATGCCATTTAGACAGAAAAGGTGATACAATAAGCAAATTAGGAGGCAAGGAATAGTTTCCTTGTCAGATTTATGGAGAAGGGAAGAATTTATGACTAAATGAGGTGGAGAACATTATGAAATGCAAAAAGGATAATTTTGATTACATTGATTTTGAAGGGTTTTTTGGTTTGTTTGTTTTTTTTTTTTTTTTGCAGAAACAAAACCAATTACAACCAAGATTCAAAGGAAAGCAGAAAGATTTGAAACAATTTTTATACCAGTGTTTCTGTTTTATAGTCAGTGTTTCAGAGTTCCTAATTTCTCACATATATAGACAACTGAGTCAAATTAATAAGGAGACAAATCATTCCCCAATTGATAAATGGTCAAATGATATGAAAAGGCAGTTTTCAGAGGAATAAATTCAAGCTATCTACATTTACATGAAAAAATGTTGTAAATCATTACTGATTAGAGAAATGTAAATTTACACATTTCTGAGAGACCACCTCACACCTAACAGATTGAATAATATGACAGACAAGGAAAATGATTAATGTTGGAGAAGATATGGGAAAATTGGAACACTAATTCCTTGTTGGTGGAGTTATGAACTGATCCAACCATTCTAGGGAACAATTGCCAAAGGGCAACCAAAATGTGCATATTCTTTGACCCAGTAATACCATTGCAAGGTCTATATCACAAAGAGATCATATAAAATGAAAAGGTACCCACATGTACAAAAAATATTTATATCATCTCTTTTTGTGCTGGCAATGGATTGGAAATTGAGGAGGTGACCATCAATTGGGAAACTGCTGAACAAGTTGTGGTATATGAATGGAATGGAATGCTGTTGTGCTATAAGAAATGATGAGCAGGTTGATTTCAGACACCCTAGAAAGGCCTACATGAATTGATGCTGAGTGATATGAGCAAAATCAGAATATCAGACATAGTAACAGAAACATTGTGCAGTGTTCAACCTGATAATGTTTGCTCAAATGCAATCCTTCTAGACAGCTCCAAAAGACTCATGATGGAAAATGCTATCCATATCCAGAAAAGGAATTATAAAGTCTGGACACAGATTGAAGCATACTATTTTCACTTTTTTTTTCTCATGGTTTTCCCCTTTTATTCTGATTCTTCTTTCACAACATGAATAATATGGAAATTTGTTTAACAAAATTCTACATACATGACTTATATAATATTGCTTGTCTTCAGGAGGATAGGAGAGAAAAGAGGCAGGGAGAAATATTTGAAAGTTAAAACTACATGGGGCTGCTAGGTGGCACAGTGAGTAGAGCATTGGCCCTGTAGTCAGAAGGACCCGAGTTCAGATCCGGCCTCAGACACTTAATGCACACACAAACAAATCCCTAGCCGTGTGACCTTGGGCAAGTTACTTAACCCCAATTGTCCTCCAAAAAGCAAAAAAAAAAAAAAAAAAAAAAAGAAAGTTAAAACTACAAAAAATCAATGTTAAAAGCAGTCTTTACATGTAATTTCCAAATAAAATACTACTAAATGCAAAAATGGAAACTATATTTAAGAAAATAAATTATCAAGGTCTGGATTAGGTAGTGAATGTTTATCATGTGAGTGGAATGAAGGATATGAATGTGAGAGATCTTGAGAGACTACTGTTAGAAAATCTGTCTACTAATTGGATATGTGGGAAGAGGACAGAAAATTTAGACTCATAAGTAACTCTCAGACAGCAAACATGGATGATACAATATTGTTGGAGCTATCAAAAGAAATGTATGAGTTTAGTGCAGAAACGTTTTGGGAGAAAGATATTTAATTAAATAAGAAATAGACAAATAAAATACTTGTCATTACTATTTGCAAAACATTTTACTGAGTACTAAAGATACAAATTTAAGCATCAATAAAATGCCTTTTCCCTCAATGAGTTGACATTTAAATGAGAAAAAAAAACAAGATATAAAAAAATTGAAAGCTTATGAGCTGAGCAAAGAAGGTGAACATGGCAGGCAATGATACTTCCTCAAATGGAGGTTTCAAAAGGAACTTACTAATTCTAGGAAGAGGCATCAGGAATGCAGGCATTTCTAGGGAAAGAACATAGTTGGGATAGAGCTAGAATAGTTAGGGGTTAGGAGAGTTAGATGAGAACAGTGAGCCATGAAATTAGTTTTGGACATGCTGAATTTGGATCATCTTTGGTAAATTAGTAAAGGATGTCTGTCAGACAATTTAATGTGCAATATAGGAACTCATGAGAGAGAAGAGGGGTAGATGTGTGGAAATCAACTACATACAGATGATAGCCAAACTTGTGAGAGGTTATCAGTTCATCAAAAAGGGAGCATGGCCCAATATTCACCAGCTAGTTTCTAATCTTGTAATAAGTCACTCAGTACTTGGAAAGTAACAGTAAAAATGTTTTAAATAAACGAATACTCTTTAAATAACTTCATATAACATTTTAAGGTTTTCAAAGTTCTCTACCTAGGTTTTCTCAATTGATTCTCACAACACAACCCAGTGAGGGAGGTGCTATTACAATGCCCATGCTGGAGACAAGGAAAGTGAAAGTAAAAGAAGTTAAGTAATGGTCAGTAGTCATATAACTAGAAAATAGCTGAGACATCTTTTGGAATCAGGTCTTCCTAACCAACTGATGTTTAGCATTCTAGCTGCACCACCTAGTTACATCATCTCTAGGATGGTCTCAGAAAAGGTTGTTGGATTTGACATCTTTCTATCTTGGTTGGATGTGTAAGAGCTTTTCCAAAGATTTCTAGAACCCCAAAGTCCAACCCCTAAATTAATGGGATTATAATTTTGAAAAAAACTTTTGCTCCTAAATTAAAAACTTCAGTCACATAGTAATATTTATTACATTCTCCAAAGCATGTTTTCTTGGACTAAGAATGCCCCCCCCTTTTTTTTGCTTATTTTTGGAGGGCAATTTGGGTTAAGTGACTTGCCCAAGGTCACATGGCTAGTTTTTGTGTTGTGTCTGAAGCCAGATTTGAACTCAGGTCCTCCTGACTCTAGGGCTGGTGCTCTATTCGCTGCACCACCTAGACTCCCCAAGAATGTCCCTTTTAAATGCATAGAGTATTCAATTTCTTATCTCATTATTAATTTGCTTCTTAAAGTTTAGCTTTATGGTTGATTTAATATTCTTTCAAAATTATTTCTTATGTAGAGTTAGTATAACATCTACAAATGCAAGTCGTACTAAAGATGGCCCCTTTCACCATGAATCATGAGAAAGCAGATCTCAAAAATTGCCCCATTAACCTTAGCAAGGTGATCAAAATTGTATGAAACACTGATATTTTATTCCTTTCAAACTGCCAGACATTCTAATCCTATTCCTCTTTTTTTCCTTTTAACTTAGTTAGGAGTCCTAGTGCTTTATTTTTATATATAGTCATTGAATAATTCTTGCTGAGAAATAGAAGCCCCAACACTATTTTAAGTACCTACTTTCTTCCCATTGAGTCCCACTTGTCCCTGGTTGCTGCATGTGGTTCCAAGTTCCTATAGTACAACAATGTCTGTGTGGACTAGTTTATTCCTTTCAGTAATATTGGTGCTACAGCTCTGAAATGATTAGAACAAAAGTTTGATTTTGAAAGTGCAGTGAGAATATTGATTTTAATTATACTACCACACTATCTCTGGAAACGCACTTTTAATTTTTGTCTTACTATTAGCACTCACTACAAAAGGAGGAGAGCTTTTTATTATTTCAAATGTTTCATGCCAACTGAATTTGAAAGTGCTGTATATACTTACATAGTTTAAAAAGAAAACAGAAAAAGGTGAAAGAAATTAAGAGGTAAAATCAGTGGACAAAAGAGATGTAGTTAATGCATATTTGAAATGAGATAGAAAGTTAATGAGGGAGAGAGATGCAGGAAATCAGCTTTATATGGCAAATTCTCTCCACAGAAACATAACCAGAGCTTGTGAATATAGCAAGTAAAAAAGTTTCACTATCAATAGTTCTACGAAGTCAAGAGATAATAGAATTTTTAGAACTTCAAGACTGCATTTTTTACAGATTATCAGTTAGAAACCCATGCAGAAATAACTTTTAACTTACTAATGGGGCATGATTCAAAAGTGATTTTTTAGAAACTTCAGAGCATGTTTCTCTATATAATATTAAGCGGGCTTGGATTTCCATGCTTGCCTAGCAATATCTAATCATTTAATAAAGTGATTGCTAGTAGAGTCATTCACCCTTCATTCTTTGACATTTTTTCAACAACTTGGATGAAGCCACCCATTGGCATAGTTATCAAATAAAAAAAGTTAGGAATAAGTATCGCCAAAACACAATTGATAAACAAATTAAGGGAGCATGGAATACTTTGGCCGTTAGATGCATGGATAAGGGAAATATGACTAAACAAGTGATAAAGGACAGTACTGGATATAATATAGATAATTTCAATTACATAAAATTAAAAAAAAAGGTTTGGCACAAAGAAAATCGATGTAGCCACAATTAGAAGAAGGTAGAAAACTGGGTGAGGGAAGATGTTAACAGCAACTTTCTCTGATAAGGGCCTCATTTCTCAAATATATAGAGAACTATTTCAGATTTATAAGAATACAAGTCATTCCCTAACTCAAAAATTATCAACGGATATGAACTGGCAATTTTTAGAAGAAGAAATCAAAACTCTCTATAGTCATATGAAAAAGTACTCTAAACAACTATTTAATATGAATGTAATTTAAAAAACTAAGGTACTACCTCACATTTATCAGACTGACTAGTAGGATAGAAAAAGATGACACATGCTGGAGGAGGTATGGGAAAATTGGGACACTAATGCAAAATTAATACATCTGAGAACTGATCCAACAAATCTAGAGAAAAATTCAGACCTATTCCTCAAAAGCTATAAAACTGTGCATATCCTTTCACCCAGTAATAACACCACTAGGTCTGCATCACAAAGAAATCAAAAAGAAAGAAAAAAGAGAAAAATATAAATATACGAAAATATGTCACAGCTCTTTCTGTGTTTTCAAATAATTTGAAATTGTAGGGATGCCCCTCAAGTGGAAAGTGGTTGAACAAGTTGTAGCTTATTATTGTGATGTAATACTATTGTTCCGTAAGAAATTATGAAGGACTTCCTTTCAAAAATATCTGGAAAGACTTCTGGAAGACAAGATGCTATAACAAGCAGTAAATTGTTGGAACTCTGATACTCACTTCCAGCAACCATAAACTATTGCCCCAGAACAAATCCTAAAACAGCAGAGCCAGCAAAAAGATGGAGAGGTCTTTGAGCCCAGAAGACTTGGAGGATTAGCAAGAAAAGTTTGTCTCACTCAGCTAAAAGGGGAGTGCATTCCAGGACAAGAACCATGCCAGCAAGCCAGTAACAAGCCCCACTTCATCAAAACAGTGGGAAATCCTGAGACACAGTGTGGTGGAGTAGGCCAACACCAAAGCCCCTATCTGTCTTATCATAACCAGGAGAACTAACAGACTCCAACTCCAAGAAACACAACATGCTTCAGCATAAGCCCAGGAAGGTAGGCATCCTCCAGCATGTAAAGAAAGTAGCCCAGATCACTATATTCTTCAGCACATCCCAGGGCAAACAGGCACCCTCCAATAACCAGACCACACATGTTTGAGTGTAGCCCAGAGAAAATGTAGAAAAAATACACCTAGTCTTATGAAGCACCAGATGCTATTACTAGGACCCTAGTTGAGCACCAGGTAAGCTGTCAGATCTCTATTGCCTCCAGCAGTACAAGCCACACCCCTCAATAGAGCACCAGACATGAGGGTCCCTGTTGCCTCATGGCAACATCAGTGCAGCACAAGGTAAACAGTTAAGGCCTGCAGAGTATGGATCCAGAAGGCTGAGACAGAGTCCATTCCACCGTGGGAGCAGAGATCAAATTGAGGAGAAATGACCCCCTACACACACACATACCACCACCACCAAAAAGAATGAGGAAAAAACAACAACAAAAGAATCTGACAATGGAAAGTTTTTACTCTTACAGGGAAGATCAAGACCCAAATTTAGAAGAGAACAACAATGTCAAATTACTGATGGAAAAACCCTAAAGAAAAATGGGAAGTGGTCTTACGTCCAGAAAGATCTCATGGAAGAACTCAAAAAAGAGGTTAAAAATCATATGAGACATAGGATAAAAGACAGCGAAAGGAAATGAGAGCTATGCAAAGGAATTAAGAAAAAAGAAAACATAAGAGATTATATAGAGCTAAAATATTTACATCCCTACAGAGGAAGATGATACTTTCAGTTCCTAAAAAAAAATGCATCACTAATTGTACAGCTAGAATGAATACACATACACAGGGTATGAGTATAAGGTGAATTTAAGGGAATGACATAAAAACTGAGGAATGATAAAAAAGTTTAATGGGTGAAAAAGGAAAGGAGAGGTAGAATAGGTAAATTATTTCATGTGAAGAGGAACAAAAGACCTATTACAGTAGAGAGGAAAATTGGAGGGTTGGTGATGAACATCCATTGAATACTATTCTCTTAAGTATTGGCTCCAAGAAGGCATAATATATACATTCAGTTCAATATAGAAATCTATCTTACCTGACAGTAGGGTGTCAGGAGATCAAGTAAAGGGGTGAGAAAAAGGAGGGCAGATTGAGGGAAGTAGAAGACAGAAATGAAAGACTGGTGAGGACAGAAAGGGTGAAAGGAGAGAGAAAACAACAAATGGAAGGAAGAATAGGATGGAGGGAAATGTACAAGTAGTAATTATAAATGTGAATGTGTATAAACTGAATTTTCACATAAAATTGAAGCAGATGGAAAAGTGGATCAAAAAACAGTAAAATGTAATATGTTAGGATATGTTAGGAATAGTCTACCTGTCAGATCTATGGTGAGAGGAAGAATTCATTACCAAAGAAAATATAGAGATCATTACAAAATGTAAAATAGATCATTTGGATTATATTAAATTTAATTAAAAATGTGTACAAACAAAGCCAATGTAACCAAGGTTAGAAGGAAAGCAGAAATTTGTGAAACAATCTCTACAGCAAGTGTCTCTGATAAAGACCTCACTTCTCAAATATATAGAGAATGGAGTAAAATTTATAGGAATACAAGCCATTCTCTAATTGATAAATAGTCAAAGGATATGAACAGTATTCAGATGAAAAGTCAAAATTCTCTATAGGCATATGAAGAAATGCTCTAAATTACTTTTGATTAGCAAAATGCAAATTAAAACAACTCTGAGATACTGCCTCACACCTATCAGCTTGACTAATATGACAAAATAGGAAAATGATAAATGTTGGAGAGAATGTCGGTAAATTGGGATACTAATGCAATATTAGTGGAATTGTGAACTGATCCACTCATTCTGGAGACCAGTCTGGAACCATTCCCAAAGGGCAACCGAATCATGTATACCCTTTGATCCAGAAATACCATTAATGGGGCTGTATCCCAAAGAGATCATTAAAAAGAAGAAAGGACCTACATGTGCAAAAAAAAAAAAGACCAAAAAAAAAAAAAAAAACATCTAACAACCCTTTTTATGGTTACAAAATGTTGGAAATTGAGGGGACGCCAATCAATTGAGGAATGACTGAACAAACTCTAGTATATGAATATAAACTAATGCTTTTGTACAAAAGGAAATGATGAACAGATCAACTTCAGAAAATCCAGGAGAGATTTGTACAAAATGATGCAAAGTGAAATGAGAAGAACTGGGAAGATTGTACTTTGTACATTGTACTGTGTGCAATAGTACGCAGTATCAGCAATACTATATGATGATCACCTATAAATGATTCAGCTCCTCTCAGCAACACAATGATCCAACAGAAATACAAAGGACTCAAAAAGGAAAATGCTATCCATATACAGATAAAGAACTGATGGGACTCTGAATGCAGACCAGTGCATACTTTTTTCACTTAATTTTTTTTATACTTTTTCTCTCTTGATTTGTTTCTTTTTTTCACAATTGTTACTCATGGAAATATTTTATTTTACATGATAGCACATTATAAACTATATCAAATTACCTAGCATTTCTAGAAGAGGGAAAGGGAAGAAAGATGGAGAAAAAATGAAACTCAGTCTTGTAAAAATGAATGAAATTTTTTCTGGAAATATAACTGGGGAAAAATAGAATACTATCAAAAAACCTGGAAAGAATTACATGAATTGATATAAAGTTAAGTGAGCAGAATAGAAGAATATTGTGCATAGTCACAGCAATAAAATATGATAAAAGAAACTGTGAATGACTTAGCTATTCTCAGCAACACAATGAAGTAAGATGATTTTTAAGGACTTACAGTGAAAAAAGTTTTGCTCCTCCAGAGAACGGATGGATGGAATATAAATGCAGATTGAAGTATACTTTTTAAAAACATTCTTTCTCTGCTTTTTTGGGTGTTTTTTCTTATACAAATGAGTAATATGGAAAAATTTTGCATGACTGTACATGTATAATCTATATCAAATTGCTTGTCTTCTCAGTGAGTGATCTGAGGAAAGGAGGGAGAGAATATTGAACTAATTTTTTTAAGTAATGTACAAAATTTCTTTTACAGGTAATTAGAAAAATATTAAATTTTGAATAAAAATGAAAATAAGTAAGCAGCAAACATTGACAACTGACATAGGAAATAAATGAAGCAAGTTAAAACAATGATCTGAATTAAATGTGATTAATATATTAAAGATGTATGTATAATGTCTTGCATGGGTTGAAAAAATCAATTACATAAGCAAAGATTGAGGCAAATGTGACTATGCAATAATTTATTTGCAAAACATTAAGATTAGTGAAAATTAAAATAAATACGAATTATACAATTTTAAAAATTGTTAGTATTTACAAAAAAAAAAAATCTAAGGACACCAAGAAATTCTTAGAGGATAGGGAAGGATATCATTATATACATATTGTGTTCAATAGTGCCACAGATTTAGAAAGACTGACAAGTTCTAGGAGTTCAAAACATTATGACCATGATAATGAGAGCAATAGAAAGTATTCCCTACAAGGATTATTTGAAGAAATTTGAGATGTTTTGCCTGCTAATGAAAAGAAAGGAATTGGGTCATGAGAGATGGTGATAACCAAGTATTTAGATAGCTGTCATACAGAAAAAAAAGATAAAAGTTATTTTCTTGGACTTGTTTGAAGAATTCATGGAGAAATAGACTTAGACTTGAAAAGAAAAAAAAGTGTTAGCTCTCAATTCATATGCTATTCTTTTCCCAAAACTCTAATAGCTCTTTCTCTCCATATTTACCAGGTTATACCTTCCTTCCCTGATTTCACTTTCCATCTCTCAATATCTTGAACCTATAGTTAAACCAGCTCAAATTTAAACGGTTTCTCCGCATTTAATACATTAACCATTGTTCAATTGTAAATTCATCAAAATCCAGTCTTAGTTTACTTTCACCATGTGCCTTTTCCATCTCCTTTAGTTTGCTACTAAGAATTGCTTAGAGAAATTGAGCATGATGACAAGATCCACCACAAATTTTTATTTCTTACTAGCAATTGTGAGAATTACATTGTTGTTGCTGAATAGGAAGTCCTTATACAAGAGTTCTTGGGTTTGTCAAACTCTGTAACACAATGTTTGTGTGTTTCTAGACCTTGTGTAGATACTTTCTTTTGTCTAATATCCCATCTTTTTTTTTTAAAATAGTCAAGTTAAACAGTTATAACAACTACTGCCATATCTTGGAGTTTGAAACTTGGAACTTTTACAACCCCATCCTTTTCATTTTCTCCTCAATACTTAACTTGAGATTTTTTCTAATTTTATATATTTTTAATTTATGGAATAAAACAATAATCTCCTTAACATAGTATAATAAAAATATGATTATATGTGAAACTGCAAATCAACTATCCATAAATTGCTATTCCTTTAAAAATATACAAGAAAATTATCATGTAAATTTATTTTTTCTTCCACCTCACCCCAGAGATAACTAGAGTTAAACATAAATAGGCACACACATACAAACACACTCATATGCACACACACACACACTACACACACACACACACACACACACACATACACATATAATTACTGTATGCACATTTCTGTCTTTCTTCATATGTCTTTTATAGTTAATTCAGGTATTTATAATAGGCAAAAATTGTCACTCAAAGTCATTCTTAAAATAATATTTCTATTATTGAATGCAATATTCTCTTTGTTTTGCTTATTTTGCTCTTTATTATTTCTGTAACTCTGACCATATTTTTTTTTCTAAAATCAATGAGCACATAATTTCTTATAGCACAGTAGTATTCCATTACAATCATATACCACAACTTGTTCAGCTATTCCCCAGCTGATGGCATTCCTGCAATTTCAAGTACTTTAAAACCACAAAGAGAGCTGTTATAAATATTTTAGGGTTATTTTCCTCTTTCCATAGTCATCTGTGGAAATAGACCAAGTAGTGGTATTTCTGGGTCAAAGGGTATAGGTAGTTTAATAACTCTTTGGGCATAACTCCAGATTACTCTCTAAAACTGTTGGATATTTTACAATACTACCAAAAATGAATTATTAAACCTATATTTTTTCCCATTCTCTCTAATATTTGTCACTTTCCGCTTCTATCCTTTCCGTCAATCTGTTAAGTGTGAAATGGTTTCTTAAGGTTGTTTTAAGCTGCACTTCTCTAATCAATACTGATTCAGAGCATATCTATATGACTATAATTTGTTTTGATTTCTTAATTGAAAAAATCCTGTTCATATCCTTGGACCACTTATCAACTGAAGAATGACATATTTTTATAGATTTGAAAAAGTTATTTACATATTTTAGATGATAAGGCTTTTATCTCATATACTATCTATGGATTTCTATTCCTCAAGTTTCTACTTTTCTTTGATCTTATCTATATATGTTTTACGTGTGCAATTTTTAATATAATTTAATCAAAATGTTTATAAATTGTTCTCCTTTCCATAAGTCTAACAAGTAATATTCTCCACGTTCTTCAAATTTTCTTGTAAATCTCTTTGTATCTAGATCATTTATCCACTTTTACCTCATCTTGATAAGATATTGGTCCATGTCTAGTTTGTGTCTTACTGCTTTCCAGTTTTCCCAAAAACTTTTTACCAAATAATGAATTATTTTCCCAAAATCTTAAGTCATTGCACTTGTCAGTTATACGGTTATTATGTTTATTTGCTTCTGTTAATTGCATGTCTATTCTACTGCGTTGATCCACCTTTCTCTTTCTAAGTCATACCAGATAGTTTTGATAATTATTGCCTTATAATACAGTTTAACTTCTGGTACTGCTAAACCTCCTCTGTTTACACTTTTTTTTTCATTATTTCCTTTGATATTTTTGACAGTTGTCTTTCCAAAAGAATTTTGCTATTACTTTTTTCTAATTCAGTAAAATATTTTTTTCATAATTTAATTAAGAGGGCATTGGGTAAAATTTTCTCTTTAATGTGTTACATTGGTCCTGTCTAGCCATCAACAATTAATATCTCTCCAATTACTTTAATCTGATTTTATTTGTATAATTTTTATTACTGCATTTATATAATTTCTCAGTGTGTTTTGGTAGGTGTAATACCAAATATTTTATACTGTCTAGAGCTATACTGAGTGGGATCTTTTTAAAAATTCTATCTTTATAGAATGTTATATGTGATACATAAAATGCTGATGATTGGAAATCCTAGCAATAGCAATAAGAGAAGAAAAAGAAATTGAAGGAATCAGTATAAGAATTATATGATAAAACAATCTCTTTTTGCAGATGATACAATGATATTCTTGGAAAAGCCCAAAGACTCAGCTAAAAAGTTAATTGGAATAATAATTTTAGCAAATAATCAGGATCTATCATTTGTATTGTGAGTCCAATTTCTTTTTCTTCTCTTACTGCTATTGCTAGGATTTCTAATAAAATATTGAATAATATTGGTGACAATGAACATCATTTTTACATAGCTGATCACATTGGGAAGACCAATAGTTTATCCCCATTGCAAATAATGCTTGCTGTTGGTTTTAGAGAAATATCTTTTTTTCTATCAATTTAAATAAAAATTCATTTATACCAGTAATTTGAAGTATTATACATAGAAATGAGTGTTGATCTTCTTCAAAAAGTTTTTCTGCATCTATTGATATAATCATATGATTTTTTAAAAAGTTTTATTATTCATGTAACAAATTATGTTAATTGGTTTTGTATGTTAAAACATTCTTTCATTTCTGGTACATATCCCATTTGATGATAAGATATAATCTTTGCAATATACTGTTGTAATCTTCTAGGTATTTTTTAATAAAGGATTTTTACATCCATATTAATTAATGCAATTGGTTTGTAAATTTCTTTTCTGATTTTACTCTTTCTGGCATAGGTATCAGAATCATATTTGTTTCATAAAAGAAGTTTGTCAGAATCTTTTGCTTAGTTATCATTCCAGATAATACATTTAATATTGGATTTAGTTGTTCTTTAAATGCTGTATAGAATTCACTTTTAAATTCATCTTGGCCCGTTGCTTTTCTCTTAGGAATCTCATTTATGATTTGCTCAATTACCTTTATTTGGTGAGCAATTGGGGTTAAGTGACTTGCCCATGGTCACCGGGCTAGGTTTTTTGTTAATTGTCTGAGGCTGGACTTGAACCCAGATCCTCCTGACTCCAGCACCGGAGCTCTATTCACTGCACCACCTAACCACCCCTGCTCAATTACTTTTTCTAAATTATTTCTACTTAAAAATTCTATTTCCTCTTATGCTAATCTAGGCACTTTATGTTTTTGTAAATATTCTTCCATTTCTCTTAAATTATTAAAGTTATTGGCATATAATTGGACAAAATAACTCCTTATAATTGTTTTAATTTCATCTTAATTGATGATATATTTGACATTTTTATTTTATTTTATTTTTTTTTGCTTTTTGGAGGGCAATTGGGGTTAAGTGACTTGCCCAAAGTCAAATGGCTAGATTTTGTGTTCAGTGTCTGAGGCCAGATTTGAACTCAGGCCCTCCTGACTGTAGGGTGGGTGTTCTATATACTGTATCACCTAGCTGCCCCTGACTTTTTTTATTTTTAATATTAGTGATTTGGTTTTCTCTTTATAAAGTCAAATTAACCAAATGTTTATCTATTTTTTTATTATACCATATCCTAGTTTTATTTAATTCTATGGTTTTCTTTTTTATTTTCAATTTTATTAACCTCACTTTTAATATTTATTATTTCCAATTCAGTGTTTCATTGGAGATTTTTAATTTGTTTTAACTTGAGATTAATATTTTTGTTACTTCAGATGAATATAGGCTTTGGGGTCTTTTTGGCTGTACAATAGGCTCATTCTTTGGCATTTTCATTGGTTCAGGACAAAGCCTGTGAAATAATCACTGATAGTATCACTTTTTAAAAAATAGTAACAACTGTTTTGTAGTTGCATTAATGTAAGTTCTAATTGCACGTTCAATGGTGGGTTTCCAAACACATTTTACATTCTGTAATTATTTTGAATGAAATTTCTTTCTCTATTTCTCCCTGCTGAGATTTTTTGGTAATATGCAGAAAGGCTAGTGGTAAATGTATTACTATTATTTTATATCCTGATGCTTGCTGAAGTTATTGTTTTGGCAAACCTCCATATACACACATTAATATTTAAATATGAGGAGAGACACTTGGTTACATGCTATGTCCTCCTTGTGGATAAAACTGGTTTTTATGTTGTTTTTGTGTTTCCAGCAACTGTTACATTGCTTTGCACAAAGTAAATACTTAAATGCTGAGTTTGGATTAGTTAAATATCAATGCATTTTGAGGGAGAAATAAGAAGTGGTATGTATCAGGCAAGAAACTACCACCATTATCTCAAATATCAACTCCACTTAAAAACCAATAGAAATAGATTAGCATTATGTACACAAAAACTTTGTTAAACATATTGTCTCTCTGCCTGCTAACCCTGTTTTCAGTCCAAGACTCTCAATCTTCATTGCCTAGAAAAATCATTAAGGAGAATGATCCAACTTCCTTATCGCCATTGATATTAATTGCTGATCAAATATCAACAACCAGCATTTAATCCCACAAATGTCACAAATGGAAACAAACGCCAACCACTCGACCTGCTTCCATCGTACCCACTATATCCAAAAATCCAGGAAACAACACTGGTCTAGACAAAACTAAGTAATTTTTTCTATAGGGAGTATAATCACATCTACTAACGACCCAGAAAGAAAGTTATAAGCATCAAATTCTTGACATTGTCACATGGTTGAAGAGAACCATACCATTTTATCAATAAGAATTACATTAAAAATATATAATACAATCTGATTTACTGTTACATCTTATGTACCATGAGATATTTCCACCTACTTTCTAACTGAAACATCCTCCATGCATTAACTCCCCTCTTAAAAAAATGAGTTCCTTGAGAGTAAACAAACACATTCTTTTCTTTTCTATCCACAGTGCATAACATAGTGTATTGTATGTAACAATATTTAATACATCTCTTTTCATTCATCTTTCTTATATTAAATTTTATAATTCTATAAATGCGCGTGACAATTTGGCAAAGTGACTGGAAATTTGATAGAGAACATATAATTTTGAAGAGACATTATAAAGATCATATTTTGGGGAAGAGAGTTTTTTCATAATAATATTATTGTCAATAGTTCATAAAATGAAAGGGCTAGTCATGAAATTTATTTAGTTAATTGATAGTCATCATAAGTATGAGAAAAATTAGTACTCTAAAATTTTAAGTAAGCCCTTAAGGGGTTGACTTATTTAATCAGGACTTCACAAATCTCCAGAGGAATATTTATCAAGGTCTTTCTGAAATACAATAGTATAATCACCTTTTAATCTACTATCTGTGCTCATATGTAATATGTTCGTTATTTGTGATTCTTGGACAAGATAACCAGATAAATGACAGCATAATTTTTTATGTTTGTTTATATTTTCAGCTGATGAAAACAGAATGCATTTCAAGTAGATTTTGAACCCCCTGCTCACCAATATGTTACATCTTTACCCTAAATTCTTTTGATACATGTCTTTTTTTTTCTTCTTCACTCACATCTTCCTTGTCTGTTACTTGCTATTCAGCTAAATTACTAGAGATAAAATGGAATTCTTTATTTTAAGCACCATATATATATATATATATATATATATATATATATATATTTATGTATACACATGTATGTATGTATGTATATACATAGAGAGTTTTTCATCTTTTCCTAATAAATCCATCCTTGTTTATTTTCAATAATTTAACAAATTAACTTCAGTTACATAGAAAATTCAGTGGTATAGGAGTTCAGTAGTTCTTATTAAAGGTAATAGAAAAAAAGTAAGCAAATTAAATACCTAATGGTTCAAATAGGATTCCATGAAAATCCTATATAATACAGATTTTGCTCCAGAAACATTTATTTTTATTTATAATAATTTTTAAGAAAATATAGCTATGCATAGAAGAGCATTATGAAACATATCCTGACTCTCTAGTATTTAAAATGTTATGTTGGTTGCCCTTTTTGTCACTACTCAGAAGATACATGAATGAAAAATACAACAGAATGATTTATTGTAAGTTGACCTTCACAAATATATTTCATGTGAAACATGGTTGATTATGTTTGAATGAATGATTGTGAGTTATATGAATAGATGATGTATTAATGATACAAATTCCATAAACGATCATACTAAATACAGAAAGATTTTACCTATTCATTTGTGTCTATGCTTTTGTTCAAATATGTAAATTTCATCCTGTATATGTCTAAGAATTTCATATTTTCTTATCTTAAAACTCATGAAAAATATTTGTGTGGGAACAAGAAAGTATTTTCAGTTTTAGCAGTGGCACTAGTTAGAGGATGAAGTCGTAAAGAAGTTCTATAAAGACTTTCTTAAACCTCACAAAATTAGTTCCCAAATGGATCATTACTCTGTAACTTCAACACAAAATTGGGCATAGGGAAGGTAGGTGAGAAATGAAATTGATTTTTTCCCATGATCAAGAAAAAATAAGCCAAAGACTTACAGACACTACAGCAGCTATATTATAATATATGATGCATTTTTTCTTTAAAAAGAGAGTTAGGAGTCATAGGGAAAGACTGAATAGCATCGCCAAATATAATAATATTGGTTATATTATATTATACTGTAAATGATTTCAACAAAGTGTGTATTTTCCCCTTCAGTTCTCTCTATATAATTAGGTCATGCAATTTATCGAAGAATGTTTACAAATAATGTCAAAATAAGAAAAGAAAATGAAAAGGTATGGTGTTCAACTGAAACACCACTAATCTGATATATTTAAATGAGCTTAATTTAGAAAATGAGAAGCTCAGAAAAAGTTAATAACATAGACCCACACATTTCTAAGCTTATCAGAAGATGTTGGGGTGGCTAGGTGGCGCAGTGAGTAGAGCGCCGGCCCTGGAGTCAGAAGGACCTGAGTTCAGATCCAGCCTCAGACACTTAATCCACACAAACAAAAACCTAGCCATGTGACCTTGGGCAAGTTACTTAACCCCAATTGCCCTAAAAGGGGCGGCTAGGTGGCGCAGTGAGTAAGAGCTCAGGCCTTGGAGTTCGGATGACCCAAGATCAAATCCGACCTCAGAAAATGAGCACCCACACATAAATAATGACTAGCCATGTAACCTTGAGCAAGTTACTTAACCCCAATTGCTTAAAAAAAAAAAAAAGATGTTGCTCTTTCAGCAAACACTTTGCTAACCAGAAAAATGTGACAGTAGAGAGCAACAGCAGTTCAGTATAAAAAAATCCATCATGAACAATTATAGTGGAAAATTATTTCAGAAAAAGAGTGAGAAGATGAAAGGGGTAAAAAAATATTTACAGAAATTTTAATGGGAAATCCATTGAAGCCACATTATTAAGGAGGAAACAAGATGGACAAAAACATATTAACTAAAGGGAAAAATCATTAAAGATTTTAAAAGACTTGCATTATTATAGCAAAGAGGAAATTTGTGTGTCTACTGATTGAATAATTGTTAAGATTTATGTAATATTTTAATTTGAATTATGCTATTTAATATTCACCATGCCAAGATAAGTATGGTATATATTACTCCACCTCATTAGAGTGCTTCATTTTCATCCTTATGCAGATAAGTAAACTGAGATACAGGAAACGTAAGTGGCATGTGGTACAGTGGAAAACATACTAGATTCAGACTCTTAGGAAAAGGCTCCAAATTCTGGCTCTTGGAGTTATCTATATGACTGAGGAAGTCTCAAGTTCCATCATCTTCAGTTTCTTCCTTTATAAAAAAAAAAAATAGAATAGGAGATAGCATTGGACCTGTCATTTGTTTTGGAGAGAGATATCCAGGATGAGGAAATCCCCCCTCTGAATAGGTTGTCTATCCTTTTTCTGCAACTTAATCATCTTATGAATTTACATAGTAGACTGCATAGTATTAATGAATTTGCATAGTATAAAATCACATAGGTGATTTTCTTGAGGCCATACACCCAGTCTATGTTAGTAGTGGAACATGAAATCATTTCTTATCTCTGAGGCCAGGCCAGTAGATGATGGTACTACATCTCAGGGAAATAAATGAGACTTAGGAAATGGATGAATGAGATCTGAATTTCTTTTCAGCTTAGAGTCTATGGTCCTTAGATCTCACAGCTGTTTCTAGGTAGAGATCAGAACAGAATCCAGATATCCTCATTTCCAATCTCATACTTTTTCTATTATACCCTGCCTTTTACACTTAAAACCTAAATGATATATAAAAAGGAATTTCATTGCTCTTGGCCTCAGTTTGTCCGTCATTAAAATGAACAAGTTGTACCAGGTGTCTTTTGAGTTCTCTATTAACCCTAAATTATGATTTTATAAAATTGTCGTGTGTTTACATGTGTGTGTACATTTTACATGAACTTGATACACATGTCCATTTATATAATGGCTTAAAGCAAACATATGCATGTGTGTATATGAATCCAAAGAGGAGAGAAGAGAATGCTCTAGGGTTTGCAAAGTGCTTTACCAATATAATTTCATTTTATTCTCACAACAACTCTTGGAGAAAGTTACTATCATTAGTACTATTTCTGTAGTTGGGAAAACTAGGGCTAAGAGAGATGCAGTGATTTGCTTCACAACACACAACTAGTTAGTATCTGAGGCAAAATTTGAATTCAGATTTTTCTGACTCTATGGCTATTACTATGTCACCAACTTCCTATGTACTAGTTCCCAGGGTGACTTCCAACACAAGATTAGAATCTGCCAGACTACTACAAATTGTCATAAAAAGATCCTATGTCTAATGACCTGAAATAGCAAGTATTTCCAGCTCCCTCAAGGCCAAGATAAATGGTGCTGCTCTAAGCAATAACATACATACTCATAGAGGAAGTTTGGCATAATGGATAAATTTCTGTCTTCACCTTCAGGAAAAAAACCTGGTTCCTGCCCTACCAATAATATGTACTCTATGTGACTATAGGCAAGTGGAATCATCTCTCAGTTTTCACAGAGAATTTTCAAAGTCTGTAAGTTTTAGAGTCAGTGCTGATATGAATTAGCTGTGGAAATTTCCTCACTGGGGGTTTGCTTCTAGTAACATAAAACATTATAATGGGATTTCCTCCCATTATAATGGGAGGAATTTATAATGTCATTATAATGGAGTCATGATATAATGAAGTCATTATATAAAAGTAATACACAAATATACATATATTTATATATAATATATGTCATCATATAATGAAGCTATTATAATGACTTCCTCCCATTCATACATATATTTATATGTAGTTGTGCTACATTCACGTAGCACAACATGTTTAGCCATCCCCCAAGTGATGGGCATTCCCTTGATCTCCAATTCTTTGACACCACAAAAATATCTACTATAAGTATATTTGTACATGTACATCTCTTCCCACTTCTATGATCTCTTAGGGACACTGCCCAAGAAGTGGTATTGCTGGGTCATAGGGGATGCGTTTTTTTTTTTTCTTTTTTTGGAGGGGGGAAGGCAGGGCAATTGAAGTTAAGAGACTTGCCCAAGGTTACAGAGCTAGTCGTGTGTGTGTGTGTGTGTGTGTGTGTGTGTGTGTGTGTGTGTGTGTGTTAAGTGTCTGAGGCCAGATTTGAATTCAGGTTCTCCTGACTCCAGGGCCATTGCACTATGCCACATAGCCACCCCAGGTATGCACTTTTTTATATTCCTTTGGCCATAGTACCAGAATGCTCTCCAGAATGGTTGGATGAGTTTAACACAATGAATTAGTGTTCCATTTTTTTCCACATCCTTTACAGCATTTATCATTTTCCTGTTTTGTCATCTTAGCCATCTGACTGGTGAGATATGGTATCTGAGAAATGTTCTGATTTGCATTTCTCTAAACAATAGTGATTTATAGCATTTTTTCATATGCTTATAGATATCTTTAATTTCTTCCTCTGAAAACTTCCTGTTCATATCCTTTGACCATTTATCAATTTGACTCAGTTCTCGTATATTTTAGAAATGAGATAATTATCAGAGAGACATCAGTTGTAAAAAGTCTTTCACAATTTTCCACTTCCCTGCTAAAATTTGGTACATTGGCTTGATTTGTAATATATATATATATATACATATATATAACTTTTCAATTTAATATAATCAAAATTATCCATTTCACATTTTGTAATGCTCTCTAACTCTTGTTTGGTTGTAAAATCTTTCCTTCTCCATAAATCCAACAGGTAAATTATCCCTTGCTCTCCTAAATTCTTTTGAGTATCAGGAGGTATACCCAGATTGTGGACCCATTTATATTTTATTTTGGTATATGGTATAAGATATTGATCTATGCCCAGGTGTTGCCATACTATCTTCCAGTTTTCCCAGCAGTTTTGGTAAAATAGCAAGTTACAATTTTTTATCCCCATTTTCCCCTACCCCCACCCCAAAATAGCAAACTTATTGAATATCCCTTCCCCCAATCTATTCTTTTTTATATCCTCTACTGTCACCCCCCTAACTTTCTAATATGCAAGATAGATTTCTATACCCCATTTCCTATATATCTTATTTCAAAGTTGCATGTAAAAAACAATATTTTTTAAATATTTGTTTATCAAACTTAAAGTTCAAGATTTTTATCCTTCTTCCTTCCCCACCTACCCCCGCTGGGAACATAAGCAATTCAATATAGGCTGCACATGTGTAGTTGCCCAAATCATCTCCATAAATGTTATATTGTGAAAGACTAAGTATATTTCCCTCTATCCTATCCCAAACCCACTTATTTTATTTTCTCCTTTGACCCTATACCTTTTCAAAAGTATTTGCTTGTAGCTACCCTCTCCCCCAGTCTGCCCTCCCTTCTATCATATACCTCTTATCCCCTAGCACCAATTTTCTTACAGGGTAAGATAACCAATTGAGTGTGTATTTCATTCCCCCCTTAAGCCAAATTCAATGAGAATAAGGTTGTCCCATTCCCTTTCACCCTCTTGCTCTTCCCCTCCATTGTAACAGTTTTCTCTTACATCTTTTATATGAAATAATTTACCATAATCTATCTCTCCCTTTCCCTTTCCCCAATAAATACCTCTCTTACTCCTCAATTTCACTTTTAGATATTATCCCTTTATACTCAACTCATCTTGTGCTCTGTCTATGTATACATGAACATACATATGCCCATACTCACACACACACACACACACACACACACATACACATATATGTGTATGTATATGTATATATATATATACACATTTATATACATATATATATATACACATTTATATACATATACACCCATATATATATATAATATATATATTGCCTTCAACTGTCTTCAAACTGAGAAAAGTCTTACGAGTTACAATGATCATTTTTCCATATAGGAATGTAAATAGTTCAACTATAATAAGTTCCTTCTGATTTCTTTTTCCTGTTTACATTCTCATACTTCTCTTGCTTCTTGTATGTGAATGTCAGATTTTTTTGTTCAGGTCTGTTTTGTTTTTTCATCAAGAATGTTTGAAAATCCTCTATTTCATTGAATGACCATGTTTTCCCTTGAGAATTATACTCAGTTTTGTTGGGTAGGTGATTCTTGGTTTTAGTCCTAGCTCCTTTGACCTCAGGAATATCATATTCCAAGCCCTTGGATCCCTTAATGTAGAAGCTGCTAGATCTCGTGTTATCTTGATTGTGTTCCCACAATACTCAAATTATTTCTTTCTGACTGCTTATAGTATTTTCTCCTGGTCCTGGGAAAACTAGAATTTGGCTATAATATTTCTTTTGGGGATCTCTTTCAAGATGGGATTGGTGAATTATTTCAATTTCTATTTTGCCCTCTGTTTCTAGAATATAAGGGCAATTTTTCTAGACAATTTCTTGAAAGATGTTGTCTAGGCTCTTTTATTGATCATGACTTTCAGGTAGTCCAGGAGTTTTTAAATTATCTCTCTTACATCTATTTTCCAGGTCAGTGTTTTTTCCAGTGAGATATTTCACATTGCCTTCTGTTTTTTTCTTTTTCTTTTTGGATCTGTTTAGTACTATCTTGATTTCTAATAAAGTAATTAGCTTCCAATTGCTCCAATATAATTTTGAATTTTTTCTCTTCAGTGGGCTTTTAAAATTCTGTTTTCATCTAGCAAATTCTTCTCTTTAAGACATTTTTATCCTCACTGGCTTTTTGGTACTCTTTTGCCATTTGAGTTAGTCTATTTTTAAGGTGTTATTTTCTTCAGTGTATTCTTGAGTCTCCTTTAGCAGGCTGTTGACTCACTTTTCATGATTTTCTTGCATCATTCTCCTTTCTCTTCCCAATTTTTCCTCCACTTCTCTTACTAGATTTTCAAAATCCTTCTTTAGTTCCTTCATGGCCTGTAACCAATTCATATTTTTCTCAGAGTCTTTTGATGTAGCAGTTCTGAATTTGCTGTCTTCCTCTGATCCATGCCTTGATCTTTTTTGTCACCAAAAAATGATTCTATGGTGTGTTTGTGCCTCCTTGGCTTGCTCATATTGCCAGCCCCTTACTTGATTTTTTGAGCTCATTACCATGGTAGAATTCTGCTTCCCAAATGGAGAGAGCTTTGTCCCAAATTGCTGGGGATTTTGCAGCTGCTAGAGGTATTAGGAGTGCATCATCTCTACAGTGCCCACAAGCTCTAGCACTTGGCCACACACCCCAGGACCACTACCCAAGACCGCAATCCAGATCCAAGCAGATTAAAACAAGAGTGATTACCCTATGAATGGTCTATTGATCCCCCTACAACCTGCAGGCCAGGAGCTCCTCAGGAATCCACGTGGAGCATTCACCAACCATGCCTCTGGCCTCTTCTCACCCTGGCGGCAGGGGCCATA
Source organism: Gymnobelideus leadbeateri (assembly GCA_011680675.1). Classification (NCBI taxonomy): domain Eukaryota; kingdom Metazoa; phylum Chordata; class Mammalia; order Diprotodontia; family Petauridae; genus Gymnobelideus; species Gymnobelideus leadbeateri. The sequence continues at coordinate 103,763 of WOXC01002765.1, forward strand.
TTGCACTCTTCCTTCCACCCTTATTTCAACAGTTCTATACTGACCTTTTACTTTGTCTTTGTCATTTATGGTTTGGGAAGTCTGGAAATGGCCACAGTTGCTGATGATTTACTTTCCTGAAGTCTTCTCTGGCCACCACTGGGGGAAGAACCACATGGCTCATGTGGGACTGTGCTCAGCTCCCAGCAATCTGTGATTGACCTTTCATGTCAGCCTGTCGGGTTCTCTTCAGCAGGAGATTTGTTTCTCTTTGTCATGTGTGGGTTCTGTAGCTTTAAAATTTGCTTACAGTCATTTTTTTTCAGTTATAGGAAGTGGTTAAAGCTGGAGCCCATGCCAAGTTTGTGCTTCTACTCTGCCACCTTGGCTCTGCCCTATAATTTTCTTTCTCCATTTTGTCTCTTCCTGGTTTAGGTATCAGTATCATATTTGGGTCATTAAAAGAATTTGGTAGGACTTCTCCAATTTTCCCCAATAGTTTGTAGAATATTTGAATCAATTGTTCTGTAAATATTTAACAGAATTCACTAGTAAAAGAATATGGCCCTGGAGATCTTTTTCAAGGGAGTTTCTTGATGCCTTGTTCAAATTATTTTTCTGAAACAGGGTTGTTTGAGTATATTACTTCCTCTTCAGTTAATCTGGGCCACTTATATTTTTGTAAATATTCATCCATTTCATTAAGATTTTCAAATTTATGTGCATACAATTGGGCAAAATGATTCCAAATTATTGTTTTAATTTTCTCTTCATTGGACATAGTTTCACCCTTTTCATTTTTTTATACTAGTAATTTGGTTGTCTTCTTTCTTTTTTTATCATATTGAGAAAAGGTCTATCAATATTATTGTTTTTTTTTCATAAAACCTGCTCTTAGTTTCATTAATTCAATAGTTTTCTTAATTTCTATTTTATTAATGTCCCTTAATTTTCAGTGTTTTTAATTTAGTATTTAATTGGGTTTTTTTTTTGTTCTGTTCTTTCAATTTGTTCTCATTCTTTAAGATCTAATTATTTAGTTTATAATTTGTTTTTAATCTATCTTTCCATGGCCCTTATTACATATAATTTTGATTGAATTATCCAAGAAGGATGAATTTAATATTTCTGCCTTTCTGCACTGAATTGTGAGGTTTTTATGCCCTCTTTCAATGTAGAAGCTGCTAGGTCCTTTGTAATCCTGACTGTAGTTCCAGGATATCTGAATTTTTTCTTTCTGGTTCATAGCAGTATTTTCTCTTTCACCTGCTAATTCTGGAATTTGACTACAATATTTCTTGGAGTTTTCAATTTGGCATCTCTTTAAGGAGGTTTCTGATGGAATTTTTGGATAAATAATTTACCTTCTGGTTCTAGGACCTCAGGGTTATTTTCTTTGATAATGTCTTGGAAGATGTTATCCAGCCTTTTTTTTTTTCATCATGGCTTTCCAGTAGAACAGTAATTATTAGATAATCTCTCCTCTATCTATTCACAAGGTGAGTTGTTTTAAAAAAAGATATTTTAAATTTTTTTCTAATTTTTCAATCTTTAAGTTTTGTTTGTCTTATTCTTGATGCCTCCCTAAATCATTAGCTTTGATTTGGTTGGTACTAATTTTTGGAAAATTATTTCCCTCAGTTAATTTTTGAAACTCCTTTTCCATATGTTGAGAATTAATTTCTAGCAATTTATTTTCTCCAGTTAGATTTTGAACCTCCTTTCCCAATTCACAAAATTTACTTTTTAGGGATTTATTTTCTTCAGTGACATTGTTTTTTTTCCATTTTAGGAAATGTAATTTTTAAAGAATCGGTCGAATGCTATTAAGGGAAGCAGAGTCAAGGTGATAGAGTAGAAACAGGATTTCCACAGGCCTCCTGCTTCCACCTCAGCCAATTCACATAAAAAAATGACTCTAAATAAACTCTGGAGGTACAGAACCCACAAAATGATACAGAGAAGCTAAATTCCTGCTAAAGACAGTCCAGCAGGTCAGTAGGAAAGGGACAGCACAGTTCTCTGGGAGCCCAGCTCACCCCTGAGCCAGAGCTTTTAGCCTCAGGGCAGACAACCAGCCTACTGGGTGGAGGGACTTCAGATCACCAGCAGCTATGGTAGTTTCCAGAATTATCAACCATAGATATTAAGGACAAAGTGAGAACTCAGTGCAGTGTGGCTTTTGGAACCTTGGAATTCTGGAGTGTGGTCAGCCTTTGCCCCTATGGTGAGAAGAGGCAAAGGTGTGGCAGCCATCCAGCCACTGCCAAATGGCTGCTTCAGAGCTCTGGGCCTGCAGATTGTAGGGGGACCAAGCAACCAATCTGAGGGGTAAGCACTCTTGCTTTAACTTGCTTGGATCTAGATCACTTTCTGGTGTGAAGGTCCTGGGGTGCATGATCAGTGTGCCAGAAGGTGTGGAAGCTTCAGAGAGGCAACCCAACTAATAGCACCAAAAGCTGTGAAAACCACAGTGATAGGGCAAAAGCTCCCCCCTCTAGTAGCAGAGTTCTACTATGGCAAAAAGCTCAAAAGGGAAGCAAGGTAAGGACAGTAATCCAACTTTGAACTCTTTCTTGTGGTCAAAAAGGATTTACATTCCTACAAGGAAAAATAATAACTGTGACTGATAAAACCTTTCTCAGTATGAAAATAATGGAAGAAGGGTGCATGGTCATATGAATACATATGTGAATCTGTGTATATATGTTTACAGTTATACATGGATAGAGGGCATAGATTGAATTTGTTGGGAAGGGAGGATACTCAAGGGGAGAAATTATGAGGTGAGAGAGGAAAGTGGCAAGAGGAGATGGGGAGAGACAGGGTAGGGTTAATTATCTCATGTAGAAGAAGCAAGGGGAAGAGGCTGCAAGGGAGGGGAAGAATAAGAAGGCAAAAAGGCAAAACCACATTCTCATTGAATTTGGTTCATGGAGAGAATGACATACATACTAAATGGGATATCTCAACCTGCAGCAGAATAGGGGGAAGGGGGATGAGAGGAGGGATGATGGATAGGCATTCTTGGGGGTAGGGGAGGTTGGAAGTACCCACTATAGAAGAGGGACAGGATCAAGTAGGGAATGGACCAGGTGGGGGGTGGGATGGGTGGGAGGGAATTATAAGCAGCCTTGAACAATATATCTACTATGGTAATGTGTTGCATAGCTAGACATGTACAACATATGCTGAATTATTTATCTTCCCAGAGGGAATGGGTGACAAGGGTGGAAGGCAATGGATCTGAAATTCAAAGTCTTAAAATTAAATGTTTCAAATACAAAAAAAAAAGAGGATCAAAGCATGAACAGGAGGAAGACAACAAAGTCAGACATCCTGAACCAAAAGCTTACAATAAAATAATAACTTGCTAAGAGGCCAAAGAGGAGCTCCAGAAGGATTTTGAAAACCAAAAATGAGTAGTGGAGGAAAAATTGGAAAGAGAAATGAGAATGATGCAACAAAATTATGAAATGAGAGCCAACAACTTGACTTAAGAAAAGAATACCTTTAAAAATAGATTAACTCAAATGGCAAAATAGGCTCAAAAAGCCAATGAGGAGAAGAAAGTCAAATTTGCTAGATGGAAAAGAAATCTCAAAAGCTCAGTGAAGGGAATCATTCCTCCAGAATGAGAATGGAGCAAATGGAAGTTAGTGGTTTTATGAGAAATCAAGATACTATTAAACAGATCAAAACAAATGAAAAAAATAGAAAGCAATCTGAAATATCTCACTGGAAAAACCACAGACCTGGAAAATACATCCAGGATAGATAATTTAAAAATTATTGGACAACCTGAAAGCCATGATCAAAAAAATAACCTAGAAATCATCCTTCAAGAAATTCTCAAGGAAAATTGCCCTGAAGTTTCAGAACCAGAGGGCAAAATAGAAGTTGAAAGAATCCACCTATATCCTCTTGTAAAAGATCACAAAATGTAAACTCCTAGGAATATTTTAGCCAGATTACAGAGTTCCCAGCTCGAGGAGAAAATATTACAAGCATCCAGGAAGAAACAATTTGAATACTGTGGAAACACAATCAGTATACACACACACACACACACACACACACGTATACACACATATATATGTCTATATTGGAGGGTATATGGGCATATGTGTACATATGTGAGTGTGTGTATATCTGTGTACAGGTATACACAGAGGGCACAGGACAAATTGAATAGGAAGGGATGATTCTTAAAAGCTGAAATTAAGAGATGAGAGAGGAATATTATGAAATGATATGGGGAGAGATAGAATGGGTTAAACTATCTCATATAGAAGACACAAGGGAAAACTGTTACAATGGAGGGGAAGAACAGGAAGGTAAAAGGGAATAAGTTGATCTTATTCTATTGAATTGGGCTTAGGGAGGGAATGACATACTCACTAAATAGTGTATCTCACCCTACAGGAGGGTAGGGGGGAAGGAGAAAAGAGTGGGGATGATAGAAGAGAAAGCAGGCTGGTGGGGAGGGTAGTTGGAAGCACCCACTTTTGAAAAGGGACAGGATCAAAATAGAGAATAGAACTAGTGGGGAGTGGGATAGGATTGAGAGAAATATAATCAGTCTTTAACAATATATCCACCGTGGAAATGTTTTGCATATCTACACATGTACAACCTGTACTGAATTGCTTATCTTCCTTGTAAGTGTGGGTGACAAGGGAGGTAAGAAAAGAATCTGGAGTTCAAAGGTTTAAAATCAAATGTTTAAAATTTATTATTATTATTATTATTGTTGTTGTTGTTGTTATTATTATTATTATTATTTTCCAAATAACTGGGAAATAAGATATACAGGAACTGGGGCATAGAGGTTCACCATTCCCTACTGGAAACTGAGAGAGGGGATGGGAGAAGTTATGTGAGAGAGCAGATTGGGGGAGAGGATACTCAGTGGGATCACTGTTTTGGGGTAGTGAGTAGCGGAAAAATGGGGAGAAACTTTGTAATTCAAAATCTTGTGGAAATGAAGTATGTGAACTAAAAAAGTAAAGGACAAAAGAAAAAAAGAAAAGGATTGGTCAATTTATATTCCACCTCTCTAATTTGGCTTTTAAAATACTTCTTGAGCTTTTATAAAAATTCTTTTTGGGTTTGCCATTAGTTCATATTCTTTTCTGGGGTCTCAGTTGTGAGAATAGAAACAGTACTGTCCTCTGAATTTGGTTCTTCTCACTTGCTATAATAGGATTCAATCATTTTTATTTCTGTTTTTGTTTTCCCATCTTGCTTCTACCCCATTTTGATTGTTTGTTCCATGTCTTTTAAAGTAGATTTCTGCTTCTGGCATACAAAGGGCTCTGACCAATTCTTAAGCAGGGAACAAGGGATCTAGTTGTTGACTTTGAGTGCTGTGACCTCTTTGTGTCCAGACTAACGACAAGATCAGGACTTTTGGTGCTTCCCCTGGGTTACCCTGAGGCTCACAGAATAAGGTGTGGGGGAGGGGTGGTCTGCACACTTCAGGTTTCTGCCTCTTGTGCCCCTGGACTATATCTCAAGTAGGCTCAGCCTCTGGTGTCCAGATGTGCTGTTGTCTGCAGATTCCCCTGAATGTGTTAAGGCACCCCTGGGCTTCTGGTATTAGCTCTTTCTGGCTCCAACTCCCTTAGTTTCAGTATCCCCAACTGGTCAGCTAAGATGTTCCTTGTTGGTATACCTCCCTCCCTTCATTCCAGGCTCAACAAAACCTCAGTCATACCCTTCCTGTAAGATTCCCAAGCATACCACTGTTTCCACTATTTCAGGATTTTACAGTGGGGCAATATTATCTGAATTTTCAGGGTCGGGGAAGGGGATTAGAGTAGCTTGGGTTTACTCTGCCATCTTGACTCCAGGAAATTCATGTTGATAATTTTTAAACATCAAAGCTGTGGATTGATAGCCACAGGAGTGGCTGCTGTTGCTTCCAATGGGCCCTGGGCTTGCCTCTTACCCTCCTCTGACAGATGCTCAGTCCTATGGTGAAAGATCTGCAAATTGTCCCTGCAGTGATGTATCAACAATGCAGTATTCACAATGCCTACAGTAACTATACATATGCTGATGTGGTTATTAATCACAAAATATAACAGAATCTCTACATGGAGGACAAAGCTAGAACATTTATTCAAATACCAGAAAACTTAGTCACAAAACCAGAAACTAAAAGCCATCACAGTACCTATAGAGTGGGCACACATAGTTAATGCAGTAAACACTCACATTCTCAAGCCTTCAAAACAGAACAGGCTACCTCAGCAAAGGTCCTTATCTCCTCTTTCACAGAAACTCCTCAACCTCCACCCAGCTCACTACCAGCAGCTCTGGCCACCTGAAGTCCTCAGCACAATTCCTAGCAGAAATTCTGGCTGCCTCAAAAAAAATGGAGTTCAGGCTGCTGCCAGCACTGTGCTTCCAGTCACCACACTGCCTCCAGCTTGGCTCTGGCTTCCTCCTGCCCCACTCTTTCCTGCTATGTCAGAAAGTTCAAGGGGCAATGAAGGTCTTCAAATCCCATAAACATTACAAGTGGATGAATCCGCTTGTCAGGACTTGCTCTTGCTCTACTGCACTCCCCCTGCACAGACCTACACATTCTGCACAGAATCCTGGACTGGTAATCTGCCATACTCCAACCTGCAATAGATTCTGTCACTCTAAATTTTGTTCAGATTCATTTTTTAGAGGTCACTAACAGAATTCACAGAGGATTTAATATGAGTTCTTGTTTTCACTCTGACATTGTGTCTCTGCCTCTCTGTTCTCTAATTGGTGAGTATATATAGTTTTGTTGGACATAGAGGTTTTTAATCCTTTAAAATAAGAGTCCATTACCATTAGGACAGCTATAAATATTTTGGACAGGCCATTTATTATCCCGTTTTTGTGACTTTTGCAGGGTACAGAGTCATAGTAATGGAATTACTGGGTAAAAATATGGAAATATTTATAGTTGATTTCTTATTACATATTGCTCTCTAAAATATTTGTACCAGTCTGTGCTCCCATTGCAATAAGTTTCATAGTGCCACATGATTGAGAAGACTTAATTGATCCATATTGTGATACTGTACCATTTCAGTGGGTTTAAGTTGTCATTTTAAGATTATGTTATGCATTTCTTGGGTTATTCAGACTTTTAATTTATTTTTATTGTATTTTCTGATTTGTAAATTATCTTTTCATGTTCTTTAGCCATAGTTTTCTTAAGAATGTAAGTTATGATTAGTGATATGCATATACTTTAGTACCACTGACATTGTTGTTTCATTTGGATTGTAGATGTCAAAACTTCAACAATATGATACTGTGATTCTGAGTTGTAGAATAACCTAGACCAAAGCTCTCATCTTTGTCCATCACTCCTCATTTCTTCCCATCCATCCACATTATTCTTATCCCTTTTATGCTTCTTTCCAACTTTTTCCTAACTTATTGCTGTGTTCTCTGAACCCCATGTAATTTTTTAAAGTAGCTGTTTTCCATGTTAGACATTTTCCTTTCCTGTTCTTTCCATTTCATTGTAATCACAGAAATTTGGCGCTCTACTGAAGACACATTATCCATGGCCATTCTCTCTGTTACTGTATGTATTTTCTCTCATATTATACACCAGGCAGGAATAAGCCAGGATAAGAAGCAGGCATGTTTCTTCTCTTCCACATTCAGTTTCTTCTAGCACATCCACATAGTGATCACTTCTCTTCTGAACTTCATTCCTTTCCACTGTATTAACCTATCCAGATAGCTACCACCTACCAGAGGACAGGTCCCTCTGCCACCTTTCTCTAGCTCATAGTCTTCTAATCTATGCTAGCCCCTGCCTTTGCCCATTTAATGTAGATATTTTCTATAATATTCTTACTTTTCCAGTTCAAAATCTTTATTTACTTTCCCACCCCAAATCCTACATTCACAAGGGAATGGTTTTAACATTTATCTTGGAATTGCCTGCACGTGTTGTAACTTCACCTACACCTCCTATCTCTTAACTTGTCCCCATGGCACAACCCTCCTAAACCTATCTTATCTCTCATCCTCATTGGCAACCTCCATTTATTCTCCTTTGCCCTGCTTCCCCAGGCAACCACACCCATTCTGAACTCACTTTTGCCTCTTTAATACCTCAAACCTATAGTTACCTAATTCAACTTTTCTGAACTCTCTCCCTTACTGAATTCTCTATAGCATGTGATATTAGTGACAATGCCTCCCTTCTGGATATTTTTCCCATCATGTGTTTTCATGGCATTTTTTTCTATTTCTGTGGAATATTTCTATTTCTATTTCCATTTCTCTTCTTATCCATCACAATGATCATTTGATCCTTCCCAGTCCCTTTGTAGAGTTATCACCTATATTCTAAGTCATGTCTTTGTGTGTCTATGTATCCTGGACCATTTCCTCTTCTAATGCTATATATTATTTCAGTAATATTATTAACTACTAAACATTTAATAATCATCTCTAAGAAGATGACTCCCAAAAGTAAATATTCAGTATTCTTATCTCTATCCATTGATACTCATCTTCTACTGCTGCTTGATGTTTGCAATAAACATTTTTGCATGACTAATGTTAAATTGATAATCTTTATCTCTTTATCTATATTTCCTCCTAACTCACCCTTTTCTTTCTTTCTCTCTTTCTTTCCTTCTTTCTAGTTTTCAACATTAACTTTTATAAGATTTTGAGTTCCATATGCCAAAGGGTTATAAATAATTTCATATCCTTTGACCCAGCAATACCACTTCTAGGGTTGTATCCCAAAGAGATCATAGAAGAGGGAGGAAGAACCATATGTACAAAAATATTCATAGCAGCCCTTTTTGTGGTGGCAAAGAATTGGAAATTAAGGGGATGCCCATCAATTCGGGAATGGTTGAACAAGTTGTGGTATATGAATGTAATGGAATACTATTGTGCTATAAGAAATGAGGAGCAGATGGACTTGATATTTACCTGGAGATGCTTATACGAACTGATGCTGAGTGAGAAGCGCAGAACCAGAAGCAATTTGTACACAGTTACAGACACAACATATGAGTGATGACCAACTTTTATAGACTGGACTCTTCTCAGCAATGCAGGGTTATAAGTCAATTCCAAAAGACTCATGATGGAGAGAGATGTCTACATTCAGAGAAATAACTAGAAAGAACAGAGTTGGAATGAAGATTCAAGCAAACTACCTGCTCTTTCTTTTTCTCATTTGGTTTTATTTCCTCTTTCCCACTGTTCATTCCATCCATTACAATCCTTCTTTATACCAACTAATGTCTAATGTGAAATTATTTGCAGATCATATACTAGATTGTATGCTGCCATGGGGGTAGGGGAGAGGAAGGGGAAGAAAATTTGAAATGCAAGGAATTATGGAACTGAATTTTGTAAACTAAAAGTTAAAAAAAAACACAAATTAATAAAGGCCAAAAACATTTTGAGTTCCAATTTTTTTGCCCTCTTTTTCCTTCCCTCTGCCCAAGATGGCAGGCAATGTGATATAGGCTATATATGCACAATTGTATTAAACATTAATTATGCTGTGAAAGAATAATCAGACCAAAAGGAGAAAACCATGAGAAAGAAAAAGAAAACAAAAAAGAGAAAAATAGTGTTCTTCAATCTGCATTCAGACTCCATATTTCTTTCTCTGCATGTGCTTAGCATTTTTCATCATTTCATTGGAATTGCCTTAGACCATCATGTTGCTGAGAAGAACTAAGTCAATGAAAGTTGGTCATCATACTATGTTGCTACTATTGTGTACAATGTTCTCTTGTTTCTGCTTACTTCATTCAGTAGCAGTTCATATAAGCCTTTCCAGGTTTTTCTGAAGTCCACATGCCCATCATTTCATATGGAAGAAAAGTATTCCATTCCATTCATACACCGCAACTTGTTCAGTCAATTCTCTAATTTATGGGCATCCCCTCAATTCCAATTCTTTGCTACCACATAAAGAACTGCTACAAATATTTTTATACATGTAGGTCCTTTCCCCCTTTTTATGATCTTTTTGGGATTCTGACCTAGTAGTGCTATTGCTGTATCATAATGTATGCAGCTTATTTGTTTTTTTCCTCAGTCACTACTCTTCTTTCAATCATATAGACTCAAAAATCATTGAATAGTACCCTGACTTTGTTCTTACTATCTACCTTTTTATCTGTTAAGTTGACAAGGTTGTCTAATTAGCACCTTTTTCCATTTGGGCCCTTATCTCTACTCACCCATCAGCCACCCTCATACAGCCAGTCCCTCCTATACTTTTTTCCTATATTATTACACTCACCACTTAACTAGTATCCCTGCTTCCAGTCTCTTCCTTCTCTTATCCACCCTCCATGTTGTTTCCAAACTAATAGCCTTAAAGTTCAAATCTCATCATTTTAATCCCATGCTATAGATGTTCCAGTAGTACCCTGTTATTTAAGGAATACAATTCTGATTCCTATTTGTTATTTAAAATCTTCACAATTTAGTCCCATCATATATCTCCAAGCTAATTATATGTTCTTTTTACTCTTAGTTTAAAATCCAGTTGGATTTATCTCCTTCTTATTTCCTGATAAAACAATCCATTTTCCATCTAGGTGCCTTTGTATAGATTTTTTTTTTTTTATGATTGGATTGGCCTCTTTCCTCACCTTTCCTTCTATGAAACCATAGTTCCCTTTATGACTCATCTCCCAGTTTTCAATAACTGTGTGCTTAGTATGAATATAATCCCACATTTTTTTTAAAGCAATTGGGGTTAAGTAACTTGCTCAAGGTTACACGGCTAGTCATTATTTATGCGTGGGTACTCATTTTCTGAGGCTGGATCTGATTTCAGGTCATCCCAACTCCGAGGCCGGCGCTCTTACTCACTGCGCCACCTAGCTGCCCCTTTTAGGGCACTTGGGGTTAAGTAACTTGCCCAAGGTCACATGGCTAGGTTTTTTGTTTGTGTGGATTAAGTGTCGGAGGCCGGCTCCGAACTCAGGTCCTTCTGACTCCAGGGCCAGTGCTCTATTCACTGCGCCACCTAGCCGTCCCTATAATCCCACATTTATAGCTATGATATGTAAATGTGCATCTGCCATATAAGAGCTACCTCGCTTTTATATTTGTATATTGCCTATCATTTCTCTGATGAATTCAAAGACAAGATAATAAAATATACATCTCTATGAAGTCCATTCTATTTCTAAAGAGAAAAACCATCATGATCAGAACCAATAAAACTCACCAAAACCATATAGGGAAAAGTCAATTGTGAACCCTTCTGGGAATAGTGTCCTAGGGACAATGAATACTGAAAAGAAGGATTAGTAAACAAATCAATCAACAATTGGTAAACATGCGTTTATTGAGCTTATCTTTTGTTCCAGGTACTATTCTAGGCACTGGAGACTCAAGTATGAAGAATGAAACAATCTCCACTCTAAATTAGCTTGCATTTCCAATGGAACATAATTCAAATCAGTGTCAACACTAGATTTGAACCAGAAGGAGAGAATAACTTATTTTGGTGTATTTTGAGAAGACAATATGAGTGACAGGGCAGAAGGGTTCTTTCATACTATCCTGCTATTATTTGGGACTATGAACAGCAAACTACATTGGAAGGATTAGAGCAGATTTTGAACTCCATTTCTATTACATATTTTATGTGCTACCTTTGATAAATCCATTTTAATTTCTCTGGGCTCCAGTTATTTTTATCTTTAAAATTGGGATAATACATTAATTTACAAAGTGGGACTAGGTAATTTCTTGAGGCCAATATCACCTCAAAGATCTGTGATCTTCTGATGACCTTCTATCTTGCATATATATAGACTATTGATTTTAGGGTTGATGCCCTTCTGGGGGCCCCATAGCCTCTTAAAACTGGTAGGTTAGGACTTTAGCTATTCTTTTCTGTTATAATTGAAATGGATAACCATTGCTATCATTTAAAACAATAGAATACAATACTGATTCATATATGATACAAAATACATAAATCATAATATATAGATAAACAGAGAGAGTGAGAAAGAGAAACAGAGAGAAACACAGGGATGAAGAAACAGAGAGAGACAGACAAAGAGACAGTGATAGAAAGACATAGGGACAGAAACTGAGAGACAGAGACAGACACTATAATCCTTTTTACTCCCTTATTACAAATTTATCTTTGACTATATGTGGTTTTCATTTTGCATGGTTATGGTCACTGCGTAGACTGCCTTTTTTTGTCCTGTTCCTCTTGCTTCTTATTTGTTGCAAAATTTTTAACAGTCCTCAACATTTTTCCTCATCTTAATGGCATTATAGTAGTGCATAGTGTTATTATTTGTTGTTATTGAGTCATTTTCAGTCTTGTCCCACTCTTTGTGACTTCCTTTGAAATTTTCTTCACAAAGATTATATGGAGGGATTTCACACTTCCTTCTCCAGGTCATTTTGTAGGCTAGAAAACTGAGGAAATTAGAGTAAAGTGACTTACCAAAGGTCAGACAGAGAGTAAGTCTGAGGTCAGACTTGAACTCAGAAATATGAGTGCCTCTGAATGCATGTCTATTGCTCCATCCACCACATCATCTAGCATCCCATTCAGTTGTATCTGACTCTGGCAAACAGATTAAGTGACTTTTCCAGGCTGAAACAGCTAGTAAGTATCTCAAGCTAGATTTGAATTCATGTCTTCTTTATACTAGGCTCAGTACTCTATCCATTGAGCCACCCAGCTGCATATTATTATGTGAAATTTTATTTAAACATTCACCAACATTTGAACATTGAACGTCTTTCCAGTTAGACATATATATGTGTACAACAATATTATATATATATATAACAATAATATATGAACATTTACACATAGTAAGGCATATATTATATATCTATATGTTTATATATACATAAAACAAATATATATTCATGCATTTATATATGTGTATTTATGTTATATTTTTATGTATATACATATATATGTATTCTTTCATGAATACATCTTTCAATATACAAAAATAGCATAGAGATAGGACCTGGACTTGTGCTTTGCTTGGTATAGAGTATATTTAGATGAAAACAGTCCTTGTACCATTGCCCTATTTCTGGAACTAATGTTCTCAAAGAATATAGAGCAGTTGAGTGACTTGCCAAGGTCACACAGATATTAGCTGTCAGTCACAGGACTTGAGCCCAGTCTTTTATGATTTTTGAGGCCAACTCCCTACCCACTACACTATACCTTTTAATTTTCACAAATATTTTGATAATAATAGTAAACACATATACAACATGCACATATACTTATTCATATATGCTTTATAGTTATATGTATAGGTGATGAGGTTGTTAGAAATAACTTTAATATTCAACAGATAATGAATGGAAGGCTAAACAAAAACCTCACATTGTAATGGGATACTACCTATCATCAGGATGGAAAAAATATGGAAAATATAAATAATTTTGGAACAACAGGAAAAGTAATGCAAAGCAAAGGTGACAGAACAAGAAGAGTACTGACTAAAACTATGTCAAATGAAAAATGGTTACATCGAGTCAGAGATAAATGAACAAGAAGAATGTGACAGGGGGCCACAATGAATGGAACTCACAATTTTTAGTAGAGATGTTTTTCAAAATCCAACTTTAAGGGCAAACAGTTGGAACTAATTAGTTTTGTTGTTTAAAGTCAAGTGTAATTTTTGAAAGTATGCTAGTTTTGTTGTAATTGGGATAAAAAATAAGGAAAGTATGCAAATTCTAGTGTGCAAAACATTTTTCATTTCCTTTTCTCAGCATGAACTGGTTCATTAATATACCAATTTTTCAGTTAAGCAAGGATGCGCTTGTTTTATTTTAAGGAATATTCTATCCCACTGAGAGAAAATTTGTTTTCCATAGGCAAGAAGTGATGTGCTTCATGAGGCTCAACAATACCATTCAACAGTATAGAGCAGGAAGTAAATAATAGCATCTCTAATAGCAGTAGCAACTTTAATTGAAATAGCAAAAGGAATTGGAGAATGCAGAATATAATTACCAGAACTGAATGAAACAATTTATTCACTATATTACTGAAAGAAAATTATGAATATAAGAAATACATACCACATATCCTTTTGTCTTGCTAATATTAACATAAATTAAAACTACCAACTTTTTCAAATTAATTCAGCAACTTTGATTTTTATTAAATAGGATAGTAATTAGACCTTTGATTTATAGGATCTTCCAGTCAAGGTAAATTTATTAACCAATAATTATTGACATCTTCTGTGTATCTTCTAGAATATTTTCTGAAGGACTGAGAGGATAAGTGCCTTTCCCAAGGTAATATAAAAATATGGCCATTATGTGTCATGAAGAGTACCTGAACCATGGTCCTTCTGGCTTCATGGCTTGCTTCCTCTCACAGTCACCATTTTATTGAACATTTACCATATATTTTTGTACCAAATTGCAATTTTCCTCTAAAATACATTGCTTATTATCTTCATGCTGAGTAGTATGATGACAATAATGCCACAGAACCCAAACTGGTTAATTCCACAGTAAGCTACATTAAGATAGACAGAATGTACAGATTGGGGTCAATTCTGTACATCTGGGTAGACATTCACTGGACAGACATACAGAACATTTTTAGTTCTGAAGGTCAAATTTTCAGCAGGAAATGAGTAAAATGATCTCAATCAAAAGGAAAGTGACTAGTATGGTGAGTTTATCAGACACAACAATATAATTTTTATCAGTTTATATATACACAGCCTTATCTTGCTAAAGCTACAAGTTTGTCCATATTTCTGACCACATCTACATAAGTAGCATCTGCACTTTCCATTCAGTCTTGGTCTGTCAGAAATGACTTGTTTTGCTTTCTGTTTAGCACCAAAAATGAGGCACCTCCCATATACAACAGTGATTCAAGTGTGTCACAAAATATTCCCTCAGCATGATCCATTGTATTCTAGATCTAAATTCATATGGCATAATTACTTCATGCCTCTGTCCCCCAGCTTAGCAGGATAGAAGAAACTTACCATAATGAAGAATATCCATTAGAATCAGCTACTTGACACAATGGTTAGAGTGTTGTATGTAGAGTCAAAAAAAAACCCTGACCTCAGACCCAGTCTCCAACACTTATTAGCTTTGTGACCATGGAAAGTCAATTAATATCTCTCTGCCCCATTTCCATTTCTATAAAATGAGGGTGTTGGATACAACGACTTGTAGAGTCCCTTCCAATTCTAAATCTATAATAGTTGTATCAAGGCATTCCACCATTGGATAGGTCAGGAACACAACTCCTTTTGATTTATTTATTTTATTTGTTTGTTTATTTATTCATTGCAAAGATCATTTTGGCATTGTGAGGAAGCCTTTAAGCTTTTCAGAACAAGAATTTTAAATTTACAAATGAAAATAATAGAATCATAAAGGAAATTATTTATATTAAAATGCAGTTATTTTTTAAAAGTTCATAGTTGCTATGTTGTGAAGTCCTAAAACTCTTTCCCTAAACAATTGCCAAATCAATATTCCATCAAATACCCAAAGAAGAAATAAATACAGGTAGATTCATCTAATCTATGTTCCAACTCCTTATAACTGTCACTCGTTAACCCACAGTTAAGTAAATTATACTTTCAATGAATAAAAGGCAACATATCAGAAATATAAAGAAACACAAAAAATATTTTCCAAGTCTTCTTCACATTTGAAAGCAAGAATCAGATATCCTCTCATATCCTATGTTAAAGAGAACTTTTTCACACAAATTCATAATACAATGCCCAAATTTACAAAATAGAAAAGTCTTTTTGTAAGTACTTTTAGATCCTAAAACATATTGTCCCATGATGCTGTAAGGGTTATGGGATTTAAAGATCTTCCATGTCCCAATGGACTTGCTGACATAACAGAAAGGGGTGGTGCAAGAGGAAGCCAAAGCAAAGCTAGAGTTCCTGTGGTGACTGGCAGAAGCAGCAGCAGAGGCAGCCGCAGCTGCAGCAGCAGTAGTGGCCGAGGTAGACTCGGAGGCGCAAACCCCATTTTTGAGCCAGCCAGAATTTCTGCTAAGGACTCTTCTTGGTGATTGCCAGGGACTGGAACTGTGGGGGGCAAGAGCTGCTGGGAGCACATTTCCAGGATGCTGAGCAGTTGCTGTGAGTGGGGAAAGGAGGACCGTTGCCTGAGGTAGCCTGTTCTGTTTTGAAGTCTTGAGAACGTGGTTGTTTACTGCTTTAACTACATGTGCCAATTTCATAACTACTCTGATGGCTTTGACTTTCTGGTTTTGGGACTCAGTTATTTGGTGTTTTAATAAATGTTCTAACTTTAACCCCATATAGAGATCCTGGTATATTTTGTGATTAATAACCACATAAGCCTATTTATAATTGCCATAGGCATTGTGAATATTGAATTGCTAATATAGATGGCTGGAGGCAAAAAAGAGAAGTTAGTTGAAACTTTGTAATCCAAAAAATAATTCTTCAATATTTTATTTTCCTTCCCATTGCAATTCTAATAGAATTTCTTGAAGCCCTCCCCTTACTTAAAATACCTAGAGTTTTTCCTTTTTTTTTAAAACATAGCCATATGCCCAATCCAAGGACTGATATGAAAGCTGTAACATCTTCAGTATTCTAAAACTGATAGAAAAATGCATTTTTTTCAAAAATAAAATTAACCACTGACATAAATATGTAATGGGTAAATTTTAGACTCACAAATACATGTGATAAGTCACATAGAGAGACCTAACATTCAATATTAAAAAGTTTTCAAAATCATCATCTGCCTGATACAGGATATTCAGACCTTCAAACAAATATTTTCCAACTTTTACTAATTTGTTCCAACTCTTTAGCATCTGTAAAAGAGAAAATGCTTACAATTTGAATGACTGCATATTTTTTCAAGATTGTATTATTCCATTAACAGTCACAGTCCATCTTTTGTAACTTGGACTCTATTGGATATCCACTACAACAGTGTTGATACATTTATCATGAGTTTCCTTGTTTTAATCCTCACTTAATTTTAAGTATCTGAAGATTGTTGAACAAGGGCATTTCTGTTGGTTTGTCTTTCAAAGACTCTTTCCAAAAATTTTGGAATGTCATATGAGAAAATTTGTTGAAAGCAAGACTTTAGAAATTGCTATCTCTTTTCAAAGCACAAATCAAAAATTACCTCCTATGTTGTGGCTTTACTGACACCTCATTAGTGCCTCCTCCCTCTTTTTTCACCAAAATTACCTTGTAATTTACAGATGTGTACATTTCATTTCCAATGACAGAATATAACTCCAGGAGAAGTAATGCTTCCTTTTCATCTTGTTCTACCCAGTTCCCCACACAAACCTGACACATAACAGAAACTTCATAAATCCTTGCTGAATGATTTATTGATTGAAAACATCTTTGAAATATCATTCTATTTCTAAAGATGTACAAATAAGCACAGTGGGATCTTTCATTTTCTCACAGTTTCAGCCATTTAATTGATGGGTAAAGTTTGATCTACTGTGGAATATAACTTATGAAAGCTTGCCTGTTTCCAGTTAATGTGCTCATGAACATAACCTGGAAACTTTAGTAGAGTATTCTTATAAAATAAATTGGTTGAATTTTAGGTAGGTAAGTGGGTGGCTATTGATAGTTTGACCCCCTTTATTCCCATTTTTTGTTATTGTGTGGGAATTAATAAGATGAGAAGTGATATGACACTTTTAAAGATACATTTTAAATTTATTCTTAAGTTCTATCATCATCTTGACTATTTTTAAGATGGACATCCTCCATATGCATTTGATCCAATCATCTTAAATTTTACACTTTTGTTCTAGTTATTGCCATTTCTACCTGCTAACACACAGAGATCTGGTACTGTGATGTGGGGTCCTAATGTGGCTGCTTTACTTTCCTTGACAGTGCAAAGTGATTATTATAAAAATCTTAACAGATGTTTTGGGTTTTTTCCCCTTCTTATTGACCTTGTAGCTTCATAATCAGATACCTGCAGGATAGTTCTGGTTAGATAGTCCCCTTTAAATGATTTCTTTATTTTTACAATCTCATGCCCTTCCCTTTTCTTGTGAGAGGATATTCCATAACCTTAACCTATCTTTATCAAAATTTTAGTTGATTTTATATCCCAAAATAGCATTACCTTTGGTATACATTGATAGATAGACAGATAGATAGATGTAGACAGAGACTTAGACTGTGTGTGTAGAATCCCAGAATAAAAGTCCTACCTCATATGAGTGTTTTAAACACAACTTATAGAGTCAATACTAAGTGAATTTAATTTAATATGTCAGGCATATGTTAAATTTAAGAAAAGAATTATTATATAGTAAAGAAACTTTTATTCTTTTATGACAAAAGAAATAGCACTAGAGGATAAATAGAATTTAACAAATTTTTAAATTGCTATTGTTTTAGCATCTTTAACATTTTAAAGGAAACTCAACCTTTTAAAATGTTTGAGGGGCAGTTAGGTGGCACAGTGAGTAGAGTGTCGGCCCTGGAGTCAGAAGGAACTGAGTACAAATCCAGCCTCAGACACTTAACGCACACACAAACAAAAACCTAGCCGTGTGACCTTGGGCAAGTTACTTAACCCCAATTGCCCTGCAAAAGTAAAAAAAAAAAAGCTGACTTTTCTCATAAAGGAGAGAAATGCAACATCCAGAGATATAACTAGAAAGAACTGAGCTTGAATCCTGATGGAAGCAAACTAATTGATTTTTTCTTTTCACTGTTTGGTTTTATTTCTTCTTCACCATTTTTCATCACACCTAGTACAATACGCCTTTGTAATTGGACTAAATTTTAATATGAATGTATTTGCAGATCCTATACTGGACTATCTGCTGTTGTGGGGGGTGGGGAGGGAGGTAAAGGAAATTTGAAAATCAAGGAACAATGGAATTGAATCTTTTAACTAAAACTAAACTAATAAATCAATTAAAAAAGTTTGAAATCCAGAAATAGTTTATTATATATATATATATATATATATATATATATATATATATATATATACACACACACACACATATATTTATATATATATGTATATATATATATATATATATATATATATATATATATATATATATATATATATAGGATGTATGACTAAAAATAATATTAAGTCTCTTGTGCAGTGGCTCCTCATGACTTGGTCCCCATTGAAATCCACTCAGGATCTTTGACTTACTGAATTTTCCTACCTGGATCAGTGTGCTCCTCTTTAATCAAACTGGTTTTCCCAATCCCTTCACTATTTAATGGGCCTTACTATATTAATGCTGAACTCAGTGGTCATGCCTAATTAGTTTAGCCCCCTGAAGCTTAGAATTCCTGAGGCCCAGAAACCTGAGATTTCAGAATTGTGCCATTTTGTCTAGTCTCCTAGAGGTTTAAAAAAAAAAAATTCAGGGTATCAAAGCATACACCCCATGCTAAATCTGCTAGATCATTCAAATGCAGGATAGACTGTTAAGTATTGCATTTTCACAGAAAATTATTGCCAAAGACAAAAAAATTCAGATTTCCACCCAAATGTATGTGTCACTGAATTTTGTTATGAGAATTCTGCAATGGGGGAGGTGAGAATAGCTGTTAATGGTAGCTTTTTAAAAGTCATTTGCAATGTTTTGTCATTTTCAAAATATGTTTTTGCATGTTCAAAAATAAGAAATAAAAGACTTTCTTGTAAAACCATAGTAATTTTGAAAATTGATGGTCTGGATTAGGAGATTCTTAGAAGAAAAAAAGAGGGGAAAAGAACAATAATAACAACTAAATACAGAAGAGTTGGGGAAGGAAAAGAGAGGAGAGAAATAATTATGAGGTAGTCATGACAGTTAGCTCTTGATGGAATATGAAAGTCTTAGGAACTCAGCTGCTTACAGGACTCCTATCCTGTCCTTTGAGTTAGAGTCAGTTTGGACCAACTGAGCAATAGAGAGTAAAGTCTTTATCAAAATGATAACGAGTGAGATATCAATGGGATATAAAAACATCAATATCTGGTCTAGCAAACTTGTGATAATCACTAATATCTGTAGGCACAAAATAGGAAGCTGTTCCTGCAGGTATCTACAAGGAGAGCTGAACACAGAGCCCCATGACAGAGACTGAATATGGAAGCTTCAGATCCAGAGAACAGAATAAAAATAGCTTGACATTTCCAACCAAGAATAAATAGCTATTGACAATGAGGAGTAAAACTGTAAACAAGTGTTGATGTTTAATAGTTTGGTACTTTTTAAGCATTGTTTTTGATATATCTATTTCATGCTAACTTTAGAATGACTATTTATGCATTCATTCATTTTTTTCATTCATTTATTTAGTTAGTTATTTCATGGCATTATAATTTTCCTAAATAGTCTCTTTTCCTTAAGATCATCTGTCTCTGAACTCTTCAATCTGAGTGCCTTAAGGAAAAGTTTATGGCAAAGCTCTGTAATCTAATCAGTCAGTACCATATCAAATACATGAATTGCAGACCATCTTAACTGAATAATTCAAAGTAAGATGTGCCATGGCCTCTTGGGACAGTATATATGGAACTCGAGAAGTCTTTAGAATTCATCAAGTCAAACTCCTTGATGTTTCAGATGAGGATCATGAGAGCCAGAGAAGCTGTTTCTCACCCAGTGTCACAGAGATAATCAGTAAAGTTAGAACAGGACTTCAAGTCTTTGGACTCTAAATTGAGACTGCTTGCCACTCTACTGCCTTTACTGCTTACTATCCTAATTTAAAGCTTAAAAGGATCAAAGAGGTCAACAAGTTACAAATTATGTTATGTTACAAATGTACAAAATGCAATCTCAGAGGTTAAATCAAATGACTAATGTCACATAGGTAGTAAGTAGCAGAGCCAGCATCCCAATTCAGGTCCTTTGTTGCCAAAATGTCCACTCTTTCCACTCACTATCATATGTGATCTATTATACTGACAATGTTGCCATAAAAATACTCTGAAATGGGAAAAAGGAGATCCATTAGCTTCAGACTCATTAAACGTGTATCTAAGAGCTACTTCTGTTTATCATTAATTAAAAATCATTTAATATCATGATTTAAAAAATAAAGTAACATATCTGAATGTCCTTAACTTTGTAAGAGTCAGACAAATCGTATAAATATAAGATATTCTGGTAGGAAGAAAGGATTAGAAGTCAGAGACCTTGATTTAAAATCCCCATTCTTTTGTTTCCCATGTGATTGGACCTGGCACCTCTATGAAACAGCTCCTGAGAAACCTCCAAATATATTGGATAGAAATGACAGGAAAAGTTGTTTTGTTTTTGTTTTTGTTTTTTGTTTTGTTTTAAATTTACTTGCAGACATGTATATATCCAAGGTGCAATCAAATAAATGACAGACAAAGTTGTTTTTCCTTTTTCAATTTACTTGTGGACATGAATTGATCCAATCAACAGTATAAGCTGTCAAATCTTAGTGAATAAGAAAGGGGCTAGAAAGAGAGGAGCCCACAAAGGAGGATATGAGAGAGAGAGAGACAGAGAGAGACAGAGAGAGACAGAGAGACGGAGAGAAAGAGAGAGAGAGGGAGAGACAGAGAGACAGAGAGACAGAGACAGAGAGAGACAGAGAGAGACAGAGAGACAGAGAGAGAGAGAGAGAGAGAGAGAGAGAGAGAGAGAGAGAGAGAGAGAGAGAGAGAGAGAGAGAGAGAAACTGATGGGAGAAATGGAGATAGAGGAAAAATTATAAATGTTTTGGAATGGGGAGAAGACAAATTTTTATTGAGGTAATACTCCCAAGATTATAGCTTTGCATTTTATATAACCTTGGGTTTTGTTTGAGTAGTTAGATAGAATGAGGGGGAATTAAAAAACTCCTTTTAAACTAATGTTGTGCCTTTCTTTGATGGAGATATATTTACCATTATTAAAATGCCTCACTTTTTTTCTACTTCACTTATTTCCTTCCTGCTTACCACTATCAATTCATTTTCAGTCTGCAGTTTAACAACCTTATCAAATGAATATGGCACAGTCATTTAATAAGAAAGTATCCAATAAAAATTCATTGGTTTGCATTCTTTAAAAATGCAAAGTATCAAATTACCTCTGTCTGAAAAAAACTTTAATAGAGAGAGAATGATGAAAAAAGAAGTCATTGTCTATTCCCAGTGGCACATTGTACTACAATGAATGCATTTCATTAAATGACAAGACTGATAAATGAATTCATCCTTCCCCTCTATGAGACTGGGTCAACACTTCCTCTGGTAAGCCAAGGGCCTAGAATTGTAATAGTGGTTTTGTTAAGAGAGTAACATGAAGCAAGTCCTTATTATAGACTGAGGCCTAAACCTGATTCAAATTCAGTTGAAGATTATATCTCTGTTGGAGGAATGACAAAACTCAGTAAAAATGTTTCTTAAGGCTTTCTGAGGATTCTCTTGAAGAATCTCTTCACTTTCTGGTATAGTGCCAACTGGGATATATATGATGAAGAAAGCCTCCCTCCTTTCATTTCAGTACATATAGAGAGATGCTCTTAATGCTTTCCCCTGACTATGAAGACTTGCCTGATAAGCTACTACTCTAGGACTCTGCAGATATAATAGTGAGAACCATCCTTCCTACTTGAGCCTGCTTCTTCCTGTTGGTCTTCAGATGTAAGGATGACTTTATCAGCTCCAGGAGATTATTGAAGAAAATGCCGTTCCCAACAGTTTATCACAAGCCATAAGGACCTAGCCTTACAGAGTATAATAATGTATTTGATGGGTGAGGCTGCCTCCTATTTACATTCTGTTTTTTCTCCTTTGTATGGGTCCTTTTAAATGGAAGGTATCCATTGTCTTTCCACCCTCCCAGGCAAGAGAATGTAGGGTGGTTCCTTCTATGATGACCCAATGAAACTTTATTAATGTCACAATCCTTTTTCCCTTGGTGCCCAGCTATGGGAAATCAGGTAGTAGAATAGTATGTACAGTAGATAGAATGTTGAATTTGTTGTCAGAACCATAGATAAATTAAAGTAGAGACAGACTAATAATGGTTGGTTGCCATAAATCATATGGCAAACAGGAGAGAGTGCACATTGGCAAGCATACATTTTTCATGATCTATCCAAAATCCTTTGGTGGGATACAAGTGGCACATGGGTCACATATTGTGCAGAACTGCAATAAATACTACTTAATAGATGGCAGAGATTTATACTATGCTCTTCATTTTGAGTTGCCCATAAGATAGTTAAGACACAGAAATGGGATATCCAAGATTATATTACAAGGTTGGCAACATAAATTCACAAACCCATTTCCTAATGTATAACTGGATTATAATCTTTCCTGGTAGTAGAAGTCAGTCAATAAATGTCTGTTAAGTGCCTACTTTGTTCCAGATGCTGTGCTGGGCAGTAAAGGTTCAAAGAAGTACATTTAGTGTTTGTGCCATTAATAAATAAGTTGTGAAGATGTCAGAAACGGAAACTTTCAATCACAACTCTATTTTTTTGCCTCTTATGTTGATTTAAAGAACCCAGTCTACAATAATTTGGTACTCAAAGAACCTGTGCTATTTATTTTCTGACAGTTCTGACCATTAGAGAGGTTTAAAAAACTAAATTTCAGCCATTAATCCATGAACAGTAAACACTTAAAATTATTGGCCACTACACCCAGAGGTCTTCTTTGTCAGCTGCATGAAACTGTCTCTATTTGAACCCAATAAAATAGAAGAATGTGATAATAATAAAGAGCATATGCTTACATATAAATTTTTATTAATTACAAAAAATGCTGTTATTATATATATATATTGGAATAGGAACCATTCTTTTTTGCTATAAAAGAATAATGGTCTAATGACTTGTTCTAAGAATGGGAAGATTAAGAAAATAAACATTATTATAAATAGTTACATATCATATATGATTATATTATATTTAATTATATATTATTATATTATGTTATAATACATAACTATCATGCATTATATGCTATAATATATAGCTATCATATAGTATAATTAAAAATAAATTTTAAAATACTATTTGTCGTAAAATAACAACACTTTCCTTTTCATTCTCGTCAGTTGCAAGCCGCAATCTAGTTGAGGTGAATCTCAGTATATGCCTCTTTTCTAATATAACATTTTGTTAATAAAATATTGTGTTTCTTCCTGTAGTAAGGAGAATATAGAATAGTTAATATAAAAAAGAAGCATCACTTAATGTTAAATTCAGATTATAAAAAGAACCATATTTCTTTTTCTTAGCTAAAACAAAGCATTTTTAGTTTTCAACATTCATTTCCACAAAATTTTGAGTTACAAATTTTCTCCCCATATTTCCCCTGCCCTCCACCTCAAGATATCAAAACTACTGAATACTCCTTCACCCAATCTGTTCTCTTATATCCTACCCCATTCCCTCTCTAATTTTCTAGTAGGGCAAGATGGATTTCTATACCTGAGTGCCTGTATACCTTATTTCCCAGTTGCATGTAAACAATTTTTTTAAAATTGGTTTTAAAACTTTGATTTCCAGATTCATTCCCTTCTTCTCTCCTCACCCATAGCAACTGGGAAGACAAACAATTCAATATAGGTTGTACATGTGTAGTTACTCAAAATATTTCCATAGTAGACATATTGTGAAAGACTAACTATATTTCTCTCCCCTATCCTGGCCCACCCCCCCACTTACTCTATTTTCTCCTTTGACCCTGTCTCTTTTCAAAAGTGTTTGCTTCTAACTACCCTCTCCACCAATCTGCCCTACCTTCTATCATCCCCCCTCTTATTGCATTCCCTCCTAAGTTTCCTGTAGGGTAAGATACCCAATTGAGTGTGTATGTTATTCTTTCTTAAGCCAAATACAATAAGAGTAAGGTTGACCCATTCCCTTTCACCTTCCTGCTCTTCCCTTCCATTGTAACAGCTTTCTCTTGCATCTTTTATATAAGATAATTTACCTTACTGTGTCTCTCCCTTTCTCCTCCCAAGATACTCTTCTCTCACCTCTTAACTTTATTTTTTTAGATATCGTCCATTCATATTCAAATCATTCTGTGCCCTATAAGCACATGTACTCTACACCACACATACACACACATACACACATACACCTTCCTATATATACAGATATATGTATGTATACACATATATTCCCTCCAACTATCCTCATGCTGAAAAAAGGTTCATGAGCTACAATTATCATTTTTTCTATGTAGGAAAGTAAATAGTTCAACACTAAAAATTTCCTTATGATTTCCTTTATGTTCCTTTTTACCTTCTCATGCTTCTCTTGCTTCTTTTATTTGAGAGTCAAATTTTCTGTTCAGCTCTGTTTTTTTCATCAAGAATGCTTGAAAATCCTCTATTTATTGAATGAACATATTTTCCCCTGAAGCATTATACTCAGTTTTGCTGCATAGTTGATTCCTGGTTTTAATCTTATCTCCTTTGACCTCCAGAAATATGGACCTCATATTCCAATTCCAAATACGACCTCATATCCCAAGCCCTTTCATCCCTTAATGTAGAAGCTGCTAGATCCTATGTTATCGAGATTGTGCTTCCACAATACTGAAATTGTTTCTTCCTGGCTGCTTGTAATATTTTCTCCTTGACCTGGGAACTCTGAAATTTGTCTCTAATATTCCTAGGAGTTTTCTTTTTAGGCTCTTGTTCAAGAGGCAATCTGTGAAATCTTTCAATTTATATTTTGCCCTCTGGTTCTAGAATAACAGGGAAATTTTCCTTGATAATTTCTTAAAAGATGATCTCTGGGCTCTTTTTTTCTGCTCATGGCTTTCAGGTTGTCCAATAATTTTTAAATTATCTCTCCTGGATCTATTTTCCAGGTCTGTATTTGTTTCCCAATGCGATATTTCACATTGCCTTCTATTTTTTCATTCATTTGTATTTGTTTTATAGCATCCTGATTTTTCATAAAGTCATTAACTTTGATTTGCTCCAATATAATTTTCAAAGTTTTAGTCTCTTCAGTGAGTTTTTGAAATTCAATTACCATCTGACCAAATTCTGTTTTCATGGCATTCTTCTCCTCATTGGCTTTTAGGACTTCTTTTGCCATTTCAGGGAGTCTGTTTTTAAGATGTTATTTTCTTTGGCCAGGCTATTGACTAATTTTTCACGATTTCCTTGCATTATTCTCATTTCTTTTTCTAATTTTTTCTCTACTTCTCTTACTTTATTTTCAGAATCCTTCTTGAGCCCCTCCATGGCCTGCAACCAATTCATATTTTTCTTGGAAACATTTGATGCAGGAGTTTTGACTTTATTGTCTTCTTCTGGTTCCAAGTTTTGATCCTCTTTGTCCCCAAAAAATGATCCTATAGTCTGATTGTGCTTCATCAGTTTGCTAATCTTGACTGCCATTTACTTGACTTTTAAGCTCTTTGCCACAGTAGAACTCTGCTTCCAAAGTGGATAGAACTGTGTCCCAAATTGTTGGGGTTTCTGTAGGTGTTTGTCAGTGGTGTTTTCAGAGCTATAAGAACAGCACCCTGTCTACAGCCACCCCAAATTTTGGCACACTAGGTTTCCTCACCCCTTGACCACAACCCAAGACTACGACCCAGAACCAAACAGGTCAAAGCAAGATAGATTATCCTCTGAATGTTTGCTTGGTCCTCCTATTATCTGTAGGCCAGGAGCTCTGGAGTCAGCCATGTGGCAGCAGCTGCAGCTGCCCTGCCACTATCGCCTCTGCCACCCCAAAGCCAGGGGCTGGACCATGCTCTTCTCTCACCTAGTTCCAACAGAGCTAGCTACTGACCTTCTTCTTTCTCTTTGATGTTTATGGGTTGAGAACTCTGAAAACCACCAACACTGCTGGAGATTCACTTTCCTGAAGTCTGCTCAAGCTTTTCTGTGCTACCCGGCTCTGGAGCTATATGGCCCATACTGGACTTCATTCAGCTCCAAACTTGGAGAAATAGACCTTTCTTTTAGGCCTTCCAGGCTGACTTTAGTGAGGGATTTGTTTCTATCACTTTGTTTCTTCTGTAGCTCTAAAATTTATTTAGAGTCATTTATTTTTAACAGGTATTGGAGAAGGTTGGAGCAAGGGCTCAAGCAAGTTCCTGCTATATTCTGCCATCTTGTTGAGGAATCTCATTTTTAAGAGCTACAATGTAAATATTTTCTCAGTTGTGATTTAAAAAAATTACCTTCCTGGAGCCAGATATTTAAGTACTTAGTAAATAGAGGCCTCTCTGCAACATCACCCATGTAATTGGCCAACAATTTTTTGACTGCTTGGTAAAGATAAATTTTAATCAGGTAGTTTTAAAATAAAAAAATTACTTTTGATAACTTTACAGATATGAAAATTCATATGCTGAATTTAATGATTATGAGCTCTAATTTACATTACATGCAAAACATTAAATGTTTATTGGAATACACATTTCTCCTCTTTGTTTTTTTGACTCCTAAATAGGAGTTAAAACAATGAATATTAAATGGACTTTATCAACTTAAAGGTGGTAGCAGGTGGCCAGTTGAGGTGTTGCAGAAGTTTGATATTGCTTACTATTAGGGACCTGGAAGTTGGCCATATGCTTTCCAAGAAGCACATGTGAACTTTTGTGCTTTTGTATTATACTTTATTTCAAATTCCCTCAAGAAAATTTGAGATGGATTAACTTTTAAAAGTTCTTTCTTTGAATTCTATAGAAAAGGGTTATTCTAGTTCTAAGTTAAGTGGTAAAAGAAGAAAAAAAGTCCTCTTGATGGAAAAGAGCATTATGTGATTTTGATGCCAAAGTTAACAGAAGACTTATGAGTTCCTTTTAAAAAGTGTTGGGGAAGTATGCTGTGAATATTTCTCTACCCACCCAGGATTTTATTTTATAATAGTCTTTATTCATTTAAAAAAAATTTCTTACAATTTTAAAGACAAGTAAAAAAAGTTTACTTTAAGAAAATGCATTGGGCGGAGCCAAGATGGCAAGGAGAAACAGCGCGTCCAAGCCACTATCCCCCCAGATTACCTCCAAACTATGTAAAAGGGGACTCTGAACAACTTCTGGAGCCCAAACACCCACAGAACAACACAGAGAAGCTAACCTCACAGTGAGGACAGCCCAGCAGCCCTGCAGGAAATACCAGTACAGCACTCTGGGAGCTGGCAGCGCAGCATGCAGAATGCGGGGAGCCCAGCACAGGTCTGCCTGAGTCGCGGTTTTAGCTCCAGGGTGGCAGGGCCAGCAGCCAGCAGGAGGGACCCCAGAACACCAGCAACGGTGGCAATTCCAGAATTATCAACATAGACATGCCTAGAACAAAGTGAGAGGTTAGTGCCCTATGGACTTTGGGACTTTGTAGTTTTCAGAGGCAGCTTCAGCTTTTGGCCTGCGAAATGTAGGGAGATCCAGCAATCAGTCTTGGGGGGTAATCGCTCTTGCTTTAACCTCCCTGGATCTGTATTGTGATCTGGGGTGGAGGTCGTGGGTGGATTTCCAGCTTCCAAAGAAACAGAAGTTGTCCCCCCACACACACATTCAGGATGAAAGTTCCTGTCTGGCATCAGAGCCATACTGTGGTAACAAGCCCAAAAGTCAAGTAATTAAGTGGCAACATGCCAAGGCAAAGGAAACAAATTAAACAGAAAAATGCAACATTAGATTCCTACTTTGGGGGCAAAGAAGATCGAAGTATAGAGTGGGAGGAGGACTGTGAGGTCAGAAGTCCTGCTCCAAAAGCCCCAGGGGAAAACATGAGCAGGTTGCAGGCCATAGAGGACCTTAAGAAGGACTTTAAAAATCAAATAAGAGAAGTGGAGGAAAAATTGGGAAGAGAAATGAGAAGGGTGCTGGAAAAGTAAGAAATGAGGGTCAACAGCCTGACTGAGGAAAACACCTTAAAAAATAGACTAACTCAAATGGCAAAGGATGCCAAAAGGGCAATGAGGAGAAGAATGCCTTAAAAACTCAAATTTGCCAGATGGAAAAGGAATCTCAAAAGTTCACTGAGGAGATTCATTCCCTCAGATTTAGACTGGAGCAAATGGAAGCTAATGACTTTATGAGAAATCAAGATACTGTTAAGCAGATCTAAACAAATGAAAGATTAGAAGGCAATGTGAAATATCTCATGGGAAAAACAACTGACCTGGAAAATAGATCCAGGATGGACAATTTAAAAATTATTGGACTACCAGAAAGCCATGATTAAAGAAACAACCTAGAAATCACCATTCAAGAAATTCTCAAGGGAAATTGCCCTGATGTTTTAGATCCAGAGGGCAAAATAGAGGTTGAAAGAATCCACCCATCACCTCCTGAAAAAGATCCCAAAAAGAAAACTCCCAGGAATATTATAGCCAGGTTGCAGAATCCTCAGATCAAGGAGAAAATACTACAAGCAGCCAGGAAGAAACAATTTCAATATTGTGGAAACACAATCAGAATAGCACAGGACCTGGCAGCTTCTACACTGCTGGATTGAAGGACATGGAATATGATATTCCAGAGGGCAAAAGAGCTGGGAATGAACCCAAGGGTCACCTACCCAGCAAAACTGAGTATTTTGTTTCAGGGGAAAATATGGTCATTCAGTGGAATAGAGGACTTTCAAGCATTCTTGAGGAAAAAACCAGAATTGAATAGAAAATTTGACATCCAGACACAAGAAGCAAGAGATGCCTGAGAAGGTAATCAGGGAAAAGAAATCAAAAGGAACTTATCAAAGTTGAACTATTTACATTCCTATATGGAAAAACAATAATTGTGACTGATGAAATCTTTCTCACTATGAAAATAATGGAAGAGGGGTGTATGATCATATGAATACATATGTGAATGTGTGTGTATATGGTTACAGTTATATATGGATAGAGGACATAGGTTGAATTTGTTGGGAAGGGAGGATACTCAAGGGGTGAAATTATGAGGTGAGAGAGGAAAGTGGCGAGAGGAGATGGGGAGAGACAGAGTAGGGTAAACTATCTCATGTAGAAGAAGCAAGGGGAAGTGGTTGCAAGAGAGGGGGAGAATAAGAAGGCAAAAAGGCAAAACCACATTGTCATTGAATTTGGTTCAGGGAGATAATGACATACATAGTAAATGGGATATCTCAACCTGCAGCAGAATAGGGGGAAGGGGGATGAGAGGAGGAATGATGGATGGGAGGACATCCTTGGGGGGAGGGGATGTTGGAAGTGCCCACTATAGAAGAGTGACAGGATCAAGTAGGGAATGGATCAGGTCGGGGGTGGGATGAGTGGGAGGGAATTATAAGCAGCCTTGTACAATATATCTCCTATGATAATGTTTTGTATGGCTAGACATGTTCAATGTATACTGAATTATTGATCTTCCCAGAGGGAATGTGTGACAAGGGAGGAAGGAAATGGATCTGAAATTCGAGGTCTTAAGATTAAATGTTTCATATATATATATATATATACTCTTATTAATACTCTTTTGCTTATAATTGGGAGATGAGATGTGCAGGCATTGGGACACAAAGATTCACCTTCCTCTAATGGAAAAGTCGAAGGGGGTATGGGAGAAGATATGGGAGAGAGCAGATTGGAGGAAGAGATAGCTTGTGGGACTGCTATTCTGGGAGGGTGGGTGGGTAGGGGAAAAACGGGGGAGGGGGAATAATTGTAACTCAAAATCTGGCAGAAATGAATGATGTAAAACAGAAGTTAATAAAGCATTTGTTTAAAAAAAAAAGAAAATGCATTTATTGTGATCCTTCTTCAAAGTTAAATTGTTTACATTGAGAAGTAATATAGTCACCAAAAAAAATTACAGATAGCTACTTTGAACACCCTAGCACCTAATACAGTGCCCTATGCTTAATAAATTAATAGGTTTTAAAAAAAATATTTATGGGTAGTAAGGAAGGGAATTTCCAGAGTTCTCCCCCTAACCCTTCCAAATACCCTTAAAAAATAACCCTAGGGTGAGACCCAGAAGAGGACCCTGGGTGGTACTGATATCCGGATGATGATGCCAAGAGGCTTAGAGGCCCAGGCTATGACCCCAGGTGGCACAGAGGCCCTGACACCAACCTTAGGGGTACAGAGACCCAGATGCCTTGGCACAGAGAGGCCCATATGAGGCCTGATCTATGTGGCGGCAAGTTGACCCACCAACCACAAGGGTCACTTCCAGGCCTATCACCTCAGGGCTGGAACTGGATAGAGCAGAGTAAGAATCAAATGCAGGGGTGCTGGTAGGGGCAGAAACTACTCCTGGGACCACCAATCCACAGCCCATACATTTAAAAAGCCTTTATATGGACCTCCAGGGACCAGAATGGCAGAGTGAACCCGTGCTGCTCTAATAATCCCCCTCTGACACTGAAAACATAGTAATTATTGCCCCAGGGCAAAACCTTAAAGAGTAAAGGCTTGAGAACCTTAGAGGAAGGGTGTGGCTAGGGCCCTGACTCAAAATGGTTAGAAAGCAGACTGCAAAAACAAAGACTCTGGAGTCCTACAATTGAGAGAGGAAGGAACCAAATTCAGAGGGAGACAGTGTTGATTCCACACCCACAGCTGAAGCCTCAACAGGGAAATGGTCTCAAACACAGAAAGCATTCCTAGAGTAGCTCAAAAGGAACTCTGAAAACAAAATTAGAGAGATAGAATGAATAATTCTTTTAAAATAAAAATTGCAAAATTAGAAAAACATTACAATGAAATAATAGCTCCTTAAAAAGAAAAATGTGTGATATGGAAAGGGAGTTCCAACAACTGTGGAAAATCACTAAAAACTAGGATCAACCAAACTGAAACAAACAATTCTATGAGGAACCAAGAATTAGTCAAACAAAACATCAAGAATGAAAAATTAGAAAAAAGAGGTAACATATCTCAATGAAAAAATAACTGAGCTGGAAAACAGATCCAGGAAAGATAATCTGAGAATCATAGGCCTACTGGAAAATCATGATGAAAAATGAGCCTGGACATCTTCCAAGAGCTCATCAAGGAAAATTGCCCTGAAATACCAGAGGCTAAAACAGAAATCAAGAGAATCCAGAGGACACCTCTTAAAAGAGTTCCCAAATTGAAAAGTCCTCGAAAAGTTGTAGCCAAACTCCAGAACTACTAGGTAAAGGAGAAAATACTTCAAGCGGCCAGAAAGAAATAATTCAAATACCGAGGAACCACAGTGAGGATCGCACAGGATTTGGAAGCCTCTACACTGAAAGACTTGAGGAAATGGAATACAATTTTTTGCAAGGCAAAAGAGCTCGAGTTACAACCAAGGATCACCTACCCAGTGAAAGTCAACATATTTTTTCCAGGCAAGGAGATGGTCATTCAACTATATAACACATTCCCAGACATTCCTGATTAAAAAGCCAGAGCTCAATGGAAAATTCAACCTCCAATTACAAGACACAAGAAAGACATAGAAAGGTAAACAAGAAAAACACACAAACACACACACACACAAACACACACACACACCCTGTCATTTAATAAGAGAAAATTGTTTATAGACAAGTAACGGGTATGAGTATAAATTACACAAAATGACAATCAAAAAACCTTATTGAAAGTTACAAAGGGACTGCAATGGAAGAAGAGGAAAGAATGAAGTGGAAAAAGGGAAATTATGTCACACAGAGAGGCATAAAATCAATACAGGGGAGGGAAAGAAGGGAGGGAGATGAGTAACATTTGAGCTTTTCCCTCATTGGTTCTGGTGTAAGGAGGGAATAACACAACCAGTTAAGCATAGGACTTTATCAGAAAGAGACAGAAAATGAATCATAATAGAGTGAAAGAGGGGAAGAAGAGGAGCTGTGCATGAGATTTGTTCTTGTCACTCTTGGTGCGAAGAAGAAATGACATGCTACACTAAGTATAAAAATATCCTACAGGCAGTAGGAGGGGGGAAGGGCCAAGAAATTCGGGTAATTAGAAAGGATGGAAGAAGTAAGGGTGAAGGGGAGGAAAAGAGAGGGGTGCTAATAAGAAGAGAATACTGAGGGAAGGGGTGGGGAAAACTGAAAGTCTTAAGGAGGGCAAAGGAGAAGGGGAGAAAAATAAAAGAATAAACAGGGGAGGGGATAGGATGGAGAGAAAGAGCCAGATAGTAATGATAACTGTGAATGTGAATGGGATGAACTTTCCCATAAAATGGAGGTGGATAGCCAATATGACAAAAGAAGAAGAAGAAGAAGAAGAAGAAGAAGAAGAAGAAGAAGAAGAAGAAGAAGAAGAAGGCCAAATTATGAGTATAAAAAATGAAAAGGGTGAATCTACTTCCAATGAAGAGGAATTTAAAACAATAATTAGTAATTATATTGCCAAATTATATGCACATAAATTTGAAAATCTTAGTGAAATGTATGAATATTTAAAAAATATAAGCTGCCCAGATTAACTGAAGAGGAAGTATATTACTGTAAGGGTTATGGTATTTAAAGATCTTCCATGCCACATTGGACTTGCTGACATTGCAGGAAGGGGAGGGGCAAGAGGAAGCGGAAAAAAGCTAGAGTTGCGGTGGGGACTGGCAGTGGCTGCGGCAGCAGCAGCAGCAGCAGCAGCAGCAGCAGCAGTAGCAGCCAAGATAGAGGTGGAGGCACATACTCCTTTTTGAGCCAGCCACAATTTCTACTAAGGACTCTTGTTGGGGACTGCCAGGGACCAGAACTGCCGGGGGGGGGGGGGGGGAGCTGTTGTGAGCACGCTTCCTGGACGCTGAGCAGTTGCTGTGAGTGGGGAGAGAAGTACCTTTGCCTGAGGTAGCCTGTTCTGTTTTGAAGGCTTAAGAATGTGGTTGTTTACTATGTTAACTACTTGTGCCAATTTCATAACTACCCTGATGGCTTTGACTTTCTGGTTTTGGGACTCAGTTATTTGGTATTTTAAGAAATTCTCTGGCTTTATCCCCCATATAGAGAGACTGATATATTTTGTGATTAATAACCACATAAGCCTATTTATA
The DNA here is from genome assembly GCA_011680675.1 of Gymnobelideus leadbeateri. Taxonomy (NCBI): domain Eukaryota; kingdom Metazoa; phylum Chordata; class Mammalia; order Diprotodontia; family Petauridae; genus Gymnobelideus; species Gymnobelideus leadbeateri. The sequence continues at coordinate 137,699 of WOXC01002765.1, forward strand.
ATTGCCATAGGCATAGTGAATATTGCATTGTTAATACAATTACTTAACCCCATCTCAGAAAAAGAAATTGAACAAACCACCAGTGAACTCCCTAGGAAAAAATCTCCAGGGCCAGACATATTTACTAGTGAATTCTATCAAATATTGAAAGAAAAATGAATTGCAATACTTTAAAAACTATTGTTGAAATTTTTGAAAATCACTGAAGAAGGAGTCCTACCAAATTCTTTTTATGACACAAACATGGTACTGATACCTAAATCAGGAAGAGATAAAATGTAAAAATAAAATTATAGACCAATTTCCCTCATGAATATAGATACAAAATTTTTTTTTAATGTAGGTGAGATATGCATATAGTTTTTTTAGTAAAAATGTGGAAAAGATGGGGAAAAAACATACTATCAACTTTCAACATAGTAAAGTTTAAGCTTTAAAATGAGCCAACAGATGGTATTTGATGCCAGCATGCTATACGTTATCCTATGTGCTGGAGATATAAAGACAAAAACAAAGGAACTTCCTCTCTAATGGGAGAGACAGGACATAATACTTTGGTTTGCTTGGGATTGTTAGGTGAGTAGATTTAATAAGAAATAGTCTCCCCAACCAGCACATTGGCCCAGTGTTTGGTACATAGATAGCACTTAAAAACTTTTTCATTGATTTTATTCATTGATGATTGTATCTTTCAAGGGAACCATCTATTATCTTGACCTGTGCATCAGAGGTCATTGCTGCTGGGAATCCTAAAAAGATTCATTTTTTTCTACCAATTTAGATTTTTTTCCCCCACAGTTGAAAAATACAGTGGAATCTTTTTCTGTGCAATTGAAAAGGGATGATTTTCCCTAGAATATAATTTGCAAAAAGTATCCCTCCCCCTTCCTGCCTTTTTATCAAGGATTCTCTCCCTACATATTTAGATCATCCTCACAAAGATTTATTTCTTCTTTTTCTTTTTCTTTTTTTTTGTTATTGTTTAACAAATGCTTTATTAACTTCTGGTTTACATCATTCATTTCCACCAGATTTTGAGTTACAATTTTTCTCCATTTTTTCCCTACCCGCCACCCCAGACTAGCAGTCCCACTAGATATCCTCTCATCCAATCTGCTCCCTCCCATATCTTCTCCCATACCCCCTTCGGCTTTGCCATTAGGGCAAGGAGAATTTCTGAGCCCCAATGCCTGAACATCTTATCTCCCAATTACGTGCAGAACAGTAATAATAATAGTATTTATATACATTTGAAACATTTAATTTTAAGACTTTGAATTTCAGATCTATTCCTTTCCTCCCTTGTCACCCACTCCCTCTGGGGAGATAAGCAATTCAGTATGTGGTATACATGTATAGCTATGCAAAACATTACCATAGTAGATATATTGTAAAAGACTGCTTATATTTCAATCCCATCCATCCCACCCCTCCACCTGGTCCATTCCCTACTTTGATCCTGTCCCTCTTTGAAAGTGGGTACTTCCAACCTCCCCTCCCCCTAGAATACACTCCCCTCCATCATCCTCCTCTCATCTCCCTTCCCCCTACTCTCCTGCGGGGTGAGATATCCCATTTAGTATGTATGTGATTCTCTCCCTGAGCCAAATTCATTGAGAATAGGGTTTTGCCTTTTTGCCTTCCTGTTCTTCCCCTCCCCTGCAACTACTTCCCCTTTCCTCTTCTACATGAGATAGTTCACCCTACCCTGTCTCTCCCCATCTCCTCTTGTCACTTTCCTTTCTCACCGCCTAACTTTACCCCTTAAGTATCATCCCTTCTAACCAAATTCAACCTGCACCCTCTATCCATGTATACCTATAAACATATATACACACATCCACATATGTATTCTTATGTCCATATACCCTTCTTCAATTATTTTCGTAACGAGACAGGTTTCATCAGACACAGTTATTGTTTTTTTTTCCATGTAGGAATGTTAATAGTTCAACTTTGATAAGTTCCTTTTGATTTCTTTTCCCTGATTACCTTCTCAAGCATCTCTTGCTTCTTGTGTCTGAATGTCAAATTTTCTGTTCAACTCTGTTTTTTTCCTCAAGAATGCTTGAAAATCCTCTAGTACACTGAATGACCATATTTTTCCTGAAACAAGATACTCAGTTTTTCTGGGTATGTGACCCTTGGCTTCAGTCCCAGCTCTTTTGTCCTCTGGAATATCATAATTCATGCCCTTCTATCCCTCAGTGTAGAAGCTGCCAGGTCCTGGGCTATTCTGATTGTGTTTCCACAATACTGGAATTGTTTCTTCCTGGCTGCTTGGAGTATTTTCTCCTTGACCTGGGAGTTCTGGAACCTGGCTATAATATTCCTAGGAGTTTTCTTTTGGGATTCTTTTCAGGAGGCGATTGGTGGATTCTTTCAACCTCTATTTCCCCCACTGGGTCTAAAACATCAGGGCAATTTTCCTTCAGAATTTCTTGAAGGATGATTTCTAGGTTCTTTCTTTGATCATGGCTTTCAGGTAGTCCAATAATTTTTAAATTATCTCTCCTGGATCTATTTTCCAGGTCAGTGGTTTTTCCCATGAGATATTTCACATTGCCTTCTATTCTTTAATTTATTTGGATCTGTTTATCTGCATCTTGATTTCTCATAAAGTCACTAGCTTCCATTTGCTCCAGTCTAATTCTGAAGGAGTGATTCTCCTCAGTGAGCTTTTGAGATTCTTTTTCCACCTGGCCAATTTGGCTTTTTAAGGCATTCTCCTCATTGCCTTTCTTGGCCTCTTTTGCCATTTGAGTTCGTCTATTATTTAAGGTGTTATATTCCTCAGTGAGACTGTTGTCTGTTATTTCATACTTTTCTTGCTTTTTTCTCATTTCTCTTCCCAATTTTTCCTCCACTTCTCTTATCTGCTTCTTAAGGTCATCTACAGCCTGTAGCCAGCTTGTATTTTCATTTGGGGCTTTTGGTGCAGGAGTTCTGACTTCACAGTCCTCTTCCTGTTCCATGCTTTGATCCTCTTTGCCCCCAAAATAGGAGTCTAAAGTTGCATTTTTCTGTTTATTTTGCTTCCTTTGCCTGGGCATATTGCCACTTAATTACTTGATTTTGGGGCTTGTTGCCACAGTAGGACTCTGCCACAAGACAGGAGAGCTTCCGCCCAAACGTGGGGTCTTCTTAACTTCTGGAGGTTGGGTGGCCTCTATAAAGCCTCCACATGCTCTGGCAAGCTGGATACCAACCCCAAACCTCTACCCCAGACCACAATCCAGATCCAAGCAGATTAAAGCAAGAGCAATTAACCCCCAGACTCATTGCTGGATCTCTCTACAGTTCGAAGACCGGGAGCTGGAGCTACCACTGATACTGCAAAATGGCCTCTGTGCCGAGTTTCCTCAGCAGCTTTTTCACCCCCAGGGGAGAAAGCCAATGCATTCCCCAAATACCGGACCCAAAAGTCCATAGGGCACTAACCTCTCACTTTGTCCTAGGCATATCTGTGCTGATAGTTGTGGAATTGCTACAGCTGCTGGTGTTCTGGGGTCCCTCCAGCCGGCTGCTGGCATGGCCGCCCTGGGGCTAAAACTGAGGCTCACATGGGCCTGGGCCAGAGGGCTGAGCTGTCCGTTCCCAGCCCTGTGCTGCCCTCTCTCAGAGCACTGCGCTGGCTGCTCCCAGCAGGGCTGCTGGGCTGTCTTCAGCAGGAGGTTAGCTTCTCTGTGTCATTCTGTGGGTGCTGGGGCTCCAGAAGTTGTTCAGATTCCCCTTTCACATTGTTTGGAGGTGGTGTGGGGCAGAGCACCTTGGAAGTGCTGTTTCTACTCTGTCATCTTGGCTCAGCCCCCCAGATGCAAAAATTTTAAATAAAATATTAGCAAAAGGACTATAGCAACTTATGATAAGAATAATATGCTTTGATCAGGTAGGATTTATTCCAGGAATGCAAGGATGGTTTAATATTAGAAAAACCATCAGTATAATTGATCATATCAACAATAAAACTAGCAGACACCACATGATTATTTCAATAAATGCAAATGTTTTTGACAAAGTACAACATCCATTCCTATGACAAACACTAGAAAGTATAGGAATAAATTGCACCTTCTTTAAACTAATAAGTGGCATCTATATAAAGCCATCAGCAAGTATTATATGCAATGGGGATAAACCAGAAGCATTTTCAGTAAGATCAAGCATGAAACAAGGGTGTCCACTATCACCCCTCTTATTCAATCTGGTAATAGAAATGTTATCGGTAGCAAATAGAGAAGAAAAAGAAATCAAAGGAATCAATTTAGGCAAAGAAGAGGCAAAGTTATCACTCTTTGCAGATGATATGATGATATACTTAAAGAATCCGACAGAATAAAATTTAAAAAAAAACTACTTGAGAAAATAAATAAATTTAGCAAAGTTACAGGATATAAAATAAATCCACAGAAATTCTCGGCATTCCTGTATATTTCTAATAAAATTCAACAGCAAGAGATAGAAAGAGAAATCCCATTTGAAGTTACTGTACAAATAATAAGATATTTGGGAATCTACCTGCCAAAACAAACCCAGGACCTATATGAACACAACTACAAAACACTTTTCACACAAATAAAGTCAGATCTAACTAATTGGAAAATCATAAATTTCTCATGGCTGTGTCGAGCTAACATAATAAAAATGACAATTTTACCTAAATTAAATTACATATGTAGTGTCATACCAATCAGTTTACCAAAAAATTACTTTATACACCTAGAGAAAAATGGTAACAAAATTCATTTGGAAGAAAAAAGATCCAGAATATCAAGGGAATTAATGAAAAGAAATGCTAGGGAAGGTGGCCTAGCTATACCAGATTTTAATTGGTATTATAAAGCAGCAGTCATCAAAACTACTTGGTACAGGCTGAGTAATAGAGCAGTGGATCAATGGAATAGACTGGATACACTAGACTCAGCAGTCAAAGACTATAATTATGTACTCTTTGATAAGCACAATGACTCCAGTTTTTGGGATAAGAACTCACGGTTTGAAAAAAACTGCTGGGAAAACTGGAATATAGTATGGCAGAAACTGGACATATCTAACACCGTATACCAAAATTATTTCTAAATGGGTGTGTGATCTAGGTATAAAGGCTGATACTGTAAGCCATCTGGGAAAGCAACAAATAGGTTACCTGTCAGATTTATGGAGAGGGAAAGATTTCATGACCAAACAAGAATTAGAGAGCATTATAAAATGTAAAATGGCCAACTTTGATTACATGAAACTGAAAAGCTTCTGTACAAAGTCAATGTAACCAAGATTAAGAGGGAAGTGGACAACTGGGAAAGAATTTTTACAACCAATGTCTTTGATAAAGGCATCATTTCTAAAATATACAGAGAATTGAGTCAAATATATGAGAATAAAAGTCATTTACCAATTCATAAATGGTCAAAGGATATGAACAGGCAGTTCTCAGAGAAAGAAATGAAAGATATCTATAAGCATATAAAAATGCTCCAAATCTCTACTGATTAGAGAAATGAAAATCAAAACAACTCTAAGGTACCACATCTCACCAGTGAGATTGGCTAAGATGACAAAACAGGAAAATGATAAATGCTGAAGAGGATGTTGAAAAATTGGAACACTAATGCATTGCTGGTGGAATCATGAACTTATCCAACCATTCTGGAGGGCAATCTGGAATTATGCCCAAAGGGCTATACATAATTTCATGTCCTTTGATCCAGCAATACCACTTCTAGGGTTGTATCCCATAGAAACCATAGAAGCAGGAGCAAGACCCATATGTATAAAAAATTCTATAGCACCTCTTTTTGTGGTGGCAAATAACTGGAAATTAAGGGGATGCCCATCAATGGGGAATGGCTAAACAAGTTATGGTATATGAATGTAATGGAATACTATTGTGCCATAAGAAAGGAAGAGCAGATGGACTTCATAGCTACCTGGAGAGGCTTATACAAATTGATGTTGTATGAGAAGAGCATAACCAAGAAAAATGTGTACACCATTACAGATACAATGTATGTGTGACAACCAACTTTGATAGACCAGACTCTCATCAGAAATGCAGGGCTATAAGTAAGCTCCAAAAGACTTATGATGGAGAGAGATGTCTACATTCAGATAAAGAACCAGAAAGGATAGCTTTTGAATGCAGATTAATCAAACTACCTGCTCTCTTTCTTTTTCTTGTTTATTTTGGTTTCATCTTTCCCATTGTTCATTCCATCTGATACAGTCCATCTTTATAACCTGACCAATGTCTAATGTGAAAGCATCTGTAGATACTATACATGATTGTATGCCGCCATGGGGAGTGGGGAAATAAATGGCAGGTAAGAAAATTTGAAACTTAAGGAACTGGGGAACTGAATCTTGTAAACACAAAGTAAACGAACAAATTAATAAAAACCAAAAACAAAATGACTTTAAGAAATTCTGTAGCAGTAGAATACACCAAAAGATGTAGTGAAACAAATTTCCTGCCCAAGAAAACTTAGAATCTTGGTAGGAAAGGTATGTAGCACTTGGGTAAGAGAATAATGCAGTCCAGTCAAGGCTGTACCAGCACAGAACAGGCCTCAGAGATATAGGAGCAGGGTTTGGGAGTGACTGAAACAGCAGGGGCAGTGGTAGCAACTGCTTCCACAACTCTCAGTCCACAGAGGGTAAAGGGGTAGAATGACTGGTCAGAAGGAGATTACAGGGACCTTTTTGCTAGCACTGAGGCAGGGTTCTGTGGTTTTGTCCACATTCTGATCCAGATCACAGTCCTGGGTGGCAGTCCAGGGGCAAGGAAGAGCACTAGCATAGCAGAGCTTACAACAGTAGCAGAGGTGACATGTTCCCCACAGTTCCAGGGCAGACAAAAAGTGCTTATGGTTGCTCACAGACCAGAGATCAGGTCAGGAGAGGAGTAAACACATCTCCTTAGATCATACCACCTTGGAAGAAGTGAAATCTTGTAGGTCCTTAGAAGAATCTCTGATGACACAAATGGAACATTTGACACTTCACTATGGAAGCAGAGCCTTATTTTAAAAGATAAAACAAACAATGGGAAAACAACTTTGTCTATAGAAAGTTATGATGATAAAAAAAAAACATCAAAACTGAATCAGAAAAAGACAAGTCAAAACTCATACATCTAAAGCATCCAAGAAAAACAATGAATTGGTCACAGGCCATTGAAGAGTTCAAAAAGGATTCTGAAAAGCAAGATAAAGAGGTAGACTAAAACTGGGAAGCAAAATAAGAGTGATGCAAGAAAATAATGAAAAAAAAAGTCAACAACTTGGTAAAGGAGATACAAAAAAAAATAATGGAGAATATATGTTAAAAGCAGACTAGGTCAAATGATAAAAGAGATCCAAACAGGCAATGAAGAGAATGCCTTAAAAAGCAAAATTGGCCAAATGGAAAGGGAGGTCCAAAGGCAAACTGAAGAAAATAATTCCTTAAAAATTAGAGTGGAGCAGATGGAAGCTAATGAATTTGTGAGAAACCAAGTAACAGTAAAAACAAAACATCATCTTTCAAGAACTTGTCAAGGAGGGGCATCTAGGTGGTGCAGTGAATAGAGCACTGGCCCTGGAGTCAGGAGGACCTCAGTTCAAATCCAGCTTCAGACAATTAACATGAAAAGCTAGCTGTGTGACCTTAGACAAGTCACTTATCCCCAACTGCCCTATCTTCCCCCCTTCTAAAAAGCAAAAAAAAAAAAAAAAAAAAAGTCAAGGAAAACTACCCTGATATTCTAGAACTAGAGAGTAAGGGGCATTTAAAAAAAATCCACCTATCACCTTCCCCAGTCAAAGAGAAAATATTGAAGTAGCCAAAATAAACAATTCAAGTATCATGGAGCCACAAGGATAACACAAGATTTAGCAGCTTTTACATTAAAGCATTAGAGGGCTTTAAATATGATGTTCCAGTGGGCAAAGGAGCTAGAATTACAACCAAGAATCAACTATCCAGCAAAATTGAATATAATCCTTCAGGGGGAAAATGTACATTCCATGAAAAAGAGGACTTTCAAGCATTTTTTGATAAAAAGACTGGAGCTGAATAGAAAATTTGACTTTCAAATATAAGACTCAAGTGAATCATAAAAAGGTAAACAGGAAAAGGAAATCATAAGGGACTGAATAAGTTTAAACTGTTTATATTCTTACATGGGAAGATGATAATTGTAACTCATCAGACCTTTCTCATTATTAGGGTAGTTAAAAAGAGCATATATATACAGAGGGCTCAGGCATCTGTTGAATATAAAGGGATGATATCTAAAACATAAAATTAAGTGGTGAAAGAGGAATGTACTAGGAGATAGAGAAAGGGAAAAGTAACACGAGATAAATTATCTCACATAAAAAGAGGCAAAAGAAACTTTTGCAGTGAAGGGGAAGAAGGGGTTTATGAGGAGGAATGCACGAACCTTATTTTCATCAGAATTGGCTCAAAAAAAAAAACAATAAAAATAATATACATACTCAATGGAGTATAGAAATCTATCTTTCCCTATAGGAAAGTAGGAGAAGGGAATAAAAGAAGGGGCAGGATGTTAGAAGGGAGCACACAGATTGAGAAAGGGAATAGTCAGAATGGATGGTATTTGAATGCAGATTGAAGCAATTTTTTTTATTTTTCTTAAGTGTTTTTTATCTGTTTTCTTTCATAACATGATTATTATGGATATGTTTTGCATGACTGCACATCTATAATCTATATTGAATTTCCTCCCTTCTCAATGAAGGGAGTATATGGAGGGAGCAAGGGAGATAAGTAGGAACTCAAAAAATTTTTATAGTAATGATTAAAATTGTATGTGTAACTGGGGAAAATAAAATACTGAATAAAAAGAAAAAATGCTAATGAACTGATTAAAAATTGGAGGCTATTATGGAGTACTATTTTATTTAGTAATAATAATACACACAGTCAAACAATAAGCATTTATTAAACTCCAACTCTGAGCCAAACATTCTGTACGTGCTGAGGGAAGAAGCATGTAACAAATAAATGTTACTTACACCCCCTAAACTTACATTTTATTAGGAGCATAGCAATTAACTAATAAGCTAATATCTATGGGTGTAAAAGGAGGAACTAGCATCTGAGGACATGAAGAAAGCCTAACACAGAAAATACAAGACCCACAAAATTTTCAGCTGTAAATTTGGATGTTGATAATCCCTGGTACAGTATCCTCAAAATGTCTGAAATTTGCAAATTCACCTATTTTTAATTGTTTTTTTTTAGGTTATACATGGACAGTGATGCTAAACATGTTTTTTGATCTGTGTGCAGAATCCATAGTTCTTTCTCTGGATGTGGACAGCATTTTCCATCACTAGTCTATTGGAGTTGTCTTGGATTATTATATAATTTCGAAGAGCTGAATCTATCATATTTGATAATTGCACAATTTGTTCTGTACCATATTGTCCTGTTTCTGCTCACTTCACTTAGCATCAGTTCATGTCTTTCCAGATTTTTCTAAAATCTACCTGCTCATCATTTCTTATTTTTTAAGTAATTGGGGTTAAGTAACTTGCTCAATGTTACACGGCCAGTCATTATTTATGTGTGGGTGCTCATTTTCTGAGGCCAGATTAGATCTCGGGTCATCCCAACTCCAAGGCTGTCGCTCTTACTCACTGCGCCACCTAGCCACCCTTTGCTCATCATTTCTTGTAGAACAATAGTATTCCATTACATTCATATACCATCTATATAATTATGGAGCCATTCCCCAATTGATGGGCATCCCCTCAATCTCATATTCATTGCTATTACCAAAAAAAAAATGCTATAAATATTTTGTGTGTGCGTTTTCTTTTCCCTTTTTTAAATAATCTCTTTGGGATACAGACCTAATAGTGAGTATTGCTGCACCAAATGGTTTGCACGATTTTATAGCACTTTGGGCATAGTTCCAAATTATTCCTCAGAGTGGTTGGATCAGGTCACAACTCCACCAAACAGGTATTACTGTTCCAATTCCCCCATGTCTTCCCAAAATATATCGTTTTCCTTGTCTTTCATATTAGTCAATCTGATAGGTGTGAAGTAGTATCTCAGATTTGCTTGAATTATCATTTTTTCTAATCAATAGTGATTTAGAACATTTTTTTCATGTGACTAGATAGCTTTAATTTCTTCATCTAAAAACTGCCTCTTCATATGCTTTGAAGATTTGTCAACTGAGGAATGACTTGTATTCTTACAAATTTGACTCACTTCTCTATATATTTTAGAAAGGAAGCATTAACCAGAAACACTCAAAGTAAAAATTGTTTCCCACTTTTTTGCTTTCCTTCTAATCGTGGTTGTATTAGTTTTGTTTATATGAAACCTTTTAAATTTAAAGTAATCAAAATTGTCCATTTTGCATTTCATAATGATCTCTACCTTATTTGGTCATAGATTCTTCCTTTCTGAATGAATCTAAAATGTAATCCTTATAAAAATGACTCTAAATAAATTCTACATCAGCAGCACCCACAAAATGAGAGAGTGAAACAAATTTCTAGTCCAAGACAACCTGGAAGGTTGACAGGAAAGTTCTGTTGCACCAGACTGGGAGAGGAGCACAGACCAACACTGAATGAACCACCATAGACCTTGCCTGGGTGAACCTGGAGTAGGTCTCAGGGACTGCATCACTGGCAGTTTTGATGGTTTCCAGACTTCTCAACCCAAAAAACCAACATGGCTTAACGTCAGTGGAAAAGGTTTTTTGGACTTGGGTGAGAGAGGAACACAGTCTGGTTTCAGCCTTGGGTCATAGTGGCAGCACCAATTGCTTCTTGTGGAGGTTTTTCTTGGAGGGTTTGCTTATATATGATTTTGTTTGAGAAAAAAAAATACCTTTTCTCAGCACTTTCCTCTTCTGAGCTTCCTGTCACAATATTGGCTTCACATTCATTGTCATTGTTTGTTCATGTTTCCAGCTTATTATTGACTTTGAATTTTAGGTCAGAATTGGACTTTGGGGCCACCTCTGTGTATATGTGTTTGGGAAAGAGTCATTGTCCCCAGCTTCAGCTGTTTTTGCCCTGCTATTTCAACATTTAATTCTGTGAGTCTGTAAGTTTTCTGTCTTTCTAAGATAATATGATCTGGGAAGAGGTTTATTCAATGTTCTGCTAGTCTTTTTTCTGATTGTTTCCCAGGAAGAGCTCTTTATCACTTCGAAACCACCACCATTAGCAACCCTCCCTCCCCCCAACCCTGGAATTGCTACCAGGAATGGTATAACAGCAGTGGGGATGAAAAAATGGCAATTTTTTCTTGAGTACAGTGCCTCCACAGGTGTACCATCTAATTTCTTCTTACTAGCTCTCCAAGTGCCTTACCCTCACTGGGTGGTGAGAGGTCCTGCAACTGTTGTTGCTGTCACTGCCACTTTCAGAGCCCTTAAGAGCTGTTGTTACTGAACTGTTTTCCAGGCCAGCCCCCAACTCGGGATCCCAAACTTTTTCTTCATACATCATAAGTTGTCTTGGGCCAGAAAAATATTTTACTCCATCCTTTTCTTTTTAATATGTCTCTCCAGAATTCTAGTTGGCATCTTATTTTTAAGTTGTGTGCAAGGAAATATAGAGAATTCATCTGGAATCCTCCGTCTACTCTGATATCTCTGAGTCCTCAGTTCTTGGCCAGTCATAAGTGTTAAAACAAAATTGAAAAGATTAAAACATAGGTGCATCTGGAGGGAATGAGAGCACTGAATATTGACAAAGCTTTCTAGGATTTTGGCTGTCACACATATTAGATATGCAGAGTGACAGACTGATCTGTTGGTAAGGTACAGTGAAGTTTTTTAGTTTGTTTTTTTTTTTCTTGATTTTGTTTTAGTTTATGCTTAAAGCTGTGGAATATCTTAGACAGATGTAAGTTAAATAGCCAATGGAAAAGAAAAGAATGAGTTGGGAGCATGAAGGAACAACTTTCCGTAGTCCTATTGGGTTATTTTATTTTTAAGTTCAGCTTCATCTAGGGTAGTCTGATCACTGAATTGTCATTTCTAGTGTTTCTTCATGCCAACCAAGGGATACAATAATCAATGCTTGAGTCAGTGAGATAGGAACATTCTCCTTTGTAGAAGAAAAACAACTTCAAATAAATCCTGCAATTGCCTTCCCAAAACTACTTTTGTAATACATCCTACAATTTCCATAAATTCATATATGTACAATGTACTCCATAAGACTATTTTTATCTCTTCAGTTTATTTTTCAGTATCCTGACAGAAAGCATGTCAACAGTTTATGAGGTACAGGCAGCTAGGTGGCACAGTGAATAGAGCACCAGCCCTGGGGTCAGAAGGACCTGAGTTCACATACAACCTCAGACACTTAACACAGAAATTAGCTGTGTGCGTAGACCTTGGGGAAGTCACTTAACCCCAACTGCCCTTCCAAAAAAAGCCAGTTTATGAGGTATACTGGAAGATTTTCATGTATAAGGTTTATAGCTACCATTGCAGATTTTTTTTAAAAACTGTGAGACAAATTTTAATTTTGGCTGGGTGAGAGGGAATATTGATCTTTTTCCTCAAAGACTTCAAATTTCCGTTCTTTTACTCGAAGCTTACATGTATGTAATTAGTAGAAACTCAAAACAATCAGAAAAGAAAGATAATTTATTTCAAAGATCTTTCATGCCGGGGCAGATAAGTGGCACAGTGAGTAAGAGTGCTGGCCTCAGAGTTGGGATGACCCAGGATTGAATCCGGCCTCAGAAAATGAGAACCCACACATAAATAATGACTGGCCATGTAACCTTGAGCAAATTACCTAACCGCAATTGCTTTAAAAACAAAACAAAACAAAACAAAACAAAACGATCTTTCATGCCTAGAATCCCATTGCTGAGTTAAGGTTTCTATGACGCTAGGAATAGGATCACATAACATCTGAACACACTGAATTTTTTTTATTTATGTTCTTTTCCTCACATTTTTGGCAATTTGAATATTGAGTATTTGATAATTCTGAAAATTACAGTTTCTCATGTTATTAATGCAAATATCTGTACACATATTTACAGATACTATTTCTCTCTTGTTACTCATAATACCTTTACCAGATAAGTAATTCAGTTATTATTATGCATATTTTATGGATGAGGAAAGAGATTCAGAGATATTAATTACCCAAGATAGGGGGGCGGAGCCAAGATGGCAGAGTAGAAACAGCTCTTCCAAGGCTCTCTGCCCCCCAGATTCCCCACAAACTATGTAAAAAAGGACTGTGAACAACTTCTGGAGCCCCAGCACCCACAGAACGACACAGAGAAGCTAACCCCCCCCTGAGGACAGCCCAGCAGCCCTGCAGGAAGGACCAGCGCAGCGTTCTAGGAGCCAGCAGCGCGTAGAGCGCAGAGCGCAGGAGCTGAGCCAAGCCGAGCCCAGGTCTGCGTGAGCCGAGGTTTTAGCTCCAGGGTGGCAGGGCCAGCAGCCAGCTGGAGGAACCCCAGAACACCAGGAACTGTGGCGATTCCAGAATTATCAACATAGACATGCCTAGGACAAAGTAAGAGGTTAGTGTCCTATGGACTTTGGGGCCTGTATTTGGGGAATGCGTCAGCTCCCTCCCCTGGGGGCTAGAAGCCACTGAGGAGACACGCCATTTTGTAGTTTTCAGAGGCAGATCTGGCTCCCAGCCTACAAATTGTGGGGAGATCCAGCGATCAGTCTTGGGGGGTAATCGCTCTTGCTTTAACCTCCCTGGATCTGGATTGTGATCTAGGGTGGAAGTTGTGGGTGGGTTTACAGCTTGCCAGAAACAGAAGTTGCCCCCCACACGTTCGGGACGAAAATTCCTCTATCTGGCCTTAAAGCCATAGTGTGGCAACAAGCCCAAAAGTCAAGCAATTAAGTGGCAACATGCCAAGGCAAAGGAAACAGAAAAATGCAACCCTAGACTCCTATTTTGGGGGCATAGAGCGGGAAAAGGACTGTGAGGTCAGAAGTCCTGCTCCAAAAGCCCCAGGGGAAAACATGAACGGGTTGCATGCCATAGAGGACCTTAAGAAGGACTTTAAAAATCAAATAAGAGAAGTGGAGGAAAAATTAGAAAGAGAAATGAGAAGGATGCAGGAAAAGTATGAAATGAGGGTCAACAGCCTGACTGAGGAAAACAACACCTTAAAAAATAGACTAACTCAAATGGCAAAGGAGGCCCAAAAGGGCAATGAGGAGAAGAATGCCTTAAAAAGTCGAATTTGCCAGATGGAAAAAGAATCTCAAAAGTTCACTGAGGAGATTCATTCCTTCAGAGTTAGACTGGAGCAAATGGAAGCTAATGACTTTATGAGAAATCAAGATGCTGTTAAGCAGATCCAAACAAATGAAAGATTAGAAGGCAATGTGAAATATCTCATGGGAAAAACCACTGACCTGGAGAATAGATCCAGGAGAGACAATTTAAAAATTATTGGACTACCTGAAAGCCATGATCAAAGAAAGAACCTAGAAATCACCCTTCAAGAAATTCTCAAGGAAAACTGCCCTGATGTTTTAGATCCAGAGGGCAAAATAGAGGTTGAAAGAATCCACAGATCACCTCCTGAAAAAGATCCCAAAAAGAAAACTCCCAGGAATATTATAGCCAGGTTCCAGAATCCCCACATCAAGGAGAAAATACTACAAGCAGCCAGGAAGAAACAATTTCAATATTGCGGAAACACAATCAGAATAGCCCAGGACCTGGCTGCTTCTACACTGAGGGATCGACGGGCATGGAATACGATATTCCAGAGGGCAAAAGAACTGGGAATGAACCCAAGGGTCACCTACCCAGCAAAACTGAGTATTTTGTTTCAGGGGAAAATATGGTCATTCAGTGGAATAGAGGACTTTCAAGCATTCTTGAGGAAAAAACCAGAATTGAATAGAAAATTTGACATCCAGACACAAGAAGGAAGAGATGCCTGAGAAGGTAATCAGGGAAAAGAAATCAAAAGGAACTTATCAAAGTTGAACTATTTACATTCCTATATGGAAAAGCAATAACTGTGACTGATGATATCTTTCTCACTATGAAAATAATGGAAGAAGGGGGTGTGGTCATATGAATACATATGTGAATGTGTGTGTATATGGTTACAGTTATATATGGATAGAGGGCATAGGTTGAATTTGTTGGGAAGGGAGAATACTCAAGGGATGAAATTATGAGGTGAGAGAGGAAAGTGGCAAGAGGAGATGGGGAGAGACAGGGTAGGTAAACTATCCCATGTAGAAGAAGCAAGGGGAAGTGGTTGCAAAGGAGGGGGAGAATAAGGAAGGCTAAAAAGGCAAAACCACATTCCCATTGAATTTGGTTCAGGGAGAAAATGACATACATACTAAATGGGATATCTCAACCTGCAGCAGGATAGGGGGAAGGGGGATGAGAGGAGGGATGATGGATGGGAGGGCATCCTTGGGGTGAGGGGAGGTTGGAAGTACCCACTATAGAAGAGGGACAGGATCATGTAGGGAATGGACCAGGTGGGGGGTGGGATGAGTGGGAGGGAATTATAAGCAGCCTTGTACAATATATCTACTATGATAATGTTTTGCATAGCTAGACATGTACAACATATACTGAATTACTTATCTCCCAAGAGGGAATGGGTGACAAGGGAGGAAGGAAATGGATCTGAAATTTGAGGTCATAACATTAAATGTTTCAAATATATATAAATACTATTAGTAATACTCTTTCGCTTGTAATAGGGAGATAAGATGTGCAGGCATCGGGACACAAAGATTCACCTTCCTCTAATGGAAAAGTCAATGGGGGTATGGGAGAAGGTATGGGAGAGAGCAGATTGGAGGAAGCGATATCTTGTGGGACTACTATTCTGGGAGGTTGGGTAGGGGAATAATGGGGGAAAATGATTGTAAGTCAAAATCTGGCGGAAATGAATGATGTAAAACAGAAGTTAATAAAGCGTTTGTTTTAAAAAAAAAATTACACAAGATCACATCATAAGTGGCAAAATGGGGATTTGAATAAAATGAGTCATCTGACTCTGAGTCCAGTGTTCTTTCTATTATTCTAAGTGACCCACTTATATAAATGCATTTCTTTTAATAAAACATTTTTGCTAAAATCACATGTATGGAATTCCAAATATATGATCAAATATGATGCAGACATTGGTTGATTTCTCCTTTTTAAAATCTTTATTATGAGGGATGAAGCCAAGATGGAAAAGAGAAGCCAGGAATTTGCTTGAAATCTCCCCAGTTTCCCTCAGAAGCATCAAATTATCCCTCTAAACAGATATTGGAGTGACAGAATCTATAAGAAAAAAATGGAATGAAATGATTTTGCACCTCAAGAAAACTTAGAAGGACTTCAGGAAAGGTCTGTCTCACTTGGCTAAAAGGGTAGTAAAGCCCTGTAGAACATGTCTGTAAAAAGCCACCAGGAGACTCTTATCCACAGCACAGATCAGTAATTTAGGCCACTTGATCCTAGCTCAGTAGGCAATGGCACACCAAGCTAGCTGTAAGTCCTCTAGCCCCAACACAGAAGGTAAATTACCAGCTTTGGAATCCAGCCAGCAACAGAGATGGCTAGACAGGGCCACCCCAGTACAGTAGCTAGCTGCTAGGACCTGAGGTTCCAGAACATAAAAGGTTTTATGTTCTAAGGTTCCAGAACATAAAAGTTATGAGCAGTTCTCCTGCTCCCAGGAAAATAAGCTTGAAATAGTGCTCATTGCATGACAGGAGCAGAATTCAACTTTAAAAGTCATGAAATAGGAAAAAAATGAACAAGAAGCAAAAAATAACCTTGACCATTGAGATCTTCAGATCAAACAAAAGACAAACTCAGAAGGGGACAGCAATATCATAATGACTACATGCAGACTTTCAAAGGAAATATGAATAAGTCTCAAGCACAAAAATTCTCCTTGGAGAAAGTCAAGAAGCATTTAAAAAGTCAAGTAAGAGAGGTAGAAGAAAAAATTGGGAAAAGAAATCACAGGAACAGGATGGCTAGGTGGCACAGTGAATAGAGAGCTGGCCCTGGAGTCAGGAGGAACTAGGTTCAAATCCGGCCTTGGACACTTAACACTTTCTAGCTGTGTGACCTTAGGCAAGTCCCTTAATCGCAACTGCCCTGCATATCCCCCTCCAAAAAAAAAAAAAAGAAAGAAAGAGAGACATGAAATGCATGCAAGAGACAGTCCACAGCTTGTAAAAGACAAGACAAAAAAGGACTGAAGAAAACAATTTTTAAAGAAATACATTTGGCAAAATTGAAAGCAAAAATTCTGCTGAAGCAAACAACTCCTTAAAGAGTAGAATTGGTGAAATGGAAAAATAAAGTACAAAAGCACACTGAAGAAAATTTATTTAAAAATGAGAAATGGGAAAATGCAAGCCATGATTCCATAAGACATCAAGAATCAGTCAAACAAAATCAAAGGAATGAAAAAAAAAAATAGAAGAAAACGAACAATACCCCACTGGAAAAAACAACTGACAAGTAGATCCAGGAGAGATAATATAAGAATTATTGAAATACCTGAAAAACATGATTTAAAAAAGAGCATGGTTGGGGTAGCTAGGGGGCGCAGTGAGTAGAGCGTCGGCCCTGGAGTCAGAAGGACCTGAGTTCGGATCCGGCCTCAGACACTTAACACACACAAACAAAAACCTAGCTGTGTGACCTTGGGCAAGTTACTTAACCCTAATTATCCTCCAAAAAGCAAAAAATAAAATAAAAAATAAAAAAGAGCTTGGACAACATCTTTCAAGAAATTATCAAGAAACACTGCCCTGATATCCTAGAACCCAAAAGTAAAAGTCATATAAAAAATCCATTAATAAACTCCTGAAAGATATTGCAAAAGGAAAACTCCAAAGAATATTGTAGTTAATTTCCAGAACTATGAGATCAAGGAGAAAATACCATAGGCAGTTAGAAAGAAAAAGTAAGTCAAATATTATGGAGCCACAGTCAAGATTACTTACAATTTAGAAGCTTCTATATTATAGGATCAGCAGGCTTGGAATACCATATTCTGAAAGGCAAATGGGGTTGTATTACAACCAAGAAACAATAACATAGCCAAATATTTTAAGGGGAAAGATGGACATTCAATGAAATATGGGACTTTCCATCATTCCTGATGAAAAGACAAGAAGTAAACAGAAAATTTGATCTTCAAATACAAGACTGAAGAGAAGCATGAACAAGTAAGAGGAAAGAAGGAATGAAAAACATCTCATTCAATACAGTTAAACTGTTTATATCCCTGTACAAGAAGATGATACCTATAATTCTTTAGAATTGTATATATATATATATATATATATATATATATATATATATATATATATATATATATATATATATATATATATATTTTTTTTTAGGGTAGTTAGAAGGGGTATTCATAGAGAAAGAGTATGGGTATAATCTGATTTTGATATAATAATATAAGAAAAAATTAAGGAGTGAAAAAAAGATTGTATTGGAAAAAGAGAAAAGGTGGGCAAAATATGGTAAATTATATCACATGAAAAGGCAGAAAGGACCTATTACATTGGAGGGAATGAAGGGAGAGGGGTGAGCATTGTTTGAAAATTTATCTCATCAGATATGACTCAAAGAAGGACTAACATACACATGCAGTTTGGTTTAGAAATCCATCTTACTGCATATGGAAGTAGGAGGAGAAAAGAGAAAGAGAACATAGGAGGATTGATAGAAGGGAGGGAAAATTGTGGGGGGTGGTGATCAAAAGCAAAACATTGGTGAGCAGGGACAGGGTGAAAGGAAAGAGAACATTATAAATGTGAGTAAAATAGGATGGAGGTAAATGCAAAGTTATTAATTATAACTATGAGTATGAATGAGGACTTTCCCATAAAGCAGAAGTAGATAGCAGAGTGGATTAAAAATCACAACCATGAGCCCCAGGACGGCTGGACCAGCAGCTGAATGGAGGGACCCCAGAACAACAGCAGCTGTGGCAATTCCAGAATTATCAGCACAGATATGACTAGGATAAAGTGAGAGGTAAGTGCCCTATGGACTTTGGGACCAGTATTTGGGGAACAGGTCGGCTTCCTCCCCTGGGGGCGAAAAGCCGCTGAAGAAACTCGACAGAGAAGCCATTTTGCAGCATCAGTGGCGACTCTAGCTCCTGGTCTGTGAACTGTAGGAAGACTCAGCAATGAGTCTGGGGGTTAATTGCTCTTGCTTTAAATTGCCTGGAACTGGATTGTGGTCTGGGGTGGAAGTTTGGGGTGTGTATCCAATTTGCCAGAGCAGGTGGAGGCTTTGCAGAGGCCACCCAACCTGCAGAAGTTGTGAAGACCCCATATTTGTGACAGAAGCTCTCCTTTCTGGTGCCAGTCTTACTGTGGCAGCAAGGCCAAAAATCAAGTAATTAAGTGGCAACATGCCTAGGCAAAAGAAACAAAATATACAGAAAAATTCAACATTGGACTCCTATTTTAGGGGATCAAAGCATGGAGGAGGACTGTGAGGTCAGAACTCCTGCACCAAAAGCCCCAAATGAAAATACAAGCTGGCTAAAGGCCATAGAGGACCTTAAGAAGCAGATAAGAGAAGTGGGGGGAAAATTGGGAAGAGAAATGAGAAAGATGCAAGAAAAGCATGAAATGACAGTCAACAGCCTGACTGAGGAAAATAACACCTTAAAAAATAGACTAACTCAAATGACAAAAGAGGCTAAGAAAGGCAATGAGGAGAAGAATGCCTTAAAAAGATAAATTTGCCAAATGGAAAAAGAATCTCGAAAGCTCACTGAGGAGATTCATTCCTTCAGAGTTAGACTGGAGCAAATGGAAGCTAGTGACTTTATGAGAAATCAAGATGCTGTTAAACAGATCCAAATAAATTAAAGAATAGAAGGTGATGTGAAATATCTCATGGGAAAAACCACTCACCTGGAAAATAGATCCAGGAGAGATAATTTAAAAATTATTGGACTACCTAAAGTCATGATCCAAGAAAGAACCTAGAAATCATCCTTCAAGAAATTCTGAAGGAAAATTGCCCTGATGTTTTATATCCAGAGGACAAAATAGAGGTTGAAAGAATCCACCCATCACCTCCTGAAAAAGATCCCAAAAAGAAAATTCCTAGGAATATTATAGCCAGGTTCAAGAACTCCTAGATCAAGGAGAAAATACTACAAGCAGCCAAGAAGAAACAATTTCAATATTGTGGAAACCCAATCTGAATAGCACAGGACCTCACAGCTTCTACACTGAGGGATCGAAGGGAATGGAATATGATATTCCAGAAGACAAAAGAGCTGTCATTGAAGCCAAGGGTCACCTGCCCAGCAAAACTGAGTATCTTGTTTCAGGGGAAAACATGGTCATTCAGTGGAATAGAGGACTTTCAAGCACTCTTGAGGAAAAAAACAGAGTTGAATAGAAAATTTGACATCCAGACCCAAGAAGCAAGAGATGCCTGAGAAGGTAATCAGGGAAAAGAAATCCAAAGGAACTTATCAAAGATGAACTATTTACATTCCTACATGGAAAAACAATAACTGTGTCTGATGAAACTTTTCACATTATGAAAATAATAGAAGAAGGGTATAGGGGCATATGTTTACAGGTATACATAGATAGAGGGCACAGGTTGAATTTGATGGGAAGGGATGATTCTTAAGGGGTGAAGTCAAGAGGTGAGAGAGGAAAGTGGCAAGAGGAGATGGGGAGAGACAGGGCAGGGTAAACTATCTCATGTAGAAGAGGCAAGGGGAAGTAGTTGCAGGGGAGGGGAAGAACAGGAAGGCAAAAAGGCAAAACCATATTCTCATTGAAATTAGCTCAGGGAGAGAATCACATACACACTAAATGAGATATTTCACCCTGCAGGAGAGTAGGGGAAAGGGGGATGAGAGGAGGGATGATGAAGGGGAGGGCATTCTGGGCAGAGGGGAGGTTGGAAGTACCCACTATCAAAGAGGGACATGATCAAAGTAGGGAATGGACTAGGTGGGAGGTGAGATGGGTGGGAGGGAAATATAAGTACTCTTTTACAATATATCTACTATAGTAATGTTTTGCATAGCTATACATGTACAACACATACTGAATTGCTTATCTTCTCAGGGGGAGTGGGTGACAAGGGAAGAAGGGAATGGATCTGAAAATCGAAGTTTTAAAATTAAATGTTTCATAAGATGTCCAGGCATTGGGGCTCAGAGATTCACCTTGCCCTAATGGCAAAGTCGATGGGGGTATGGGAGAAGATATGGGAGAGAGCAGATTGGATGAGGGGATATCTAGTGGGACTGCTACTCTGGGGTGGTGGGTAGGGAAAAAATGGGGGGAAATTGTAACTCAAAATCTGGTGGAAATGCATGATGTAAACCAGAAGTTAATAAAGCATTTGTTTAAAAAAAATCACAACCTTACAAATGAATTGTTTACAAGAAATACATCTGAAACAGAGAGGTACAGGCAGAGTAAAGGTAAGGAAGGGTTTGCTGGAAAACATATTATGATTCTGCTGAAGAAAAAAGAAACAGGGGTAATAATCCTGATCTCAGAAAAAAGAAAACAAAATAGATCTAATTCTAAGTGAGAGGAAGTACACCTTGCTAATAGGTATCATGAATGAAGAAATACTTTTAATACTAAACATATATTCCCCAAGTGGTATAGCATCTAAATTCTTACAAAAGTTAAGTGAGATACAGGAAGAAATAGACACCAAAACTATACTAGTGGGGGTTCTCAACTTCCCCCTCTCAGTACTAGAGAAACCTAACCACAAAATAAATAAGAAAAAAAGTAAGGAAATGAATAGAATTTTGGAAAAATTAGATATGGTAGACCTCTGGGGAAAATCAAATGGGGATAAGAAGGAATATATACTTTTCTCAGTGGTACATTTCCCATGTAATAGAGCATAGATCCCTCACAATCCAATGCAGAAAGACAGAAAAATTAGAGTCATCCTTTTTCAGATCACGATGTAATTAAAATAAAGTGCTATGGAAAAATAGGCTAAAAACTAACCTGAAATTAAATAATCTCATCCAAAAGAATGAATAGGTCAAACAACAAATCATAGAAACAATAAACAATTTCATCAAAGAAAACAACAATAATGACACAACATACTGAAAGTTATGGGATGCAACCAAAGCAGTTCTTAGGGGAAAATTTATATCTATAAATGTCTACAGGAATAAAATACAGAAAGAGGAGATTAATGTAGTGGGCATACAATTGTAAAAGCTACAAAAGGATCAAATTACAGATTCTCAATTAAATAGAAAATTAGAAATTCTGAAAATCCCCATCTTTCCACTACCCACCACCCCAAAACAACAATCTCATTGTATACCCCTCCCCCACTCTGCTTTCTACTATGTCCTCCCATATCCCCCCTCCAACTTTCTGGTAGGGTGAGATGGATCTCCATCCCCCAATGCCTGTATATCTTATTTCTCAGTGACATGTAAAAAATAATAATATATACATACACTAAACATATGATTGTAAAACTTTGAATTCCATATTCTTTCCTTTCCTCCTTCATCACCCATCCTTACTGGGAAGATAAGCTATTCAACATCGGTTGTACATGTATAGCTACCAAAACATTTCCATAGTGGATATATTATGAAAGACTAATTCCCTCCATCCTATCCCACCTCCCACTTGTTCTATTCTCTACTTTGACCCTGTCCCTTTTTAAAAGTGTGTGCTTCTAACAGCCCTTTCCCACAACCTGCCCTCCCCTCTCATCCCCTTCCCCTCTACTCTCCAGTAGGGAGAGATACTATATTTAGTGTGTATGTCATTCCCTCCCTAAGCCAAATTCAATGAGAATAAGGTTGACCCATTCCCTTTTGCCTTCCTCTTCTTCCCCTCCATTGTAATGATTTTCCCTTGCCTCTTCTATATGAGATATTTTACCTCATTCTGTCTCTCCCTGTCTCCTCTCATTATATTCTTCTCTCACCTCTTAATTTCACCTTTTAAGGGTCATCCCATCCTACTGAATTGATCCTGTGCCCTCTGTCTATGTATACCTCTACACACATATACACATGCTCATATGTATTCATATGCCCATATACCCTCCTATATAGACATATATATGTACACATACATACATACATATATTTGTATATGTATATGTGTACATGTATATGTATATATACATATATTTATATTTCCTTCAACTATTGTCACACTGAGAAAAGTTTCATACATTACAATTATCATTTTTCCATGTAGGAATGTAAATATTTCAACTTGATAAGCTCCTTATAATTTCTTTTCCCTCTTTACCTTCTCATGCTTCTCTTGCTTCTTGTATCTGAATATCAAATTCAATTCAACTGTTTTTTTTTTATAAAGAAAACTTGAAAATTCACTATTTCAGTGAATTACCATACTTGCCCCTGAAAAATTATACTTAGATTTTCTTGGTAGGTGATTCTTGGTTTTAATCCCAGCTCCTTTGACCTCCAGAATATCATATTCCAAGCCATCAATCCCTCAGTGTAGAAGCTGCCAGATCCTTTGTTATCCTGACTGCGGTTCCAAAATACTCAATTTTTTTCTTCTTGGCTGCTTGTAATATTTTCTCCTTGATCTGAGAACTCAAGAACCAGGCTATAATGTTCCTATGAGTTCTCTTTTTGTAATCTTTTTCAGGAGGTGATCGGTAGATTCTTTCAACCTCTATTTTGCCCTCTGGTTCTAAAACATAAAGGCAATTTTCCTTGAGAATTTCTTAAAGGATGATTTCTAGTTTCTTTTATATTTTATTATGGCTTTCAGGTAGTCCAACAATTTTTAAATTCTCTCTCCTGGATTGATTTTCCAGGTCAGTGGTTTTCCCAGTGAGATAATTCACATGACCTTCTATTTTTTTCATGTCTTTGGATCTGTTTAATATTATCTTGATTTCTCATAAAGTCACTAGCTTCCATTTGCTCCAATCTAATTCTGAAGGGATGATTCTCTTCAGTGAGCTTTTGATATTCTTTTTCTATCTGGCAAATTCAGTTTTTAAGGCATTCTTCTCCTCCTTGGCTTTTTGAGCTTCTTTTGCTATTTAAGTGAGTCTATTTTTTAAGTCGTTATTTTTTTTTCAATCAGTTTGTTGACACTCTTTTCATGATTTTCTTGCATCATTCTCATTTCTCTTCCAAATTTTTCCTCCACTTCTCTTATTTGGTTTTCAAAATAAGAGCTCCTCTATGGCCTGTAAACAATTCATATTTTTCTTTGAAGCTTTTGGTGCAGGAGTTCTAACTTCTTCTGTCTACCTGTTGTTACATTCTTTGATCCTTTTTGTCCCCAAAAAAGGAATCTAAAGTTGGATTCTTGTGCTTGCTTTGCTTCCTTTGCTTGGTTATATTGCCACTCAGTTTCTTGACTTTTCAGCTTTTTGCCACAGCATAACTCTGCTTTAAGAGAGGAGAGCTTTGTCCCAAATAGCTGAGGTTTTTGCAGCTGCTGTAGCTATTAGTTGGGTGCCCTCTCTGAAGCCTCCACAGGTTCTGGCACCTGGTCACACACCCCCAGGACCTCCACCGTAGACAGCAATACAGATCCAAGTAGGTTAAAGCAAAAGTGATTACCCCTCAGGATGGTCACTTGTTCCCCCTACAATCTGTAGACCAGGAGCTCTGAAGCATCCATGTGACAGCAGCTACATGGCCTCCCTCCAGGGGCACAGGCTGGGCCACATTCATGATCCCTCTGTTCCCTGAGTCCACATTGTGCTTTTATTTGCCTTTGGCATTTATAGGTTGATAATTCTGGAAAGTGCCAAAGCTGCTGGTGATTCACCCTCCCAGACTGCCTCCAACTGCAGCTGGTCAGCTCATGTGGACTGGGCTCTGTTCCCAGTGTGCTGTGATGAACCCTTTCTGTCTGCCTGCTTGGCTGCCTTCAGTGGTAGATTTGTTTCTCTCTGTCACATTGTGGGTTCTGTAGCCTTATCAAACCATTCTGGAGGCAATTTGGAGCTATGCCCAAAGAGTTATATAATTAGGCATATTTTTCCATCTAGCAATACCATTACTAGGTCTGAATACCAAACTTATCATTAAAAAGCAGCTCTTCTTAAAGTGGCAGTAAAGAACTAGATATTGACAGGATGCATACCAAATGGGGAATGTGGTATATGAATGTAATGTAATACTATTATGTTATAAGAAATGATGTGCAGACACATTTCAGAACAACCTAGAATGACTTATATGAACTGAAGCTGAGTGAAATGAGAAGCAAGAGAACACTGGACACAGTGACAGCAATATTGTATGATGGTTATCTTTGATGACCAATTTTAATAAACTTAGCTCTTTTCAGTGATATAATGATCTAAGACAATTCCAAAAGTCTCATTATAGAAAATACTATCAACATTCAGAGAAAGAACTATGAAGTCTGAATGCAGATTGAATCATGCTATTTCACTTTTTAATTTTGTTTTGTTGTCTTTCTTTTTGTTTTTTCCCCTTTTGTTCTGATTCTTCTTTCACAACATGACCAATGGTATAATATGTTTCATGTGATTTTATGTGTATAGCCTACACAAGATTAATTGCTGTCTTGAGGAGGGAGAAGAGAAGGGAGGGAGGAAAAAAAGTTTGGAATTCAAAATTTTTAAAAGTGAAGGTTGAAAACTTTCTTCACATATAATTGTAAAAATAAAATAATATTGAAAATAAAAAAATCTTAATTGTATGGATGATTTTCTGGGTAGGGAAGTAAGGGATACAAGCACACACAAAAAGGCATGTGTTTCAAAAATATAAAGGAACAATAAAAAAAATAAAAGCAAAGAGAGAAGGGGAGGTATATGACTCATTTCTTTTTGTTTTTTTATAATTTTGTTTGGTTATTATAATTTCACTGTGCTCACTATGCATGCATTGTCTTCCTGTGTTAAACTGGTTAGCTGTGTCAAGCAATTTTGGATTCATTGCTATGAAGAAATACATAGAAATTATTGGCAAACTAAAAAAATATTTGTTAAAATAAATAAAATGATAATATATTTACTAAAATATTTGTAAGTATCTTAAAATTAGGAAAACTAGTAAATTTTAAAGGTCATGTTTACTTTTCAAACTCAGAAATAATATCTTATATCATAATTATAGCTTTAAAATTTTATTAAAAAGGCTATTGACTTTAAAGATATAGTAAGATAAAAATATGAAGACAACCTTTTTCCCCCAAACCACTGAAAAATAAACCTGACTATCACACTATGCCTTATGCCATCTCAATTCCTAGGTGTGAGGGGACTCTGAGTTAATACAATTTGTACAATAGCATTCACCTCTAATTTCATTTCCAAATGTGGTATGGCTAATGGGTGGATGAGTCTGTGTCTCATTTACCACTTCTCTTCTTTTTGAAGTTCATTCCTCAGGCCTTCAATGCTACAATTGGTAGCTGTTAATCCAGATGAATTATGCTCCTGGAACTCATCATGCTTTAGTGTTGACCTTCAAAACTTATGAGCTCATAATCACCTCAGTCTTCTTCATCTAAAATAGGAGAAAAAATATAGGCAAATACTAGATGCCTTTTTTTCCCATAGGACATTTTTTTCTTTATTGCATTGCCTTTCTTACTAGAAAGGGACAGCTAAGTCACAGTGGATCAAGGGCTCTCCCTGGAGTCAGAAGACCCGAGTTCAAATACAGTCTCAGAAACTTACTAACCCCATGACCCCGGGCAAGTCAGTTAATCCTGTTTGCCTACATTTCCTCATCTGTTAACTGGAGATTGAAATGACAAATCACTCTAGGTATCTTTGCCAAGAAACCCCAAATAGGGCCAAGAAGAGACAGACAGTTTTGAATTGTAGTATTGGAGAAGACTTTTAAGATTCCCTTGGACATCAAGGAGGTCAAAAGAGTCAATACTTAAAGAAATCAATAAAGGCTATTCATTGAAGCTGAAGCTTAAATGCTTTGGCCACATAATGAAAAGATGAGACTCATTGGAAAAGACCATGAAGTTGGCAAAGACTGAAAAGGGGATGGCAGAAGATGAGCTATGGATAAGCAGTGTTACAGAAATTATGCATTTTCCCACAGGCGAAATTTTTTTATCCTTATTGCATTGCCTTTCTTACTAGAAAGGGCCAGTTATATGGCACAGTGGATCATGTGCTCTCCCTGGAGTCAGAAGACCTGACATCACTTCTATGTCACTATTAACCTCTATCTATATTCAAACTACACTTTCTTCTGTGCCATTTTTTCTTTGCTTTTAATACCTAAAGGAACCTATATAGTTCCATAACATGAGTAGAAAGTTGAAATATCCGTTCTTTAAAAAGATTAGTTATTTGCTGAGAGGATAAAAAAGTCAAATAATTAATACTGCATTTAATAAACACTAATATGAATTGGAAATGTTATAAGTCATATAAAGTAAATGTGACCAACATTAACTATTGGAACATAACTGTAAACAACAACACTCTCAAGTGATGCTCCAAACAGATTAAAATGAAATTGGGAAATATTTAGCAAAAATAAAAATACAATAGAACACAGATAATGTTCATATGTGGTTTTATAAGGTTATCTCCTACTGGCAGTCATCCTTATGTACAGTTTAGTTTCCCTACTTTTGAGTTTCTCACCATTGAAGTAATGAAAACACAGGGCCAAAATATGGGTCTCTTTCCTCACTTTAGTTCCTAATCTTATTCATATGACAGGAACAATATAAGTGAATAAAAAATGAAACATCAGATATGCCAACTATAAATGAAATAAAAATTTAGATAAGTAATAGACGTCCAGGGGGCTGGTAAACCTAGAGAAATAGTAACACACCTTCTGATCTTTAAAAGATGGATTAAATTGCTTTAACCGTGCATATTGAGGTTTATAAGACCTGACAACCTCACTTGTAGATTATCCCTTATCCTGCCAGTTCACATAAATCTATATTAAACTTTGCTTTCTACACTCCATACTAATCTAGAATTAAGTGTAGATAGCTATATATTATCTAGGATAAAGTACTGGGCCTGGGGTCTGGAAGACCTGAGTTCAGAACCAGCCTCAGATACTTATTAATTGTGTAACCCTGGACAAGTTGCTTAACCTTATCTGCCTCACTTCCTCTTTCTCAAATAAGATGGAGAAGGAAATGGCAAACAACTCCAATATCTTTGTCATGAAAACCACAAATGGGGTCACAAAGAGTCAGACGTGATTGAAAAATGACTAAACAACAAATTTATTATATTTTAACCTTTTCTTATTAAAGAATCAGTGAATTTAAACTTCAATATGAGTTCATCAAACATTGTTTATTCACCAAACTGGAGAAATCTCATTACTAACAGATTTTTACTTTAGTTTTTCTCTATAGCTAAATTAGTATTATTAAAATTACTAACTACATCCTATATTAATTATAATTATTAATATAATATTATAATATTTTGGATTGAGAAAGATCAAAGCTAGAGCCACCTAAAATTCTCATTATTACTACCAAGAGGTGACTTTTATTAATTTCTGGAAATACAATTACACCAAGCAAATTCATTAGTCAATGTACATTCATTAAGCATTTACTATGTGGCACACATTTTTTTTTCAAGATTCCTCCTTATATTGATTCTTGATATAAAAATTGAATTCAGTCACTCGGAAATTAAGTTGCTTCAGTCTTTTTTGCTCTCCTATCTTCAACTTTCATAAGTAACTGACTTCATAGAATTCTCATTTTACTATTAAATCATAAAATAACAACTAATACAGTTCTAATAAAAAAGATGTTTCTCTTCACCTTATTTCTCTCTGGGCTCTCCTTTTGTAACCCCATATCTCAAAGTTGACTCCTGCACACTCTGCCTTTTGTAAATACAAGCCATGCTAATTACAGCTACAACAATTAGCTTATTCCTTGTCAAAGAGACAGTAATAGTTTTTATGGACTGTGGGAGAGGCTTCTGAAGCAGGGGCTATAGATGAATGAGAAAAGGGAGGGCAATGCTGGCAGGCAAAATAGCATGAGCAAAACCACAGGGTAACAAAATTGTGGATTTCTGCATGATTTTTCTTTTAAAATCAATGGTTAAGTATGGCTCTCAGTCACCAACATTTCTTCATAAAGAGACTACATACTGAAACTAAAAATCACTTTATCAGCTTGTTTCCAAGGTGATAGAATTTCAAGTGTGTCTGATTTCTTCCTGGTTTGGACTCCTGAATTTTCTATTCTAATTTCCCTTTTTCACCTATAAAGCTCAGCTTGGTCTATTTCTCTTAGTATTTTATTCTGGGCAACCTGACTTTTTTTTTTTCTTTCTGCTCCCAAAAAAGCAGCATTTTTTTTTCTTCTTTGTAACTCCCTACTGGTTTGGTTTATGTAAAAAAATGCTTTGCCTCCAAGAGGCATCATTGGTTGCTGGACCTATATATAGGGATAGAAATGAGCCCAACATGATGATATGACAGTGATAGGACAGCTTTCGTGGAATAGAGAGTAAGCTATGGATGTAGACACTAAATATGATTAGATAATTATGGTGAATCAATATTATGAGGAGTCATTTTTTTTTAATTATGAAATCTGGCTTCAACATATCTTCTCACTCATTAAAATTTTCTAAGATAATTTCCAGTTGGAAATTTTCATTTTTATAATAATTTTCATTTTTATAAAACTTATAAAATTCTATGCCCCTCTGGGCCCATGAAGACTAATGAGACTATTGTCTTGTATTTGGATTGCTCTGTACCTAATTTGACCCAGTCTCTATCCTGGCTCATGAGGCAATTTCTTAGTTCATCAGGGCCCAATCTGTTTTAGACTAGGAGACCAGATATAAATATTCACTTTAATAATAAAGTATTTAATTATGACAAACCCATTTATCAAAGGATGGGAAAGCACTTATCTTGAAAAGATTTATGAAGAATTCAATTTCATCCAATAGTGAAGTTTTCTCTCTATTTACCTCTATTCCCTTCTTTTGAGCTTCTTTTCAGCATATAAAAAGACACCTGATATGCTGTGATGCCCTTCCTTTAGTGGATGCTATCATAGTTATACAGTTGGCGTGCTTCCATAATCCTAATACTTTAAGTATCACAGCTACAAACTGTAATTGAAAACAAAGTCTTAGGAACTTTGATCAGGCATATCTTCAAATCCTAGTGTCTTTTGGGAAATACAATCTTGCCCTCATGACAGCATATAGTCCAGTATTGGATTTGCAAATACTTTCACATTAGACATTAGTCAGGTTACAAAGGTGTGTTGGATGGAATGAAAAATGGTAAAGAGGAAATAAAACCAAACTATGAAAAGAAAAAGATCAAGTAGTTTGCTTCAATCAGGATTCAAACTCAGTTCTTTCTATTTTTTCTCTGGATGTAGGTATCTCTTTCCATCATGAGTCTTTTGGGATTGACTTATATCACTGCATTGCTGAGAAGAGTCCAGTCGTCACACATATGTTGTGTCTGTGATTGTATACAAATTTCTCCTGGTTCTAATCTTCTCACTCAGCATCAGTTAGTATAAGCCTCTCCAGGTAAATATGAAGTCCATCTGCTCCTCTTTTCTTATAGCACAATAGTATTCCATTACATGAATATAACACAACTTCTTTAGCCACTCCCCAATTGATGGTCACCCCCTTAATTCCCAATTCTTTGCAACCACAAAAAGAGCTGCTATAAATATTTTTGTACATATGGGTCTTCCTCCTACTTCTATGATCTCTTTGGGATATAACCCTAGAAGTTGTATGCTGGGTCAAAGGGTATGAAATTATTTATAGCCCTTTGGGCATAATTCCAGATTGCTCTCCAGAATGGTTGGATAATTTCACAATGCCACCAACAATGTATTAGTGTTCCAATTTGCCCATATCCTCTCCTGCATTTCTCATTTTTCTGTTTTGTCATCTTAGCCAATTTGAATGCTGAAATGTGGTACCCCAGAGTGGTTTTGATTTGCATTTCTCTAATCAACAGTGATATAGAGCATTTCTTCATATGCTTATAGATATCTTTAATCTCTTTCTCTGAAAACTGCCTGTTCATATCCTTTGACCATTTATCAATTGGGGAATGACTTGCATTATTACAGATTTGATTCAATTCTCTTTATATTTT
This sequence comes from Gymnobelideus leadbeateri, assembly GCA_011680675.1. Classification (NCBI taxonomy): domain Eukaryota; kingdom Metazoa; phylum Chordata; class Mammalia; order Diprotodontia; family Petauridae; genus Gymnobelideus; species Gymnobelideus leadbeateri. The sequence goes on from WOXC01002765.1 coordinate 168,833, forward strand.
AGAAATGAGTCCTTTATCACAGAAATAAGTTGTAAAAATTCTTTTCCAGTTTCCCACCTCCCTCTTGATCTTGGTTACCTTGGCTTTGTTTGTACAGAAGCTTTTCAATTTTTTTTTAACAAATGCTTTATTAACTTCTGTTTTACATCATTCATTTCCGCCAGATTTTGAGTTACAATCATTTTCCCCCCATTATTCCCCTACCCAACCTCCCAGAATAGCAGTCCCACAAGATATCGCTTCCTCCAATCTGCTCTCTCCCATACCTTCTCCCATACCCCCTTCTACTTTTCCATTAGAGGAAGGTGAGTCTTTGTGTCCCAATGCCTGTACATCTTATCTCCCTATTACAAGCAAAAGAGTATTAACAATAGTATTTATATATATCTGAAACATTTAATGTTATGAACTCGAATTTCATATCCATTTCCTTCCTCCCTTGTCACCCATTCCCTCTTGGGAGATAAGTAATTCAGTATATGTTGTACATGTCTAGCTATGCAAAACATTATCATAGTAGATATATTGTACAAGGCTGCTTATAATTCCTTCCCACTCATCCCACCCCCCACCTGGTCCATTCCCCACATGATCCTGTCCCTCCTCTATGGTGGGTACCTTCAACCTCCCCTCCCCCCAAGGATGCCCTCCCATCCATCATCCCTCCTCCCATCCCCCCTCCCCCTATCCTGCTGCAGGTTGAGATATCCCATTTAGTATGTATGTCATTTTCTCCCTGAACCAAATTCAATGGGAATGTGGTTTTGCCTTTTTAGCCTTCCTTATTCTCCCCCTCCTTTGCAACCACTTCCCCTTGCTTCTTCTACATGGGATAGTTTACCCTACCCTGTCTCTCCCCATCTCCTCTTGCCACTTTCCTCTCTCACCTCATAATTTCATCCCTTGAGTATTCTCCCTTCCCAACAAATTCAACCCATGCCCTCTATCCATATATAACTGTAACCATATACACACACATTCACATATGTATTCATATGACCACACACCCTTCTTCCATTATTTTCATAGTGAGAAAGATATCATCAGTCACAGATATTGCTTTTCCATATAGGAATGTAAATAGTTCAACTTTGATAAGTTCCTTTTGATTTCTTTCCCTGATTACCTTCTCAGGCATCTCTTCCTTCTTGTGTCTGGATGTCAAATTTTCTATTCAATTCTGGTTTTTTCCTCAAGAATGCTTGAAAGTCCTCTATTCCACTGAATGACCATATTTTCCCCTGAAACAAAATACTCAGTTTTGCTGGGTAGGTGACCCTTGGGTTCATTCTCAGTTCTTTTGCCCTCTGGAATATCATATTCCATGCCCTTCAATCCCTCAGTGTAGAAGCTGCCAGGTCCTGGGCTATTCTGATTGTGTTTCCACAATATTGAAATTGTTTCTTCCTGGCTTCTTGGAGTATTTTCTCCTTGATCTGGGGATTCTGGAACCTGGCTATAATATTCCTGGGAGTTTCCTTTTTGGGATCTTTTTCAGGAGGTGATCTGTGGATTCTTTCAACCTCTATTTTGCCCTCTGGATCTAAAACATCAGGGCAATTTTCCTTGAGAATTTCTTGAAGGTGATTTCTAGGTTCTTTCTTTGATCATGGCTTTCAGGTAGTCCAATAATTTTTAAATTGTCTCTCCTGGATCTATTTTCCAGGTCAGTGGTTTTTCCCATGAGATATTTCACATTGACTTCTAATCTTTCATTTGTTTGGATCTGCTTAACAGCATCTTGATTTCTCATAAAGTCACTAGCTTCCATTTGCTCCAGTCTAACTCTGAAGGAATGAATCTCCTCAGTGAACTTTTGAGATTCTTTTTCCATCTGGCAAATTCGACTTTTTAAGGCATTCTTCTCCTCATTGCCCTTTTGGGCCTCCTTTGCCATTTGAGCTAGTCTATTTTTTAAGGTGTTGTTTTCCTCAGTCAGGCTGTTGACCCTCATTTCACACTTTTCCTGCATCCTTCTCATTTCTATTTCCAATTTTTCCTCCACTTCTCTTATTTGATTTTTAAAGTCCTTCTTAAGGTCCTCTATGGCCTGCAACCCACTCATGTTTTCCCCTGGGGCTTTTGGAGCAGGACTTCTGACCTCACAGTCCTTTCCCGCTCTATGCCCCCAAAATAGGAGTCTAGGGTTGCATTTTTCTGTTTCCTTTGCCTTGGCATGTTGCTGCTTAATTACTTGACTTTTGGGCTTATTGCCACACTATGGCTTTAAGGCCAGATAGAGGAATTTTCATCCGGAACGTGTGGGGGGCAACTTCCGTTTCTGGCAAGCTGTAAACCCACCCACGACTTCCACCCTAGATCACAATCCAGATCCAGGGAGGTTAAAGCAAGAGCGATTACCCCCCAAGACTGATCGCTGGATCTCCCTACAAATTTGAAGGCCGGGAGCTGGCACTGCCTCTGAAAACTACAAAATGGCGTTTGTCCTCAGCGGATTCTAGCCCCCAGGTGAGGGAGCTGATGCATTCCCTAAATATGGGTCCCAAAGTCCATAGGAGACTAACCTCTTACTTTGTCCTAGGCAAGTCTATGTTGATAATTCTGGAGTCACCACAGCTCCTGGTGTTCTGGGGTTCCTCCAGCCAGCTGCTGGCCCTGCTGCCCTGGGGCTAAAACCTCGGCTCACAGGGACCTGGGCTCAGCTTGGCTCCTGTGCTCTGCATGCTCAGCGCTTCCAGGTCCCAGACCACTGCGCTGGTCCTTACTGCAGGGCTGCTGGGCTGTCCTCAGCGGGAGGTTAGCTTCTCTGTGTCGTTATGTGGGTGCCTGGGCTCCAGAAGTTGTTCAGAGTCCCCTTTTACATAGTTTGGGGGGAATCTGGGGGCAGAGTAGCTTGGTTGAGCTGTTTCTACTCCACCATCTTGGCTCAGCCTTCAATTTTTTTTAATTTTTAAAAAATTTTTTTTATTTGTTTCTTTGTGTGTTAAGTGTCTGAGGCCACAAAGGAACTCAGGTCCTTCTGACTCCAGGGCCAGCTCTCTACTCACTGTGCCACCTAGCTGCCCCAAGAAGCTTTTCAATTGAATGTAATCAATATGATCCATTTTGCATTTTATAATGCTCTCTAATTCTTGTTTGCTTATAAAGTCTTTCCGTCTCCACAAATCTGACAGGTAAGCTATTCCTTGCTTTCCCAGATTGCTTACAGCATCATCCTTTTCATTAATTCCCTTGATATTCCAGACCGTTTTGAACTCCAGTATTCTTGACTCCATATGTACAGCACTATCTACTTTGTACCACACAAAAGTCTATAGACACTGGGGCCAGGGTCTAGCTGGTGAGAGGAGAGAACAGTGCACTCACAATCCAATGCTGGACTGGATTTAGGTTCTACAACTATATACTAGGACAAAAGTCTCAGGACCCATCAGAAAAAGGCCTGAGGTTCTACACAGAGTCAACTTACACTTAACTGAGACTTAGGTAAACTATCCAGTGAAGACTTTGTTTCAGGGTGGCAGATTAGGGCAAGGAGCCACAACAGAAATAATATGCAACTCTATTTTTCTAACCTTGGATCAAGGTCTTCGATTTAATCCCCAAGATGAGTCTGAGACTTGAAACCCAAAGCAAGAGAGATGAAATCAGTCGAGTTACCTGAAATCCTATAAGTATAAATTTGTAGAGCCTTCCAACAGCAATCTCCTAGACACATCAAACTAGTCTTGAAACTCACAGAGCTCAGACTGGAAGGGCAGTAATTAGACTTCACCACAGATTAGACTTCTTTGGGCATTCTGAAAGAGTACAGGCTACTCGCCTGGACCATCTCTGAGATCCTTGAATAAATAGTGCATGCATTAACTGAAGAAAGAATGAACAGGGGCTAGAGAATGTAAATCAAGACTTAACTACAACATGGTATTGCCTTCAGATGTATGCAGTATCTGACCCTAAATGATAATTCAAAAAGTAATAATAAAGTAACAATTAGATGCAAAAAGTTCATCTCCTGAAACAAAATGTTAAAAATTAAAACTCTCAGGAAAGAAAATTAAGATTAATCCCCATAATAAAACCATGTAATCAGTAGATGGGGAAATGGAATTTATATAGAAGGGTTTTAAGTATTCCTGAAGAAAAGACCAGAGCTTATATAGTAACTTTCAATTATACATATGAGCATCAAAGAAAACCACAAAGGTAAATATTAATCAGGAATCAAAATGGATGGTACATGGATGGAGCGCTTACTTTTAAATAGGGGAGTGTAGCAGCAAGCACCCCAGCATCCCGAGGGTAGCTGCCAACACAGGTTCCTAGATCTGCTTTTCTAAAGGAAAGCAACTCAAAATGAGTTAATCTCGCTTTAATCAATCAAACATATCATTTACCTAGATCAGGGGAAAAAGTCATTACCCTGAACTTCTAAGTATACAGAGGTTACAAACAGAAATTACAACAAGACAGAGAAACAAACAGATCAAGCAGACAGGCCTTCAATTGTCCAACCATTACATCTGTACCTAGTCAGTTACCAGAGAGGGAAGCATCAACATCTAGGTTTTTCAAAGCTAGGGGGCTCTCAAAGGCTGCCCAGAGTCTCATCTGGTCAAATCACACAACACTTCTTGAAGTGAGCCCCAAAACAAAGCCTCACATAAGGATTTATATAGCCTTCTCCTAGCTCAGATAATGTAAAAACCTCCTTGACCCACTGCCCAATCACAAAGTATTTCCTGAAAAACAAGCCTCCCACCACAGGCTCCAAGTACACTTAAACCTATCAAAGGGCCTAGGGACAGATCTTACACAACACAATCTTAGAGAGATGGCAACAACATAAATTTACACTCCCATTACAGGGAGAATACAATTTATCTTTTGGAACCCTAGCGAAATCAGGGTGTCTTTGTGGGAGTTCAGTAAGGCAAAAGGCTTATAAGTAGTTTTGCTGTTTTTTAAATTGATTTTAAAAGGAGAAAGAAAAGGGAGAGAGATCAAGGAATCTATTAAAGAAAAAAAAACGAGGGGTAAACTTATCACAGCTAATCACAGTGTAACACCAAGGATATGGGAATCATTTCATATCACCTAGACCTGATTTTCATCTCAAACCTACCAAAGAACTGTAGAATCATATCTACTGCATATAAACAACATGCAAAATGATTTAACAGGGAAACGACATTATTCTGTCATGTATCATAGATAATGTATTTTAGAAATATGTTTCAGTCAAAGAAATAAGAGGGAATAGGAAAGAAGAGAAGGACAGTAAGGATAGAAAGAAAAGCATGAAATAGAGATGAAAGAAACCCAAAACCTTAATAATTGGGTTTTTAAAAGAAAGGGCAAGAAGCTGTGATTAAGATTAGAAACAGCAAAAGTGAAGAGTGACAGGAAAGCATCGCAGAGGCATCTTAAACTCAATATGGCTAAAATAGAATTTTCTCCCCAAAACTTGTCCCTTCCTACTTTCCCTGTTAATGTAGAGAGCAGCAACATCTTTCTGTTTCCTCAGATTCAACCTTCAAGCCATCCTGAAGTATTCTAAATTCCTCTCTCTCACAAACACACACACACACACACACACACACACACACACACACACACACACACTCACTTCTCTGACACTACCACCACACTAGTGCAGGCTGTTATCCCCTCACATGTGCATTATTTCAATACCCTGATGGTGGATCTGCCTGTCTTCAGCCTCTCCCCACTCCAATCCATTTTCCACTCAGTCTCTGAAGGGATTTCTCAAAACCACACCTCTGATCATACATTCTTCCTACTTGATAAACTCCAGTGACTTGCAATTTCCTCCAGAATCAAATACAAAATGCAATGTTTGGCATTCAAAGTTCCTCATGCTATAGCCCCCTCATGCATTTCCAGACTTTTTATGCCTTATTCCCCAAGGAGTATTCCACAGTGATACTCATCTTTTGGTGCTATTGGGGTCAAAATACCCCATCTCTTGCCTCTGAGTCTTTTTTTTTTTCTGACTGTCTCCCATACCGAAAGATGGTCTCCCTCCTCTACTCAACCTACAGACTTCCCCAAATTCTCTTAAGTCCCTACTAAAATGACTTTTACAGAAAACCTTTCTCAGTCCCTTTTAATTCTAATGTCTTTCCTCTGTTAATTATTCCTCCCATAGCCATTGCTGTTCAGTAATTTTTCAGTTGTGTCCAATTTTTCATGATCCCATTTAGGGTTTTCTTGCAGAGATACTAAAATAGCTTACTCATTATACACATGAGAAAACTGAGGAAATGGAGGCAAACAGGGTTAGGTCATTTTTCCTAGTCTCACAGAACAAGTAAGTGTCCAAGGCTGGATTTTAACTCAGGAATATGAGTCATCTGACTCCAGGCCCATCACTTTTATCTACTGTACCACCTAGCTACCCTTGGTATATAGCTTACTTCATATTTGTTTGCTTATTTCAGGAGAAGGGGTTCACCCCCTTTTTGTGTATTTACTGCTTACTATGGTGCCTGGAACATGGTTGACATTTAATAAAAGTTTATTGATATACTGAAGCTGATTGCATCAAACACACAATACAAGTATTGTGCATTTTCATTCTAACTACCCTCATTTCTTGTAAAGAGAGAATGTGGGGAAAAGAGAGGGTATTAAAAGAATAGGATGGAGGAAAATAAATTTCTTTCAGCATCATAACAGTGAAACTGAGTAGAATAAATTAATCTATATGAAGAAACGAGTTTGGCAAGAGATTAGAAAGCAAAATCTAACAATAGGTTATTTAAAAGGAAATATACATGAAACATTAAAACTCATACAGATTTCAAATAAGACATGGAGCAAAACCATCAGGACCAAGGTTATCAGTTCTAGAGAACTTTGGAGTCTACTCCCAAGAGAAACTATAAGGATAATGCTAAAAAAAAAAAAACTCTATATTGAAATAAAGACAGACTTAAATATATGGGAAAATATATTAGTCACATATAAGAGAATATGTGGAAATAATAATAAGAAATACATTTGCAATATATTTTATAATTGTAACTTAACTTATTCAGTGTCAATCAAATCACTGAGAGAAATGCAAATTAGGGCAACCCAGAAATTTCACCTGATTCTTCAAATTGGGAACAAAGCAAAAGTAACAGTGTACACACACACACACACACACACACACACACACACACACACACACACATTCTTCCAGATCTTTTTGTAATGGCAGAAAACCAGACACAAAGAAAGTGTCCAACTGGGGAAATGCTGACAAAATTAAGGTATACAAATGCAAAAGAATACTATTGTGCCATAGGAAATGAATAAAGGTATACAGAGAAACTGGAAAGAATGGCACATCATAATTCATACTAATGTCACCAACTTAAGGAAAATAATTTATACAGTAACCATAGTATTTTAAAAGAAAATGACATTAAAAGAATTACAAATTATGATCAATGTGATTACCAATCACAATTCAAGAGAGCTGATGATAAATCAATGTACGCACCACTTGATTAAGAGGTGATGAATTCACAGCAATCATTGAAACTATTTGGTACTATATAAGAAATAGTGTTAGATCAGTGGAATATGTTAGATACACAAGACACTATAATAAATGACTATACTAGTCTACTGTTTGATAAACCCAAAACTACTGCTTCTGAGAGAAGAACTCACTATTTGTTTTGTTTTGTTTGTTTTTGCTTTTTGGAGTGGGGAAGGCAGGGTGATTGGGGTTAAGTGACTTGCCCAAAGTAATTTATAGCTAGTAAGTGTTAAGTGTCTGGGGTCGGATTTGAACTCAGGCCCTCCTTACTCCAGGGCCAGTGCTCTATTCACTGTGCCACTTAGTTGCCCCAAAAACTCACTATTTCACAAAAACTGCTGGGGAAACTAGAAAATAGCATTGCAGAAACTAGGTATAAACCAGCATCTCACACACTATACCAAGATAAGGCCAAAGTAGGACATGGAGGGTGATACCATAACTGATACAACCAAGATTAGAAGGAAAGTCGAAAGATGGAAAACAATTCTTATAGCCAGTGTTTCTGAAAAAGGTTTCACTTCTCATGCATATAGAGAACTGACTCAAATTTATAAGAATACAAAGCACTCACTAATTGATAAATTATCAAAGCATATAAACAGCCAATTTTCAGTTGAAGAAATTAAAGCTATCTGAAATCACATGAAAAAATTCCCCCAATTAGCATCTAATGGTTATTAGGTTCTTTGTACATAGATACTCAGACAACAGTCATTTTTATGTGTGGGTGCTAATTTTCTGAGGCCAGATCCCATTCTGGGTCTTCCCAACTCCAGGCCGGCGCTCTTACTCACTGCACCACCTAGCTGCCCTAGACAAAATTTTTAATGAAGGAAATCTAGTTAGTCATCATCCTTGAAAATTTCCCATTGCAGTAGAAACTCCACGTGCTAAAGTTATGCTGGAACAATTTTTGAGAAACCATAGTTATTTCCATGAATAACTGAAAAAATATTTATGAGAATGGACTATGTGGTTATCAAAGGTATTTATGCATAACAGTTTTCTTTTTAAAATTTGAGTTCCCAATTCTCCCCCTCATGCTCCTCACCTACTAATAAGGCAAACAATATGATACAATTATACATATGGAATCATGAAAAACCTATTTCCCTATTCACTGTTTCACAAGATAAATAAAAAAAGGAAAAGAGGAAAATTATTTTTCAGTTTGCACTAAGAGGTCATCAGTTCTGTCTCTGGAGGTAGATAGATTTTTTTTTCCATTATGAGTCCTTTAGAATTGTCTGGATCCCTGCATTTATCAGAGCAGCCCAGTCTTTCACAGTTGATCACCATTACAACATTGTTGTAACTATGTACAATAATGTCCCAGTTCTACTCATTTCACTTTGAATCTGTTCATATAGGTCTTACTATGGGTTGTTTTTTTTTTGTCCCTTCTTGAAACCACTCCATCATAATTTCTTATTAATACAAAAGGACTCCATCATAATCATATACCACAACTTATTCAGTCTCTGATTGATAAGCATGGCCTACATTTTCCAATTCTTTTTCACCAAAAAAGGGCCATTTATTTGTTTTTTACATAAGATGGTTTCTTTTTTTGTTTTCTATCATTAAAATACAAACCTAGGAGATGTATTGCTAGATCAAAATACATGTACAATTTTATAGCCCTTTGGACATAGTTCCAAATTTTTCTCCAAAATGGTTGGACCAGTTTAATATTCCAATAAAAGTTCATTAATATACTTGTATTCCCTCATCCCCATGAATATGTAAAATTTCTGATAGGTGTGAAATGGTACTTCAGAGTTGTTTTATTTTGTCTTTCTCTGATCAACAGCAATTTAGAGCATTTTTCATTACAAGTATAAATCGCTTTGATTCCTTCTTCTGAAAACTGCCTGTTCCTATCTTTTTGACCATTTGTCAGTTGGAAAATGGCTCTTATTTTTACTTTTGCTTTTTCAGACATCATTTCATTTCAGCTGAAACAATAGATTCTGCGCCAGCCCTGTGGACTCTATGTATCTTTTTGGCCCAATGTGTCTCATGTAAACAACTGGAATCCAGTTTCCAATCCCTTCTACTATGCTCTTCTCTTCTGTGGGGTAGCTCTTCCCATTCATATTCACAATTCCCTCATTAACTAGATTTCCTTCATTAAAATTATCCTCTAGCCTTCTTGCTTTCTTTTTCTCCTCTTCCTCTTCCTTCTCCTGGAAATGTGTGATTTTGGACAATTAATTTAACCCTTTTCCCTCCATTTCTTAATCTGTAAAAAAAAAAAAAAAGAGCTGGAGACAGAAATGGCCAACCACTCCAGTATCTTTTCTAAGAAAACCCCAAGAGGGGTAAGGAGTCAGACATGACTGAAACTACAATAGTTATTGAGAGCATTTTTTTTTTCATGACTATAGATAACTTTGATTCCTTTATCAGAAAACTGCCTGTTATCAATTGGGGAATGGCTCTTTTTTTTTTTAATAAATTTGAACGAATTCTTTATATATTTGAGAAATGAGGCCTTTATGAGAAAAACTTTTTTTAGGTATGCTCCTCTTTCCCCTGTTTATGTTACTGTTTATCTCTCTTCTTTCACCATATTAGTCCTTTTTTTCCTTTTTGGAGGGCAATTGGGTTAAGTGACTTGCCCAAAGTCACATGGCTAGTGTGTCAAGTATCCAAGGCTGTATTTGAACTCAGGTCCTCCTGACTCCAGGGCTGGTGCTCTATTCACTGCACCACATAGCCCCGCCTCCCACCATATTCATTTTCAAAAAATGTTGTGTCTTGTAGCTGACTACCATCTCCTCCAAATACACCCTCTCTTCTATCAATGCCTCCTTTCTTCTTAGCATCTTCCCCTCTCACTTTCCTATATGGCAAGGTAGATTTCTATACCTCACTGAGTATTTTTATTATTCCCTCATTGAGATTATTCTGATGGAAGCAAGGTTTAAGTGCTTCGTCCACACCTCCCCCATCTTCTACTCCACTTTTAAAAGCTCTATCGGACCTCTTTTATTAGGAGAATTTATCCTCTTCTACATTTCCCTTTATGCTTCTATCAGTGCCTTCCTCTTTTTCACCCTTTAATTTATTATTTTTTTATATCATCTCATCATCTTCAACTCACATTCTGCTCCATTATGACCACAAATTCTGGTATGCTATTGCTCCTCCTTAATCTGAGGCTGCAATCCAGGACTGCAACTTGGATCCCTATGAGGGTCTTGCACCCAAAGGGATTCATGTAGTCTCCTTCTGATCAGTTGTTTAACTTCTTCACCATCTGTAGGCTGAGAGCTCCTGAAAACACTGCTGCTTATTTATTTATTTATTTATTTTCCTTTTGGAGGGCAATTGGGGTTAAGTAACTTATCCAAGGTTACACAGCTAGGTTTTTTTTTGTTTGTTTGTTTGTTCGTTTGTTTTGTTTTGTTTTGTGTGTGCATTAAGTGTCTGAGGCCAGATCCACACTCAGGTCTTTCTGACTCCAGGGCCAGCGCTCTACCCACTGCACCACCTAGCCATCCCCAACACTGCTGCTTATTAACTTGGCCCCAAGGCTTGCTGCTGGGTCACTGAGGTATTGCCTGTTCTGGACTGTGCTCCACTCTCATGCTGGTATCCTAGAGCATCCCTGCCTATCTTCTAAGCTGCCTTGGGTTGGAATTTTTTCCACTCCATCCTTTTGTGGGTTCTGCTGTTTTAGAACTCATTTGGAGGGATTATTTAAAGTTGTTTTGAGGGGAATTATATAGAGTTCAAATACATCTCTGCCTTTTCCCATCATCTTGGCTCTGGCCCTAGAACTTCACTGGTGTAATAGGAATAAAGAGCAGGGGGAAGTACAGCTTTTTGGCTATGTTTAAATTGTGGAAAGGCTACTCAAAATGGATTTCCTCCTTCCAAAAATCTCAGCTAACCTGCCTTTTTTGGGGGGGGGAGGGGAACAGCCTGTAAAACCCATACTTTAGGAGATGCAAGGGGTGGCTCAGTATCAGTTAATGCATGATGGGGTTGCCTTAGGGCAAATCTGTCTATTTCACATAACAATGTAACAAAGAGCTTTTTGTGCCAAGAATAGATCCCCACCTGAATGAACCTTATTCTCATCAAAACTGAGGGAATAACATAAGCCCTCAATCAGGTATAGAAATCTATCTCACCCTACAGGAAAGTAAGGGGGAAGCAGATATGAAAAGGTGGGGGGGGGGCTAATAAAAGGGAACGCAGTTTGAGGGGAGATACTCAGAACCTAATATCTTTGAGGAGGGATAGGGTGAAAAGAGAGTAGAATAAATGGGGCAAGGGCAGATAGGATGGAGTATAATATAGTTAGTCTTTCACAACATGACTATTATGGATATGTTTTGCATGACTACCCATGTAGAACCTATATTGAATTGCTTGCCTTCTCAATGAAGGGGAGGGAAAGTGGTGGAGGGAGAGAGAAAGGTAGAAAAGTTGAGAATTAGAAACTCAAAGTTTTAAAAATAAATATTAAAAATTATTTTACATGTAACTGGGGAAATAAGATACATAGGCAACAGAGTATAAAAATCTATCTTACCCTATAGGAAAGTAGAAAGGGAAGAGAATAAGTGGGGGTGGATCTTAGAAAGGAGCACAGCCTGGGAGAAGGGGTAGTAAGAAGCAAAACACATTTGAGGAGGGACAGGGTGAAAGGAGAGATAGAATAGAATAAATTGGGGGTAGGGGAAATACAGTTGAAGGAAATAGTAAGCAATAGTGTGAGAAGAAATGGAAGGAAATTTCTCTGAAAAGACCTCCTTTCTCTAAGATACATAGAAATATGTCAAATTAGTAAAAATAAGTGGCATTCCCCAATTGATAAATGATCAAATGATGCAATCAGTTTTCAGATGAAGTAATTAATGCTATCTATATTCAGATAAAAAAATTCTAACTACTGATTGGAGAAATATAAATTAAAAACACTCTGAGTTACTCCCTAATACCTATTAGATTGGCTAATAGAACAGAAAAGGTAAATAACAAATATGAGATGGGATGTGGGAAAAATAAGACATTAATGTAACGTTGTCAAAGTTGTGAACTGATTAAGCCATTATATAGAGCCATTTGGAACTATGCCCAAAGGGTTATAAAACCATGCATACCCTTTGTCCTAGCAATACCACTATTAGGTCTATATCCCAAAAGAGATAAAAAAAAAAAACCAACAGAAAGGAAAAGAACCTATATTTACAAAAAAAAAAAAAAAAAGTATACCAGCTCTTTCCTGGGGGTAAAGAATTAGAAATTGAGGGGATATCAATCAATTGGGGAATGGCTGAATGAACTGTGATATGTAATTATGATGGAATGCTATTGTGTTATAAGAAATGATGATCAGGATGCTCTCAAGAGAAAAAAAATGTAAAGACTTACATGGGTTGATGCAAAGTGTAATGTATTGGGTTCAAAGTAACAATAATATTTTAAGATGATCAGCTGTGAATGCTTAGCTATTCTCAGCAATCAGTGTAAATTTCTATATTCACCCCATGACCATTCTGAAGGACTTAGAATGAAAAATGTTATCTATCCCCAGACAAATAATTGATGGTGTCTGAATACAGTTTGAACGATACTTTTTTTTTTATTTTTCTTGAGTTTTTTTTTTTTTGGTTTATATTTTCTATCACAATATTACTTTTAAGGATAGATTTTGCATGACTACACACACATATAACCTATATGGAATTGTTTGCCTTCTCAGTGGGGGGAGGGGGTAAGAGAAGGAAGAAGGGAGAGAATTTGGAACTCAAAGTTTAAAAAAATGTAAAAGTTATTTTTACATGTAACTAAGAAATATTAAATGCTAGAGAAATAAAAACAGGAAAAAGAATATACCCCCATACGTAAATTTCTATTAAAGGTATATTTACTCAATTCTAAGAACCTTAGATTGAAAGGAGAAGAGAATAAGCATTTATATGATGTCTAATATATGTCAAGCACTGCGCTAAGAACTTTATAAATATTATCTCATTTGATTCTCACAGCAGCCCTGCAAAGTAGGTGTTATTATGTCAATTTTATAATTGAAGAAACTGAGTTTGAGTGCCTTGAGTTTAAGTTGTTATTTTTTTTTAAACTCCAGACTCAGGGTTCTATGCACTATGCCATCTAGCTGCAAAAATGCCTTATAGATTGTAGAGAATTCCATTATATTCTATGTCGCATGTACTTAACTGCAGTCCCAAGGAACCTTCCAAAGTGAGTTATATAGCTAGGGATGAAAGTGATGACTTTAGGAACAACTTCTCGAAATTGCTTTTGAAAATTCAGCTGACAAGCAGATTGTGTCATCTAGGAATACTGAACAGAGAACTGTTTTGAAATTTTTGTTGGAATGATGTTTCACCTATCCCAGACATTTCATACCTGGTACCTTCACTAACATGATTTAGGCAGCTTCTAAACTCTCGTTGGTTACTGGAACAGTACCAATTAGATCCTACCTTTTATGGAAACCTCTTACATTCATCTCTCAACTTTTTTACTGTGCAAGATTGTTTTTCCAATCTGACGTGTGGACATTGTCACTCCATGCAACATTCAGAAAGATCATTTGATGATTATCTATGGTGGATGAAGGTCTTTGATGTCCTCTATATATGTGGTCCTATCTCCCTTGAACTTCCATGAGTATTCATTATTTCTATAGGAGATTAAAAAGATGAATATGCTCTAGTTTAAAAGGCAACGATAAGAGAGGAGTATGGGGAGGGAATGGTTGACACCAGATCCAGAATTCAGTGCTAATCAACCTGAGTTCCACAATAATATGGAAGATAGGTGCTGTCTTAATTTATTCAATAAAATTTCTGTTGAAAACTAGAGTATAATCAGGCAACTGCAGCCTAGTTCACAGATACTACCTATCACTCAGGCCATTAGGAGAGCAAAAACCACATAATTATCTTCAGTATTCTTCCAGATGTTCTTGATTCTGCTGAAATACACTAAAGGAATAAAAATTCATTTTCTTAGAAAAATGTAAAACAAAATATTTCAATGATCATTAGAGGCAACATATTATAATGGATAGGACACTGAACTTAGAGTCAGGAAAGCTTTGATTCAACTTCTGTTTTAGTCACTTACTAGTTGTGTGACCATAAAGGTGTTACTTATCCTCTCTGTGCCTCATTTTCCTCATCTGCAAAACAAAACACTCACAGTGCTATGATCTCAATGAAAAGACTGAAGAACTCATTTGAGTAACACACTGACAGCTTCCTACGCACCCAATACATATACTGTATTATGTTTAGAGACCGCAAGCATTCTTTTCTGTCCTAGAACTGTAATGAGGGTACCCACTCAACTGCAGCCACAAGTTCTGGTGGGCTAGTTCTCCTCTTCTCCCTGGGACTTAAAAACTAGGACTAAGACCCAGATCAGAGTATTGGAGAAGAAACAGAGTTCTGCTGCAGTGCTACCAAAGAGACATCTGTAATCTCCTTGTATGTAATCTCTCAGCAGAGAACGAAGTCAAAAGTCCCTACATCCAAAGTCTCCAAGGAAAATATGAATTGGTGTCACACCATGGAAGAGCTCAAAAAGGATTTTGAAAATCAAGAGAGGTGATAGAAAAACTGAGAAGAGAACTGAGAGTGATGCAAGAACATCGTGGAAAACAAGTCAATGGCTTGGTAAAGGAGACATAAAACATAGTAAAGAAAATGACACCTTACAAAAAAGAATACGTCAAATAGTAAAAAAAAAAAAAAACCAATAAAGAAATGAATGCCTTAAAGAAACAGAATTGGTTAAATGGAAAAAGAGGCAGAGAAATTCAATAAAAAAGAAAATTCCTTAAGATATAGAATTGGCCAAATGGAAAAGGTGTTACAAAGGCTCGCTAAAGAAATAACTTCATAAAGATTAGAATGGAGGAAATGGAAGCTAACAACATTTTAATGAATCAAGAAACAATAAAGGAAAACCAAAAAATAAAAATATAGAAGATAATGTGAAACTATCAATGGAAAAAAGCAACTGACATGGAAAATAGATCCAAGAGAGATAATTTAAAAAATATTGGACTACCCGAAAACCATGATTAAAAAAAAAATGGCCTAGGAGAGCAGAGCCAATATGGCAGCAGAGAACCAGGAGAACTCCCTGTGTTCCCCCCATAACCACTTCAAATATCTACAAAAATGACTCTAAATAAACTTTAGGGCTACAGAACCCACAAAGGCACAGAAAGAAACAAATCTGATTAAGACAACCTGGCAGGAGAACAGAAAGGGTTTATCACAGTAACCTGGGAGCAGAGCCCAGCCCCACATGAGCACACAATTTTAGCCTCAGTGAGGCCTGAACAGCTATGGCTAGAGGGAAATCTGGAGAACAGATCACCAGGAGGTGTGGTTGTTTCCAGAATTATCAACCCAGAGATGCCAAAGACAAAGTGAAAGGTCAGTGTAGACTTTGGGAACAGGGAGTCTGGGAGTGTGGTGTGGCCTCTGCACCTGGAGGGAAAAGTGGCTGAGGCATGGAGGACACAGCCAAGTGGCTCCTTCAGAGCTTCTAGCCTACAGATTGTAGGGGGACCAAGGGACCAGTCTGAAGGGTAATTGCTCTTGCTTTAACCTGCTTGGATCAGTATTGCTGTCTAGGGTGGAGGTCCTGGGGGTGTGGCCAGAACCTGTGGAGGCTTCAGAGAGGGCACCCAACTAATAGCTACAGCAGCTACAAAAACCTCAGGTATTTGGGACAAAGCTGTCCTCTCTAGAAGCAGAGTTCTACTGTGGCAAAAGATCAAAAGTCAAGTAATTGAGTTGCAATATGAGCAAGCAAAGGAAGAAAAGCAAGGAAAGCAATCCAAATTTGAAATCCTTTCTTTGGGGTCAAAAAGGATCAAAGAATGGAACAGCAGGAAGACAACAAAGTCAGAACTCCTGCACCAAAAGCTTCCAAGAAAAATATGAATGGATTACAGGCCATAGAGAAGCTTAAGAAGGATTTTGAAAACAAAATAAGAGAAGTGGAGGAAAAATTGGGAAGAGAAATGAGAATAATAGAAGAAAATTATGAAATGAGAGCCAACAACCTGACCAAAGAAAGTAACACCTTAAAAAAATATACTAACTCAAATGGCAAAAGAGGCTCAAAAACCCAATAAGGAGAAGAATGCCTTAAAAAGCCAAATTTTCCAGATGGAAAAAGAATTTCAAAAGCTCACTGAGGAGAATCATTCCTTCAGAATTAGATTGGAGCAAATGGAAGCTAGTAAATTTAGAAATCAAGATACTGTTAAATAGATACAAACAAAAGAAAAAATAGAAGGCAATGTGAAATATCTCATGGGAAAAACCACTGACCTTGAAAATAAATCCAGGAGAGATAATTTAAAAATTATTGGACTACCTGAAAGCCATGATCAAAAATGAGCCTAGAAATCATCCTTCAAGAAATTCTCAAGCAAAATTGTCCTGATCTTTTAGAACCAGAGGGCAAAATAGAGGTTAGAAGAATCCAGCAATCCACTCTTGAAAAAGATCCCAAAAAGAAAATTCATAGGAATATTATATCCAGGTTCTGGAGTTCCCAGATCAAGGAGAAAATATTACAAGCAGCTAAAAAAGAAACAATTTTAATATTGTGGAAACACAAACAGGATAACACTGAACCTGGCAGCTTATACACTGAGGGATTGAAGTGCTTGGAATATGATATTCCAGAGGTCAAAGGAGCTGGTATTTAAGCCAAGAATCACATACCCAGCAAAACAGTATAATGTTTCAGGGGAAAATGTCATTCAATGAAAAAGAGGACTTGCAAGCATTCTTGATGAAAAAACAGAGTTGAATAGAAAAGTTAACATTCAGATACAAGAAGCAAGAGAAGCATGAGAAGGTTAACAGGAAAAAGAAATCATAAGAAACTTATCTAACTCGAACTATTTACATTCCTATGTGGAAAAATGATACTTTTAACTTATCAAACTTTTCTCAGTATGATAACAGTTGAGGAATATAAATGTGTACATATACATATACACTCAAATATACATATATATATATGTATATATATACATATACACACACACACACATACATACATATATATCTATATAGGAGGTTATATGGGCATATGAATACATATGTGAGTGTGTGTATATATGTGTACAGGTATACATAGACAGAGGGCACAGAACCAATTGAATAGGAAAGAAGGATACTTAAAAGGTAAAATTGAGAGGTGAGAGAGGAATAGATTGGGGCAAATTATCTCATTTCAATCCAATTATCTCATTTTTCAGGGAAAACTGTTATAATGGAGGGCATGAACAGGAAGGCAAAAGGTAATGAGTCAAACTTACTCTCATTGAATTTGGCTTAGGGAGGGAATGACATACACTAAATAGGGTTTCTTACCCTACAGGAGAGTTGGGAGGAAGGGGATGAGTGGGAGGATGATCGAGAGGAGGGCAGGCTGGGAGGGGGAACAGAAGTTAAAAGCATACTCTTTTGAAAAGGGACAGGGTCAAAGTAGCCAATAGAACAAGTGAGGGGTGGGATAGGATAGAGGGAAATATAGTCAGTCTTTCACAATATATCCACTATGGAAATGTTTTGTGTAGCTACATGTGTACAACCTATATTGAACTGCCTATCTTCCCAGTAATGGTCGTTGATGAGGGAGGAAGGGAGAGAATCTGGAATTCAAAGTTTTAAAATCAAATGTTTAAAATATATATAATTTTTTTTACATGCAATGGGGAAATAAGATATATAGGCACTGGGGTATAGAGATACATCTTGCCCTACTGAAAAGTGAGAGGGGGAATGCAGGAGGATATAGGAGAGAGCAGATTGGCAGAGGGGGTATACAGTGTGATTGATGTTTTGGGGTGATGGTAGGCAGGGGAAAGATGGGGAGAAAATTTGTAAGTCAAAATCTTGTGGAAATGAATGATGTAAACTAAAAATAAACATAAAATTTAATTTAAAAAAACCCTAGATATTGTCTTTCAAGAAATTATCAAGGAAAACTGCCCTGAAATTCTAGAACCACAGGGTAAAATATAAATTGAAAGTTTACACCAATCACCTCTTGAAAAAGAACTCTAAATGAAATTCCCAGGAGTAGTATAGCTAGATTCCAAAGTTTGCAAGTCAAGAAGAAAATATTGCAAGCACCCAGAAAGAATTTTGAATATCAAAGAGCCACAATCAGGATAACACAATATTTAGCAGCTTCTGCATTAAAGGATTAAAGGTCTTGGAATATGATGTTCCAGATGGCAAAATTTTAGGATTACAATCAAGTATCACATACCCAAGAATATAATGTATAATATTTCATGGGAAAAATGGATATTCATTTAAATAGAGGACTTTTGGGCATTCTTTCTTTTTGCTTTTTGCTTTTTGGAGGGCAGTTAAGGTTAAGTGATTTCCCCCAAGTCACATGGCTAGCAAGTGTGTCAAGTGTCTGAGGCCACATTTGAACACAAGTCCTCCTGACTCCAGGGTCAGTGCTATATTCACTGCACCACCCAGCTGCCCCAACTTTTGAGCATTCTTGATGAAAATATCAGAGCTAAACAGAAAATTTGACTTTGAAATACAAGACTCAAGAAAAGCATAAAAAGGGACTTAAGTTTAAACTGTTGACATTCCAACATGGGAAGATGATACTTGTGGGTCCTAAGGCCATTCTCATTATTAATGCTGTTAGGAGTATATATAGACAGAAGGCTCAAGCGTGACTTGAATATGAAGGGATGATAACCAAAATATAAAAATACGAATTAAGTGGTGAGAAAAGAATATACTGGGAGAAAAGTAAAGGGGAAGTTTGAAAGGGGTAAATTATCTCACATAAAAGAAACAATAAAAAGCTTTTACAGAGGAGGAGGAGAGGGAGAAGGTGAGGGTAAAGTGAATGAAACTGTCCCTGGAATTGGTTCAAAGAGGGAATAACATACACACTCAATCGGGTTTAGAAATCTATTTTACCCTGAAGGAAAGTAGGAGGAAAAGAGGGCAGGGTGAAAGGAGAAAGAAAATAGAATAAACAGGGGAAAGAGGAGTATTGGGAAGTATAATGGATGGAAATACAGTCAGTAATAGTAATTGTGAGAGAAAGATTTAGAGCAAATTTCTCTAATAAAGGTCCCATTTCTCAAATATATAAAGTAATGAGTCAAATTAATAAAATTAAGAGCCATTTCATAATTGATAAATGATCAAATGCTATAAATGTTTTTTAGAATAGTCAAAGCTATCAATAGTCATATTTAAAAATATTCTTTTGAGTTTAGAAATGCAAATTAAAACAATTCAGATGTATTATGAGATTGACTAATAGGAAAGAAAAGGAAAATGACAGATGTTGCAGGAGATGTGGGGCATACCCTTTGATCTATCAATAGTTCTGTATCCCAAAATAGATAAAAAAGGAAAAGGACCTATATGTACAAAAATATTCATCACAATTGTTTTCTAGGTACAAATAATTGGAAATTGACGGGTGTCAATCAGTTGGGGAATGGGTGAACAAAATGCGTTATGTGAATTTGATAGAATACTATTGTGCTATGAGAAATGATGAGGGGAGTACTCTCAGAAAAACCTGAAAATACTTGTATAAGCTCTTGTAAAGCGAAATACATTTTATACAAAGTAACATTTTAATATTGTAGAATCAGGTTGGCTAGGTGGCGCAGTGAGTAAGAGTGCCAGCCTCAGAGCTGGGATGACCCGAGATCGGATCCGGCCTCAGAAAATGAGCACCCACACATAAATAATGTCTGGCTGTGTAACTTTGGGCAAGTTACTTAACCCCAATTGCTTTAAAAAAATATATTGTAGAATTATCAGTAGTAATTTTAAAAGGGCACAAAAATCCACCAATGAGAACTCTAAAAATTAGAATTGATAAAGTGAAAAAAAAGGTAGAAAATCTCACTGTAGAAAATATTTCCTTAAAAATTTGAATTGGGCAAGTGGAAGGAAATGCCTTGATGAGGCATCAAGAAACAATAGAATAAAATGAAAATATTTTTAAAATAGAAGATGTAAAATATATCTTTTTTATGGAAACAATATACTTTTTATTTAGGACAAAGATAAACGATAAAGTATGAGAACTCAATCACAACCAATATTCTTTGTGAGCACTGCCTCAATTCC
Source organism: Gymnobelideus leadbeateri (assembly GCA_011680675.1). NCBI lineage: Eukaryota > Metazoa > Chordata > Mammalia > Diprotodontia > Petauridae > Gymnobelideus > Gymnobelideus leadbeateri. Next base: position 189,515 of record WOXC01002765.1, read on the forward strand.
TTTCCCCCTCTCAGAGAAGTTTAGGTATTGAACATCTCCAGTGGCTTGAAGCCAGCTCTATTTCCTGAGGGGCAGCTAAGTGCTGCTGGGCCTGAAGTCATGAGACTCATCTTCATGAGTTCAAATCCAGCCTCAAACAACTTATTAGCTATGTGACCCTGAGCAAGTCACTTCACCATTTGCCTCAGTTTCCTCATCTGTACTATGAGCTGGAGAAGGAAATGGCAAATCTCTTCAGTATCTTTGCCAAGAAAACCTCAAATGGTGTAGGGTAGAGTTGGAAGCAACTAGACAAGAAAACAATGTAGTAAGCTTAGGCAATTATTTTTCTATAGCCAAGAGCAGGGGAATGGAAACTTCAGTGAAAGCAGCTTTAGTGGCCTCAGGCAGGGTCCTGCCAGTAGCTATAGCTCTAGCTGCTAAACTGTCTCCTTCCCTGGTCCAACTTGACTTGGGACCTAACAGCAATTTGCCCAAAAGCCCCAAACTCTTGCGGCCACTACTCTTTGGCTCCCAGAATCCACCACTGCAGTCTTTCTCCATTTCAAATCTTTCTCTTATCCCATTCAGCCATCACATATTAAAGGCCTGCTTCACACAAAGCAGTGTGTTGATTTATGCAAGCTAAGGAGGACCTGGAAGTTCAGTCAGGAAGCCCCTTCAACTTTGGTTGGAACAAAAGCTGATCCACGTCTAGCTTCTAAAAGCACAGTCAGTCCAGGGCCTGCAACACCAGATAGAAACTAACACTAAGTTCTTAATGGAGAGAGTCTGCAGAGTCCTGACATAGAGGGGGACTAGAGAAGGTTGGTCAGTCGGTCACCTATGGAAACATGTGCACAGGCACAGCTTGTCTCAAGACAAAAGACTCACCCAGGAGATCCATGCCAGGGTCTGGGGGGCAGCACAGCTCAAGGAAGTTTCTTTTGGCCTTCGTACTGGGGTAGCAGGAAACAAAAACCAATGTCCTGATGGCTCTGCAATTCCAAATAGCCTGGACCACCTGGCTGTTCAGTCCAGTCTGAGAGGGGTCTGCCATAGCCACTAGCTACTGGCTAGTGTCCTGCAACTTTAAACATTGGGGCACTATGTTCTCCACCTGGTTAGCATGGAATTCCCAATTGGTGATTCCACTGAAAGGGGCGGTCCAGCCGGTGTCCTCTACCACCTGGCCCACCAGCCCTGTGCTCAGGACCTGGGCCATGAGCTGGGCCACGGAGAGGGTAGTGGCCCCGGTGCCTTGGCTCAGGTCAAGGACAAGGGTATTGGATTCCACCCTGCTCAGCTCTCCCACCACCCTGTAGAGAACCTCGACAGCAGCCGAAATGATCTGGAAAAAGGCCCCCTGGGGCGATGCGGTATTTGAGCACCAGGAGGTCTTGGTGCCAGGAGCCTGTATAGGGGCTGCTGCTGGTGCTGCCAAAGCTCCTCAGGTCGCAGCTGCTGCGGGTGGAAGGCGATGATGGCCATGGTGTGGCCGCGGCTGGTGCTCCGTACTGTAAACTCGTGCCAGTGGCCGCGGTCCTGCGGCTCCACATAGGGCTCGAGCGGGCTCTGTTCCAGGAAGGCCTGGTAGCAGCGGGCCACCCGCCGGTGCTGCCCGAGGATATGCTTCAGGTGCCCGTTCTGCAAGCACACCAGCTGCTGCTCCTGGCGAGAGCCCAGCACGTAGCCCATGGTCCATGGCTGGCTGTCGGGGGCCCTAGCGGATGGCGAAGTTGCACTTGTTTTGGTAGCCGTCGATGACCAGGGACGGTCAGTAGGGCTGCAGGAGCAAGCAAAGAGCCCCCGCCACAGCGGTGTCACCAGGTCTGGGAGCCACTCACGCCGTGCGACCGGCTCCGGACTTCATTCCTCTACAGCAGGCGCCGCCTTCTCCAGGCATGTGGCACCCAGCCAAGCCTGCTGGTGCTGAAACAGCAGAGCAGCCAGAGGCAAGCTGGGGCTGAAGCTCCTCATGGCCTGGAGTGAGAGAACAAACTAGGCTGGCAAGCCAGCGGAGCCGGCGGCCCCAGCACTGCTCAAAATACAACATTAAAAAAAAAAAACTGACCTAGGGGCGGCTGGGTAGGCGTAGTGAATAGAGCACTGGCCCTGGGGGGTCAGGAGGACCCAAGTTCAAATCCAGCCTCAGATACTTAATACAAAAACTAGCCATATGACCTTGGGCAAGTCACTTAACTTCAATTGCCCTAAGGGGGGAAAAATAAACCTGTCCTGGAAAATAGATTGAGGAGAACTATTTTTAAAAATATTGAACTACCTACTAAATCTATAAAAAATAAAAAGATCTTAGGTGCCGTATTATAAGATACTGTTAAAATAAAATTATAGTTGAAAGAATCCAGCAATCCTCACCTGAAAGTAATACCAAAATGAAAACTTCCTGGAATATTATAGCCAATTTCCAGAACTTTTGGTTCAAGGAGAAATCTGTATATTTCCAACAGCTAGCATGGTACTTTGCACAAAGTAAGAATTTAATAATGTTCTTAAATTAAATTTACTTCTACCACTTTTTGGACTTCTGACTAGCAACCTGAGTAAAATGGAAAACTTTTTCTGCAAGGGCCCAATTCCTGATTGATGATAATTGACTGGAACAGTATTTCAGGAGTGCTCCCAGCAATGCTCCACTCTTTTCCCCATTACATTCAATTCTTCACCTCATATTCACCAGCTGTTTCTCCCATATTCTCCCATTAGAATAGAACTGAGGGAATTCATGGTCACATGAGCAACAAGATGGAGTTGCAGACTTTTTTTTTCTATAAATGATACTTCTCAAAAACTTCTCCATAAAAAAAGCATCAATTTTGACTATCTCCATGATCTAGGCCACTGAGAATCCAAACTAAAATTTAAAAAAAGATAATCAGCAAGCAAAAAGATAATCAAACTCAGCACTCCTTCTCCACCTTCCACAGAGGCTGTTAGACTAGCAGACCCAAGCAAATGATATAGTCTTAGAACCAAGTCAATCTCTATACCCTAGTCTCCTGTCTTACAGCTATAAATTTCTGTGATAGGTAAATTTTTTTTGTCTTGTTTTATAGCAATCTTGACATTTTATTCTATCCCCATGTATGTTGTCACGGATTATAAATAATTCATTAAATAAGCATTTTAAGCTTATTGCTAGTCTTGTTTATTATTTATTTTAAAACTTAGTATCTAGTAGTATATCAGAACATTTTACCATTTAATTACCTAGAAACTACTATCTTCATTTAATTTATTTTCAAGCAGATTTTATATGCAAAATTATGATATGAAATGTTTTCTAAATTCATCAATATTTTTATGAACAGGTTATATGTAGAATGCCCATTTTATACTATGAGATTTCACATTGCTTCATGGATTGAGCAAGAAAAACAGAATCTCATATAATATTGCACTTTGACACTGATATTGATTTCTTTATCACACAAACAGAGCAATTGCATTAATGATGTGCTTCAGGCCGTTGATTTCTTAGAAAATTTCATCTGAAATAGTTATATCTTAGCTACAGAGCAAACTTTCTTTTTGCTTTCCTTCCTCTCCCCAATCTTAACTTACCTTAGGCATTTCCAAGGAGAAATTAAGCAAACAAACAAGCTAAAACCTATTTTTTTTTTTATGATAGTGATCCTGATTCTCTGGGTCAGTTTATTTCTATAATCTTAGATGTACTGAGAATTGTTATTAATGAAGACTTTTAAATGATAGTGATAGATAGTTATAAAATATATCTATGAAATCTTTCCTTTTTTTAAAGTTAGTTTAATATTTTATTAAGAAAGTCTTATTCTCAGCAGAGACAAGATGGTGGAGTAGAGGCACAAACCCAATTAAACTCCCTTAATATTCCCTTTCTAACAGCATTGAAATAGACTTCAATTCTAATTGTGGAGCAAAAGAGCAAACAAAAGATCAGAGTGAGGCATTTTTAAGACAACTTTGGAAGTTAGCAAGAGAGGTCTGTGTCATCTAGGTGGGGGTGTGCCCAGGAGTGCACATGGTTGCAGTACAAACAGAGGTGGGAACAACAGTGGCACCACTGGTTTTGAGAACTCTCAGGCCACCGATGGTATGAAGATCAAAGAATTGGTCAGAAAGATTACAGGAAATCCTTTGCTGGCACTGGGTATAGCAACTGATTTGTAACTCTATTCCTCACACACAGTTCTAGGTTGATATTACTGTGTATAGAGGAGTTCTTTTGAATCATAAGTCGACAGGAGTCCTATTCAGTTTGAAGGCAGAGAGGAGTGCTAGCGTTCGTAGCTGCAAGAATTCAGGAACCTGGTCACAGTTTCAGGACAAAGAGCAATGTTAGAATTGTGGCAACAGAAAAACAGGGGCTCTTTCCAGGTAAAGACCAGAACCTAGACCAGAGAATCAGTGACCAAACCTCTCCCCAGATCACAAGAAATTGGAAGCAAAGAAAACTTGCAAACTCTAAGACCTAGCTCTGAAAACAGTAGTATGAAAAAAACTTAAGCTTTGTAATGAGAGCTTCACCAAACTCAGGTCACCAGAGGCCAAATTTACCATAAAGTTGAAAGTCAAGAAGTAAGCTAAAAAAGTGAGCCAAAAAAAAAGAAAGAAAGAAAAAAGAAAAACTTGGTCACAAAAAGGTAAAATAGTATCAGGGAATACCAATACACAAACTCAGAAGAAGTTAACAATATGGGGAGTGAGGAAGGGTGTAAAGCTACAAGTAGAGCCTCAAAAAAAGGATACAAATTAGATAAAAGCCAACAAGTATTCTTGGGAAAGTAAAATAAAGAGTTAAGTGTGGTAGAGTAAAAATTGGGGAAAAATGAGAACAAGTAAATTATGAAGGGGATTAACATCTTGGTGAAAGAGGTACAATAAAATACTGAAGAAAACAGCACCTTAAAAGCAACAATTGGTTTAATGGTAAAAGAGATTTAAAAAATACAAAAAAAAATAAAAAAGAATCATAAAAAGCAGAATTGGTCAAATAAAAAAGAGGTACAAAAGATCACTAAATAAAATAATTCCTTAAAAAGAATTCAGCAACTAGAAACTTAAGACACCATAAGACGCCAATAAACAAAGCAAAAAGAATTTAAAAAGCCTAGAAATTAAAAAAATTGGGAAAAAAAACTGAAATAAAAAAGTCAATTGAGGATAGATAATTTAAGCATCATGGAGATACCTGAAAGCTATGATAAGGAGCCTAGAGATGTCATTTATCTTTTTGTTGTTGTTTTCTTTCCAAATGCTTTATTAACTTCTGGTTTAAATCATTAATTTCTGCCATATTTTGAGTTACAAATTTTCTCCCCGTTTTTCCCCTACCCACCTCCCCAAAATAGTGGTACCACAAGATAACACCTCCTCCAATCTTCTCTCTCCCATATCTTCCCCCAGACTCCCTTCAACATTTCCAGTAGGGCATGGTGGATCTCTATGCCCCAGTGCCTGTATATCTTATTTCCCAACTACATGTAAAATAGTATTAATAATGATATATATATATATATACAAATATCTACTTTAATAATTAATTAATAATTATATATATACATATATACATATATGTGTGTGTGTGTGTATATATATATAACATTTGGTTTTAAAACTTTGAATTCCAAATTCATTCCCTTCCTCCCTTGTCACCCACCCTTACTGGGAAGATAAGCATAGTTGTGGATCAACTATATCTTAATGTTCTCAAAAAAAGGGATGAGAAAGATGGATCCACTGGGAGAAAATGGAAGAGAGAGGTAGAATGAAGAAAATTATCTCATGTAAAAAACAAAAACAGGGGGAAAAAGAGAGAAACCAAATATGTAAGGAAGAGCTATTACCATAGGAAAAAAAAATAGGATGGGGGAGATTGAAAATACTTGAACCTAACTCATTAGAATTGTTTCAAAGAGGTAAGAATATATTCATACCATCATTTGGGAATAGAAATCTCTCCTGTTCTACAAAGAAACAGGAAGAGATGGGGATAAGATAAAGGATTGTGTGATAAAGGAGAGGACAAATTAAGGGAGGCATTTGTCTTTTGAGAAGGAATGAAATAAATAATCAGTTTTCCAAAGAATAAATCAAATATGTCTATGTTTATATGAAAAAAATGCTGTAAATCATTATTGATAGGGGTGGCTAGGTGGCTCAGTGAGTAGAGTGTTGGCCCTGGAATCAGAAGGACCTGAGTTTGGATCCAGCCTTAGACACTTAACACACATACAAAGAAAAAAACCTAGCCGTGTGACCTTGGGCAAGTTACTTAACCCCAATTGCCCTCAAAAAAAAAAAAGGTATTATTGATTAGAAAAATGTTTTTCAATTAATTTATTTTTAACATTCTTTTCTTTTTAATTTTGAGTTTAGATTATCTCTTTCATCCCAACCCTACCCCACCCACTGGGAAGGCAAGCAGAATATCCATTACATAATGAAATATATAAAACATATTTCCATATTAGCTACATTTATTTTTAAAGAGAAAAAAATATGTTAAGTTTGCACTCAGAGTACCTCAATTCTCTTTCAGAAGCTAAAGAGCATTTTTTTTGTCATGTCTCCTTTGGAATTACCTTGGATCATTGTATTGATCAGAGGAGCCAATTATTTGACAGTTGTTTATCATTAAAATATTGCTATTGCTATAAATGATGATCTAAAAGTTCTTCTCAATTCACTTAACATTAGTTTACATAGGTCTTGCCAAGTGTGCCCCTCCCGAAATTACCCCTTTATCATTTCTTAAAGCACAATAATATTGCATCCCAATCACACACCACAAAGTGTTCAGCCATTCCCCAACTGATGAGCATTTCCTTGATTTCCAGTTCTCTACCATCACAAAAAAAGAATTGTTATAAATATTTTGTACATATAGATCCTTTTACTTTTTTTCTTTGTTCTCTTTGGGATATAGAACTAGTAGTGGTATTGTCAAAGGGTATGCACAGTTTTATAACCCTTTGTCAAATTCTTTCAAATTGTTCTGGAGAATCCCTGGACCAGGTTACTATTCTGCCAACAGTTAATTAGTTAATTAGTATTCCTATATTCTTCTCATCCCCTCCAGCATTTGTCATTTCTGATAGGTATGAGGTGATACCTCAGAGTTGTTTTAATTTGCATTTCTCTAATCAGTACTAATTAAAAGTATTCTTTTTATATGTCTATAGAGAACTTTGATTTCCTCTTCTGGACACTGTTTATATCCTTTGACCATTTATCAGTTGGAGAATGGTTCTTATTTTTATAAATTTAATATCTGTTTTATTCAGTATACATTTGACAAATTAGGCTTTTATCAGAGAAACTTCTGTATATTTATTTGCTATTACTTCATTGTTTAGGGTACCGTTTAGCAAAATGAAGTTTTCCTAATTATCATTTTTAATTAGGTCTATGTTTGCTTTTACTTTATTAGAGACAATGACTACTATCCCTGCTTCCCTTCCTCCCTATCCCTCAGGGGAAGAATATTAACTTCTCCCGTCCTTTATTTTAACTTTCTGTGTGTCTTTTTATTTCATGTGTGTCTCTTGTAAGCAACATATTATTGACTTCTGTTTACTAATTCCTCCTATTGTCCATTTCCATTTTATTGGTGAGCTCATTCCATTCACATTCACAACTATGATTACTATGTATTACCTCCATTACATTTTTTCCCTTTCTTCTCTCTTTTATCTTGCCCTTCTTCAAAAGTTTACTCTGCTTCTAACAACTTCTTCCCTTAACCCATACCCCCTTTTGTATTCTTGTCTTTTTATATCCTCTACTTCCCCTACTACCTTTCTGTATAGGGCAAGTCAGATTTCTATATACAACTAAGTTTGTTTATATGTACATGTGAAATAATATGTTTGTGTAATATATGTATAATCATGTATGTCTGCCATATATATGGATGCAATACATATATGTATAGATATATATCCATATTCAATCCATATATGCACATACACTGACACATACATATGTATGCATACATATACATATACACACATACACACAGAGAAATATATATCCAATGAACCAATTCAAATGAGAATAAAGATCAGACATCAACATTTTTTCCACTCTAGTATAAAAAGCACTTCCTACATGCCTCTTTTATGTGAAATTATTTTCTCCATTCTATCTCTACCTTCCTCCCTTTCTCAGTGCATCTCTTACCCCCTCCTTTTTTTTTTTTTTTTAGGAGATCATTCCTACATAGTTGACTTAAACTCATGCCCTCTTTCCATATATATTCCTTTGAACTCTTCCAACAATGATTCAAGTTCTTGGAGTGACATGTGTCATGTTTCCATATAGAAATATAAAAAATTTAATTACTTTAACTTATGGTTTCTCTTTCATGTTTATATTTTTATGCTTCTACTGAGTCTTGTGTTTGCATGTCAAATTTACTACTTCACTTATGTCTTTTCATCAGGAATAATTAGAAGTGTTCTAGTTCATTGGTTACCCATTTTGTCCCTTGAAGGATTATAATCAGTTTTGCGGGGTGGCTTCTTGGTCACGATTCTAACTCCTTTTGTTTTTCTGAATATCATTTTTCAAGCCCTATCCTCCTTTAAAGTGGAAGCCATTCAGTCTTCAGTGTTTCTGCATGTGATTCTATAATATTTGAATTATTTCTTTCCATCTACTTGCAATATTTTCTCCTTGACCTGGAATTTCTACAAATAGACAATTATTCCTAGGAGTTTTCATTTTGGGGTCTCTTTCAGGAAGGGATTGTTTGACACTTTCAAGTTCTATCTTATCCCCGGAATAAACATGCTTTCTGGGATTTTTCTTTGATCATGGATTTTTGGTAGTCCAATAATTCTTAAATTATGTCTTCTCAATTTATTTTTCAAGTCAGTTATTTTGTCAATATGATATTTCATATTTTCTTATATTCTCTTATTTCTTTTTATTTTTGGTGAAATTTCATGCTTCCATTAATTTTGTCTCCTCCAATTCTAATTTTTAAGAAATTATTTTCTTCAGTGAAGTTTTGAAGCTTTTTTTTTCCCATTTGGCCAATCCCATTTTAAATGTTTTTTTTTTCCTTCTGTGAATATATTTCATGTCCTTTTCCATTTTAGTCTGCTTTTTAAGGAATTTGTTTTTAGTGATTTTTTTTTGTTTCTTTTACCATTAGGCAATTTCTATATTTTAAGGTGTTATCTCAAATAATTTTCTCTCCTTCTTTTACTGAGGTCCCAACTCTTTGAATAATTTTCTTGCATCATTCATTTATTTTCCCAATATTCTCCCTATCACTTATATCTTTCTCAAACTGTTTTGAGAGTTCCTGTTGGGGTTAAGTCCAATTAGTATTTTTTTTTCCCTTTGAACTTTGTAGTTGTTTTCACATTGTTGTAATATTCTAAGTTTATGTCTTAGTCTACCTTTCTACAGTAGTAGTTTGTTTATGGTCATTTTTTTTGCTTTTTTTTTTTGAGGGGGAGGGTTGGCCATTTCTGCATTTTTTGCCTTTCTTGACTTTGAATTTTATGTTAACGTAGGGTTATGTCTTCTCAGATAAGTGTAGGAAGGCAGTGTCCTAAGTTTTATTGTACATGGTAACAACAATATTATAAGATGATCAACTATTAAATATAGATACTCTGATCAATACAATAATCCAAGATAATTCTAAAGGACTCATGATGAAAAATGTTATATACTTCAGAGAGAAAAATGATGAACTCTGAGTGCAAATTGGAGAATAATTTTCTCATTTTATTTTTCTTGATTTTTTATGATATGTCTACTATGGGAAAATGTTTTGTATGATTTCACATGTACAATTGATCTAACATTGGGTGGGGGGAGAACAGGAGGGATAGAGAGACACTGAAACTCAAAACTTTGAAAATATGGAATGACAAAATAAATTTCATATATATTTCCTTTCTACTCCGTTCCTATAAATGGAATGGGAACATTGAAGAATGTTCTTCTAAAAGCTAAATTCTTGTTCTTTTTCTTTTCTTTCAATTTTTTTCTGAGTATTCTAAATTATTCACTGATAATATTACTTAGTTCAAATATCTTTACATAACAATATTGTTCTAAAATTCATATCATATTGCAAAATATTAAATTTTTCAGTTACAAAATATTAGAGCTTAAAAAGTTGGTAGAGATTATATGTTCTACTTATGGTAGTTTTGGGTAATAGATAGAGTTCTGACTGTAGAATCAGCAGTATTCTACACTTAACTCTTTTTTTGCACACTGGATGTGTGACATTAGTAAAGTTTCCCAACCTCTCAGTGCTTTAGTCTACTCATTTGCAAAATGAAGCATTTGAAAACATTTTAGGTATTTGCTTCTATAGTCTAGTACATTCCCTCTTAATTTTGGTTCTTGTTGATTTTTCTCTTTCTCTTTCCATCTTTTTCTTTTCTTCTTTCAGGAACCTGAGGCCATAAAGATCCTTCACAAGGTAATATAGCTTGTTAACTGCTCAGCCAGGAGTGTAAGCCAGATTTTTTTTAATCTAAAAGTATTGCACATTCTATTGCACATTAAACCAAGCTTGCAGAATTGCTAATTGTGTACAATCTAAAATTTACTTGTGGTACAGAGGTAACGTAATGTTGTGTAAACGTCTGCCTATATTGTGAATACGTTTATAGACACTAATTTTGTTTAACAAAATTAAACACTATAATAAAAAATCTCTTTTTCTATCCAATATAGTTTATATATAATAAAAATATTCAAATGGGGGAAATATATCATTATTTCAATATAATTTGTTTCCTTTGTGATCCTATATATGTTATTTGTTCTTTTAAAAATAATTTTCAGAATGACCCCATCATTTTCATCAGAATAACAAAGACATCCTCTCCTTCCCCTCACCCCCCAAAAAAGTTCAAGAATACCAAGACTAAACAGAATATAAATTATTTTATTAAGAGTGAGGAGATTAAAAGTGAATAGATTAAATTCTGAATCAGAGCACATGGATTTGAATCCCAGCTCTGCCATTAAGTAATCTCTGAAAGTATAAGTGTTTCACGGGGCTTTATTTTCTTCATCTGTGAAATGAAAGATTTGGCCTGTGCTCTTCCTTCTAGCTCTAAATTGATGATGCTATTACTGAACTCTATTCAATCCAGAAAGAAACTGATGGTAGTACAATGTGTAAGATTAATTTCCTAAAAGAGGTCAATGAAAATGAATGTATATTGAAATTTTGAGACATATGCACCTTTCCAATTCATGCTTGAATTTAAACTTAATGTCTCAACCAAAAACACAGGAGCAGATCCAGACATTAATGGAGATATTAATTGTTTGTTTATATGGGTACTGGTGCACGGGATTAAGAAATTACAGGTGCTATTTCAATATCATACTTTTTGATCATGAGAAGTAGGTGAACCAGATTCTTTTACTAAAAAAAATCGCTATACTACACACAATAAACTTGGCCATTTTTAGTAGAAAGCTCAGGTTAATGATTAATTGACCTCATTTTTAGGAAATTAACATTAACTAAATAGAACCCAGATCACAAACATACAATGAGCATAAATATGAAAAGTAAAGTCAAGGAAACAGGAAATACCCCCATAAGTTATTTTTATGCCCTACTATTACGACTTAAGGAGAATAAAGAAATGAAATTGTTCTTGTCCAACATTGAACTCACTATTCTGCCCACTCTACCCCCCACCTTGCAAAAAAAAAAAAAACTGTCCCTCCTTTCCATTTTTAGTGACTGAACTACCTTTGCATTTACAAAGATATGAAAACTCAGAGCCATATTTAAAATTTCTTATCTCCCACATCCAAGTTGTCTGATTAGATTTGAAGATAATACAACTAGAATAAGAAAGGAAGCTTCTGACTCTTTCAAAAAATATTTCTGATAAGTGCCTGATTTCTAAGAAGAACTGTAATTTTGTATATAAATAATATTTTTGATCCATACGTTATTTTATATATGTATGTGTACATTTTATATATGTTTGCATGAAATTGTGTGTTTATGTATATATGTATATGTGTAGGTATATTACCAAGTTTGTTCCCTAATAGAACAAATAAATGAAAAATAGTCCTCTAAAAGAATATTTTGAACTGTTAACTAAAATATGATAGAACACTTCAAACAACCAATCAATACTGTGATCGATCCAAGCAAAACAACTCTGAGTTTTCATTTCACGTCATTTTGAGAAAACTGGCAAAGGTGACAAAATTCAGTAATAGTCTATTTTGGAGAGGATGTGGAAAGACAGGCACATTACAAATTGCTGGTGGAATTATAGATTGCTTTGGTTATTCTGGAAAACAATTTGAAATTATTCAGTGAAAGTGATTGAAATGTACATACATTCGACAGATTTTGCTTCTAGATGTATAGCCCAAGGAGGTCAATGAAAATAAAAGTAAAAAAGCCTTCTCTACATCAAAATATTTATAGTAGTATTTTCCTTTTAGCAGCAAAGTAATAGTAACTAAGTTGAAGTCCTTAGGGTGATGGCTAAACAAATTTTGATATATGGATATAATAGAATGTTATTGTACTTAAAGAAATGATGAATATAATGAATACAGGAAAAATATAAAGGTGTAAACAAAAGTAAGCAGAGGAATGAAATAGGCATTTATTAAATACCTACTATGTACCAGGCACTCTCCTTAGCACATTACAAATACAATTTCATTTAATTTTTACAACTTTTGGAGGTGCTTTCATTATCCCCATTTTACAGATGAGGAATCTAAGTGACTTGCCCAGAGTCACATAGCAAGTTAAGTGTCTAAGTGCTAATTTAAACTCAGGTCTCCCTGATACCAGGCCTAATATTGTATCCATTTGTCTACATAATTTTTTGTAGAAGCAAAGTCTGGGGAAAGACAGGAAAATTACATCCACAATGAGTAAAACCATGTAAATGGAAAGAACAATAACAAAACAACATTAAATGAATGCTACAAAATCATGTGGTAAAAATTTGTCCCCTAAAGAAGTCCTCTATACTTTCCTATTGAAATATATAGGACTATAAAGGTGCAGCATTATATCTCACAATATTTCTATAATTTAATTGCTTTTATTTATCCTTTTCTCACCTACTTTTATCCCTGTTGTATTGTTTATTATTAGACTTTCTGAATGATATATATGTATATTAATATATACATATATTGAAAAATGGAAATGTAGGTGGTTTAAACTCAAAGTATAGTAATATAATTGCTTGAAAGGAGAAAGAAGGAAGAAAGGAAGGAAGGAAAGAAGGAAGGAAGGAAGGAAAGAAGGAAGGAAGGAAGGGAAGAAGGAAGGAAGGAAGGAAGGAAGGAAGGAAGGAAGGAAGAAAAAGAAAGAAAAGAAAAAGAGAAGAAAGAAAGAAATGAAGGAAGGAAATTTTTGCAGCAGCCTGAAACTGTTAATAAGGCTTAGTTTCTCTGGGATGAGCTGAACTGAACAGTTAGTATAGCTACACAAATCCAAAGATTGGAGACTTGACACATTGAGTCAAGAAGTGGAGGGAGGAACAAAAAGCCGCAGTCAAGAAGCAAAGAATCTAAAATTTCCTGGAAGCAGGATGGAAAACAGGATGATGGTTTCTTCACTAGAGCCTCATAACCATTAGACTGCAATGTGCAAGTTAAGGTTATATAACCCTCCTAGCTATGTTCCCTAGCTATATTCTCTTCCCTATACCAATCATCCTTCAAACAGCTATCACAATAACTTTCCAGATTTTGACCTCTCTGACTTTGAAGTTCACTCAACCCATATCTACTACAAAATCAAAACCCTAGTAGCTTTTGTCTTCCAATCTCCAGAACTCTTGACTCCTTTCCTTAATGAACTTGGTTTCTGAGACCATAGTATTTCATAGTATTTCATAGTATTTCTTGCCTGCCCTTACACTGCAAAGTACAGCTACCCTTATACTAAAGGGCTTCAATAGATATACTGATGCTCCCTCAAACACTCTATGCTAAGAACTCTACAGCCTATTCTACATGTCCTACTCCTTTATGTCACCTCAGCCACACACAAAGATGGTCATCCTTTTGATCGTTACCATCATCCATAAATGCTCTATTTCTCTACTCATGAAATGTGAACTTCTCATAGTTGATAACAATCTATTGTCATACCATCTCTGCCTCTACTTTGCAACACTAAATCATGTTCTTTATTTTATTTTTTTTAATATTTTTATCCCATGCTATACCTCCCCTTATCCTTTTACCCCTTATTTTCTTGTAGGGCAAGATGGATTTCTATACCCCAGTGCCTATTTATCTTATTTTCCAGTTGCATGTAACAATATATTTTAGCACTTATTTTTAAAACTTTTGAGTTTCAAATTCTTTCCATCCTTCCCTCCTCACCCACTCCCAGAAGACAAGAAATTCAATATAAGTTATACATATGTAGTTATGCAAAACAATTTTATAGTAGTCATGTTGTGAAAGATTAACTATATTTCTCTCCATCCTATCACAGCCGTCCATTTATTTTATTTTCTCCTTTGATGCCATCCCTTTTCTATCTGCTATCCCTTTTATCATCCCCTACCCCTTATCCCCGTCTACCCTACTTTCCTGTAGCATAAAATACCCAATTGAGTGTGCATGTTATTCCCTCCTTAAGCCAAATCTAATGAAAGTAAGGTTGACTATTCCTTTTCACCTCTCTTCTCTTCCCCTCCCTTACCTCTTTTATATGAGATAATTTGCCCTATTTTATCACTCTCTCCTCCCAATATATTCCTCTCTCACCTATTAATTTTGTTTTTTAGATATCATCCCTTCATATTCAACTCACCCTGTGACCTGTCTACACATCCATGTACAAATAAATACACATGCATATACATACAAACTCATGCCCACCTATACATGCATATATACATATGCATATACATGTATGTATATATGTATATATACACACATACATACATACACATACATACATACATACATACACATACATATCCCCTTCAACTATCCACATAATGAGAAAAGTCTCATCAGTTACAGATATCATCTTTCCATATCAGAATATGAATAGTTCAATTTTAATAAGTTCCTTATGATTTCTCTTTCCCATTTACCTTTTCATATTTCTCTTGATTCTTGTATTTGAAAGTCAGATTTTCTGTCCAGCTCTAGTCTTCTCATCAAGCCTAAAAGTGCTCTATTTCATTGAATTACCATATATTTCCCTTAAGTTTTATACTCAATTTTTCTGGGTAGGTGATTCTCAGTTTTAATCCTAGCCCCTTTGACCTCCAGAATATATTCCAAGCCCTTCAATCCTGTAATGAAGAAGTTGCTAGAACTTGTGTTATCCTGATTGTGTTTCCACAATACTCAACTTATATTTTCCTGACTGCTTGTAGTATTTTCTCTTTGACTTGGGAACTCTGGAATTTGGCAATAATATTCCTAGGAGTTTTCTTTTGGGGATCTTTTTCGAGAAGTGAGTTGTGAATTCTTTTGATTTCTATTTTGATCTCTATTCTTGGAAAGATGATGTCTAGGCTCTTTTTTTTGTGATCATAGCTTTCAGGGAATTTGATAATTTTTAAAGTATCTCCCCTACATCTATTTACCAGGTCAGTGGTTTTTCCATTGAGATATATCATATTGTCTTCTATTTTTTTCAGTCTTTTGCATCTGTTTTATAATACCTGATTTCTCTTAAAGTCATTAATTTCTATTTGTTCCAGTTTAACTTTGAAGTAATTATTTTCTCCAGTGAGCTTTTGAACTACCTTTTCCATCTGGCCAATTATGCTTTTTAAGGCATTCTTCTCCTAACTGTTTTTTTCGGGACCTCTTTTACCATTTGAGTTAGTCTATGTTTTAAGGTGTTATTTTCTTCAGTATTATTTTGGGTATTATTTAGGAGTCTGTTGACTCATTTTTCATTATTTTCTTGCAATACTCTCGTTTCTCTTCCCAATTGTTCCTCAACTTATCTTACTTTATTTTCAAAATTGTTTTTTAGCTCTTCCATATCCTGTGACCAATTCATATTTTTTCCTTGGAGAATGTTGATTTGATGCAGAAGCTTTGACTTTGTTGTCTTCTCCTGTTTCTATATTTTATTCCTCTTTGTAATAATAAAAAAAAAAAGATACTATAGGTCTCATTTCTATTCCTATGTTTGCTCATTTTGCCAGCCAATTACTTGTCTTTGGGACTTTTTGCCACAGTAGAACTCTGCTTCAAGAGTGTAGAGTACTGTTTCCCATATTTCTGTGCTTTTCTTCAGCTGTTATCAGAACTACTTCTAGCTACCTGCCTCAGAACTGTGAGGAGGACTGCCTCTCTACAACGTCAGCAAGCTCTCTTATGCCAATGCTCCTCCTCATGTCAGGACTGCTCCCAAGCCTGTGACCCATATCCAAGCAAGGCAAAGCAAGAGAATCCTGCCTCAGAGGCAGCAGAGAGATTCCTGCAATTGCTGTCTCTTCAGTTGCTTGGTCCCCTCGACATATGTGAGCCTGAAACTCTGGAAGCAGCTGCCATTTCAGTAGCCTCTGCCACTTCTGCCACAATGGAGGCAGGGACTAGACCACTCTATTACCTCACCTAGTTCCAAAAGTTTTCCCACTGACCTATTTCTTTTTGGCATATATAAATTGAGAAGTCTTTAAACTGCCACATCTGTCAGTTATTCAAACCCCTAAGGTCTGCTCTGGCCTCTCTGTGCTTCTGATCTGTACTGGTGCAGCCCATGTGGGACTGCACTCTGCTCCCAGTCCAGTGTCATAGACTCTTCCTGTCAGTTTGCCAGGCTGTCCTCAACTGAAGATGTATTTCATCCCTCTTCCCATCTTATTATTTTTGGGTACCACCATCCTCCCCAGGTTGACAAACCAAGTGTCATCCTTGACTTCTCACTAACTCTCACCTCCCCCTCCCTATCTGTTGCAACGGCCTGTCAGTTTTTTAAACATTTCTTATATATGCCCCATTATTTTATCTGAAACTGTAACCACTCTACTTCAAGCCCTGATTACCTCACAACTTAACTGTTTGGTTTCTCTACCTCAAGTCATTCCCAATTCTATGACATCATCTAATCAGCTGTGAAAATGATTTTCCTATCACCTCCAGAATCAAATTTAAAACCTTTAAATTTTATTCAAAACTACACCCCCATTTCTAGACTTTTTCAACCTAATTCCAACACACACACACACACACACACACACACACACACACACACACACACTTTATAATCTGTGACACAAACCTCCTTGATGTTCCCTAGATAAGACACTCCATTTCCAGTGTTGTCACTGGATTTCCCCCATGCCTGTAATTCTCTCCCTCCCCATCTCTGTTTCTCTGCTTTCCTAGTTTCCTTTAAGTCACAGCTTAAATTCCATCCTCTATAGGAAATTTTGCCTACCCTCTTCAATTCCAATGCCTTCTCTCTGTTCATTATTTACAAATTGCATAGTTGTTAACATGATGTTCCCCACATTGGATTGCAAATTTCATCAAGACTGAGACTATTTTGCCTTTCTTTGGATCTCTAACATTTAGTAAAATGTTTGGAACATAGTAGATGCTTAAGAAATGTTTATTGACTAACATTGGTTCCTAGACTCTACACATCCTTGGTACTCAGACAACCTTGTGACAGTATTTTCTCCTCTAACTCAGGAGTGCTGTCAATGGAAAAGCAAATAATGGGCATAAGAAGTCTGTTACATATGACAAACAAGGAGCTACAAGGAAGAAGCATAGCAACATCATTTGATAAAATGTATGTGGAGGGAGAGTTTTGGAAATGGGGACAGAGATAATAAGATCATACATCTAGAATGTGAAAGGACCTTAGAATTTATCTTTTTTAATCTGATCTCAATTTAATATAAGAAAACAGACAGAGCAATTACCTGATTTCTTCCACATCATATATGTTTTGAAAAACCAAGACTGCTAAAATTTGTAGAAGACTAGTCATAAGCCCCATCAACTTTTACCTGAAGAGCTTTCAATGAATAATTGGTTTCATATCATTCTGGGTTTTCTTATATTATATGGTTAGATGCTAGGATTTTTTGCTTGTTTGTTTTCTTTTTCTCTTCTGGAAAGTTCAGGAACAAATACATTTATATTTTACATGAGGAAGAATATTTCAAAATAGATCTTTGAAGAAGTGTTTCTTTTATCTTTTTCCCATGAAAAACCATTCACTTTAATTAGGTTATCCAAAATATTTAAATTTCAAGTCACAACACAGGTATAATAATGATAGTTTTCTTTCTTTCTTTTTTTCTTGAGAATAAGAACAATGATAGGGTTGAAACAACTCGTAAAATTCTTGTCTTTATCTGCTAAATATCTGCTAATAATGGAAATCTCACTTGCCTGAACTGAACCTGTAAAACTTTGCCTTAATTTGGCTTCTTTACACAAATCAAATCATACTTTTATTTGAGAGAATTACAGGCATGGGAGAAAGCCAGTGAAACCCTGGAGATGTAGTGTCTTGTCTCAGGAACATCAAGGAAATCTGTGTCATAGATTATTGTGTGTTTGTCTGTGTGTGTATGTGTGTAGACTTAAGTCATGGAATACAAAGAGGGTGGGTGTGTGGGTAGGTGGAATTAGATCAAAAAAGTATAAAAATTTGGGGTGACAGCTTATGAAGAATCTTGAGTATAATATCTTATTTGATTTTGGAGGTGATAGGAAGATAATTTTGACAGCTGATTAGATGATATCTAAAGTTGGGGAAGGGATATATAGACAAAGATGGTACATATATTCTGGCTTTGAGCACTATTTTTCTCAGCCCATTCAATGTCCAACTCCAGATGTACCGACTCCACACATCATCGTTTTTGGAATGCATTTTCTATATTTAACAAATTTGCTTTTATCTTTTAATCTTTTCCTTTCTTACTCCTTCCATTTCTGGAACTTGCTGATGACTAGCTTTAACATGACATTATACTCTTGGTCACCCTTTCCTTTTTTTTTCACTCTTTCACTCATGTCCATGACTCAATCATCCTACTAAGGAAATTCATCTCCCCCTCTATTATCTGTATCAGCAATGCAATATTCACAATGCCTATGGCAATTATAAATAAGCTTATGTGGTTATTAATCACAAAATATACCAGGATCTCTATATAGGGGATAAAGCTAGAATATTTATTGAAATACCAACTAACTGAGTCAAAAAACCAGAAAGTCAAAGCCATCAGAGTAGTTATGAAATTAGCACATGTAGTTAACGTAATAAACAACCACATTCTCAAGCCTTCAAAACAGAACAGGCTACCTCAGGCAAAGGTCCTCCTCTCTCCACTCACAGCAACTGCTCAGCATCCAGGAAATGTGCTCCCAGCAGCTCTGCCCCCCACCCCATTTCCGGTCCCTGTCAGTCCCCAGCAAGAGTCCTTAGCAGAAATTCTGGCTGGCTCAAAAAAAGGGGTTTGCACTTCCACCTCTACCTGGGCTGCTACTGCTGCTGCTGCTGCTGCTGCTGCCACCACCAGTCACCACAGGAATTCTAGTTTTCTTCAGCTTCCTCTTGCTCCACCCCTTTCTGCTATGTCATCAAGTCCAATGGGGGCATGGAAGATCTTTAAATCCCATAACCCTTACACCACCATCATTCAATAACTTTTCAAATTTGGTGCTCATTAAAATCTTCATTTATTACCCAAACAAGATTTTGGAGGATGCTACTGTCAACTCTAAGGATATTCTCCTACTCTACACAGTGAATTTATTACCTAGCCCATAGACTTTCTATGCACATTAACTCCTGCCCTCATATGAGGGGACTTAAACATAAATATTGGCATTCCCTCTAACAGCTTAACTGACTAGTCCTTCAACTTATTTATTACCCATGAGTTACTACACCATTTTATCTTGGCAATATGAATAAATGGTCTTATTCTCTCTAAACATAATTGGTTGTCATTCTATTTCTCACTTTGCATTATGACACATAATCCTGTGATTCCTTTTCAGAGTGACCTCCAATTCCTCTATACTTATTTCCTGGCCCATTGTCCATGTTCTAGTTATAGTGTTCTGTCTTTTCTATTTCAATCTCTTGGTGAACCAGTGGTTAACTCTTGCTCAACAATATTTAATTCCCTATACTTGCCCCCTACTTCTACTGCTAATCAAACTATAATAGTGCCTCATTGACTAATATAATAGAGCGGGAAAGAGCAATGGGCATGGTATCAGAAAAAAAATGCCATTAAATCTCAGCTCTTCTATGTACCAGCTATGTGCCCTTGGTAGCTTATTTAGTGTTTCTGAGCTTTGGTGAACTCTTTAGTAGATTGAGGTATTTGTACTTGTGCAAACAATTGTAACTTCTATAATCTACTAAAGAAATCAGAGTTATTATTTGTATTATAATTGGGGGATGGTGTGTTCTAGTCAACTGAATTTTCAAATTAAATGAGGAATTACTAAATTATTTATTCAGTGTCAATAGCTAAGAGTAAGGTGACAAATGGGATAAATAGCTATTAATTTCCTAAATTTATTTAGGTGTCTAAAATTATATTCATATATCTTTATTATCTTTTATATATGTATATCAATTTGCAAATCACCTATTTTCAGTCTAATAACTAGATATCAACTGCAGTGTCAACAGTTTTGAAAGAAACCACGTGAAAACAAAAAGAAGGGGAAAATATGTTGCCTTTGATGTCTTTAGATAAGCAGAATATACCTTGAAGGAAAATAAAATAAAATGTTTCCCTAGCACTCAAGATAGAAAGCAAAGACTTCTTTAGTGCACTGCATTTGAAAAATGATAGAAATTTCAGAATTAAAATTTGGTTAAAGTTTCAGAGGCTAGAAGTGGATCTAAAAAGATAGGGTCAAATAAAACGTAGTGTTATAAGAGAAAGGGTCCTACATTTGAAGTTAAGGTCCAAATTTGATTCTTGCCTTTGTCCTTTACTGTCTACATTATATTATCCTCAAATTATCTTTGCTTGTATTAACTTATCCAAAAAATGAGGAGGTCATGATAAAGAATTGTATAAACCAAGGTGGTTTGTTTTTTTTTTTTTTTTTTTTTGTATCTTGGCATCCATGGATAAATTTCCGTGGGTTCATGAACTAGAATGGGGAAAAAATGCTTATTTTCTCTAACTTCTAAATGAAATTTAGCATTTCCTTCAACTACAAATGTAGAACAAAAATATTACTTTCAAAAGAGGTCCATAAGCTTTAGCAAACTACCCCTAGAGTCCACAACACCTACAAAAAAAAGTTTAAGAAACCTGGTATAGAAATAATATAGCTGTCTTTCAAATAAGAAGTTGGCAATTCTCTCAGTCTTTCGGAAAATGTGTGAAGATGAAAACACTAAAGTTTATAATTTAATAGATCTTTTTTTTTTGGGAAATATACCATGGAGTGTGAACCCTGAAGATTTACTTTAGTCTTTGTTTTTTTCAATGGTTTTATAGGTGACATAGATGAAGGATTAGAGAGAAATTCTATTGACTTTGCTTATAGAACAAAGACAGGATGGATAGAGAGCTTTGAAGGATAATAATAATTTTAAAAGTTCTCTAAATAAAACTAGAATTATAATACAAAATGATAATATGAACTTTTCCAGATAAATGTGCTAATAGAAATAAAAGTCCCAAATTTGCACTTTAAAACACTGATGGAAGTTTAGGGGAGGTTAGGCAAGGAAAATATGTTTAGAAAAGACCTGGAAGTTTATGAGGATGATGAAATCCACATGAAGAACAATTTGCTATAGCATTCAAAAAATCCCCCAAAGAATTAACTTAGGCTTCATTCCTAAAATGTAGTGATCAGAATCATGTAACTAGCTCTCATGCTGTGCTCCGGCACAGGCAGGTGAAATGTATCTCAATATTGTGACTGGTATGAGTTTTGCAGTTCAATGAGAATATCGCACATGCATGTCAATGGGGAAAAGCTAATGGAAATGATTCCCCAGGATATATTTCTATACTCAGACTATACTCTGTGCATGGAATGTTTCAATCATTCTTTGTACTTTTATCGCAAGCACATTGTACAGAACTTGACAAATAGTAGACACTTAATACATATTTTATCATTTGATCTAGAGGCAGCTTGGCATAGAGACTAGAGCACTGAACTTGTAGTAAGGATGATTTGAATTTCAATCCCTATTCAGACATTTATTAGCTCTCTGACTCACTCTCAGACTCAGTTTCCTTATCTGTAAAAGCCAAGATAATATTAGCACCTAATTTACCAGATTGCTTTAGATGTTTCATAAGAAGACTACAAGCTTAAAAAAGTCATTTACAACATAATAAAAACTTTTCAAGTCTTTACAAGATGGAAAAACTTCAAATATGAGCCATGTGATGAAAAACATCATCATCATCACTTTAGATTTATAATCATATTATATATAACATCTAATTTGGTCTTTAAATTAAAGAGGTTTTTTTGATATTTTGCAGAAGAGAAAAATGAGACTTAAAGATGAATGATTTTCTTTGAATCACAGACATAATGTGAGGAAGGAGAAAAGGAGGAGGTGTAAGAGGAAAAGAAGAAGTTGAAGCAGAAATAGAATAAGAAGAAATAGTAACATTGCCCAACTTAAACTGGAAGGTTGAGTCCCCAGAGGACAGCTACTACTTCTCATAGATTGTTGTTGACGCTTCTTTCTCAAAGTAGACTAATGACATCACAAAGGTGATATCTTGATTTTCATGTGAATTGAATTTAAATAAGCAGAACTAGGCAGTCATCAGCCTCATTCTCCCTGAGTCATAGGACTCCAGTAACAAGACAAAGGTCATCATGACTGGAGATGGTCCTGGATGAAGTGGGTGACATTGGTCTTCCTACATTATGGTCTTCTCTATAAGAGATTAAGACATGCCTAACAATGCCAATCCTACCTCCAATAGGATAAGAAAGATTTTTATTGAGCACCCTATCCTTTTCTAGGCTTGACTTTATTTCTTTAATTAAACTTTAAATACAGAGCTTTTGACCTTCTGAAGAGTGGACTCAGGTAGTATGATGGATAGAATTTTGGATCTGAAATAAAAAAGACATAAATTCAAATCCATCTTCATACACATATTAGTTTTATGACCCTAGGCAAGTCATTTAACTTCTCTTTGATTTAAGTTTCCTTACCATGAGATGGGCATAATAATAATAGTATCTTCTAGGGTTATGTCAAGTGAGATATTTGTAAAGTGTTTAATATTATGCTTGGCACATAGGAAAGGCTCTATAAATGATTATTTTTTTCACTCTATGTATCCTTTCTCTGCCATATGTTTAAGGATTAGATGGCCTGAGTGCTAATGAATTTGAATATCATTGTGTAAAATAATTTAAGAAATGCAAAGCATTTCTCATATGTATATATGTATTTATGTATACACAGAAATATTTATATATAATGGAGTATATATAGAGAGATAAAATTCATATTTTCATTTACATATGTATTTATGTATTCATGGATAATGTTCTAATAATATGGGAATTTAAGAAAAAAATTTACCAAGGTAGAAATGTTTGAGACATATAAGAAAAATGGTTTATATACTTTTTAAGAAATAACAATGTGACAGTGTCCCATAAAACCAATTTAAAACACCAAATTAAATCCTACTGAGTCTACTTTTGCTTTCACTCTGTATTTTCAGAATATAAATAAGTTGGTTTTGACCTCAACAGCAACTAAAAATATAACTTACAGACAAGCTGAACTATAGAGGACATTTCCACATAGTAAGTTTTACACTTTTCCAAAATTGTAGATCTCAAACAAATTAAATCACAGTATAATTAAATAATAATTAAATATAACTTTACATTATATTTAACTTTTCTGTTATGAGAAAAATAACAAGGGAAAATATTTTTTCTATATCGCAAATGGAAAAGAAAGGACTTGAAATGACATTTTATGAGTGCAATTTTTCGCTCTTGATTCCATAAAAGAGTGAGAGTAACTATTGAGTTGTCTCATTCAAGGAAACTACCCTGAATTACCAATGCTGGTCTAGTCTCACAGTGAAGATTACTTAATGACATATAAATTTAAATGAAACAACATTGTGAGGTGGTAATTAGTTCCAGTGGAATTAGAAAAGGAAGTATTCCCATCCCATTGGACATTGATTATTGAGTGTCTGAAACAACCAATCAGTAAGTACTTATATTGTAGTCTATTATGTGCCAGGAAATGTGTTGGGGATTGAATAAAAGGCAAAAATCCCTACCTACTCACAAGGAGCTCTATGTCTTATGGGAAAGACATTATGCAGCAACTATGTGAAAA
The DNA here is from genome assembly GCA_011680675.1 of Gymnobelideus leadbeateri. Classification (NCBI taxonomy): domain Eukaryota; kingdom Metazoa; phylum Chordata; class Mammalia; order Diprotodontia; family Petauridae; genus Gymnobelideus; species Gymnobelideus leadbeateri. The sequence continues at coordinate 213,837 of WOXC01002765.1, forward strand.
TAAAATATACACAGGATAAACTGGAGGTAATCCTTAAAGGACAGATTCTTAGCATAAAGGGAGATAAGTAATGGCTAGAAAGATGTATGAGGAAAGTGTTGGGGTAGTGAAGATCAAAGTTGTAGAATGCATATGGCAACAGAACCTTGATTAAGAAACTCTAAATGCCTTGCCCTATGGGAAGACCTACAAATTGAAAGAGTTATGCACAGGGGAGCAACAGGGAAAGCAATTGGATAAAGGGAATCAAGTCAGGTTGGTAATATACAAACAGAGACAAAGGAAGTAGGTGAGCAAAGACAGAGAGTACTCCTTTTGAAAATAGCCATTTGTCATTGTAAAAAAAAAAAAAAAAAAGAAAAAAAAAGAAAGGATTGGCCTAGATTTAATTAGATCTTTATTCATAATTGAATTTTGGCTAGAGGCCCTCTCACAAAGGAGAGCAAAGATATTTGTTGTTGTTGTTGTTGTTGTTGTCATTATTGGAACTTACCAAGAATCCACTAATTCCTAATCAAAGGCAATTCAATAAACTATCACAAAGTGAAAGAAAAGGGAGAAAGCTAATAGTGAATGCCTTAAACTTCACTAGTATGACCATGAAATTTGTGGTCCCACTGCAACAAACAAGTGAGTCAAAGAGGTAAGTTGCTATAGCATTCCAACACAAGAGTTGAGTATAAGAGCAAACAAAAGAATGGCAAGACACTAGTCACCTTATTATAAGAGTGTTTAGATAAAATCCAAAACCTTATTGGAGCCTATGCTTCTGCACTGACAAATAAGTCACAATGACAGTAAGTTCAGGGGCATCTTCCTTTTAAGAAATTGAAGGGTCTAGAATGCTTTAACTGAGGTAGCATGGTATAGTGCATGGTTCTCCTAGTGATGTATGGGAAACCTTGGGGATTTATAAGACCCTTTCATGGGGTCTGCAAAGTCAGAACTATCTTCATCAAAATTCAAATATTTTAATTAACATGAATTTTGGTAGAGATAGTACATAAATACAAAAGCGATTTGGCATTCCCAAATAATTTTAAGAGCTTAATGGGACTAAAATACTAAAAGAATTGAAAACCCTTGGCAGAAGGGATAATATTCTGAACTTGGAAGACCTGAGTTTGAATCTTGTCTCAATAACTGAGTAAGTTATTTTAAGTTTTTGATTTTCCACTTCCTAATTTGAGTTTCAGTTAATGATGGGTTAAGACCCTTTTCATCTGTGACTCTATGATCCTATTATTCTATTTATCAGGCCATCTGGAATAATGCAGTTTTATTTAAAATAATAGCTGGACTTCAATCAATCAATAAACATTTATTAATCTCCTACTATCACTTTCCTATCAGAGACACAAAGGAAAAAGAGAAACAGTCCTTCCCCAAGAACCTTATGATCTATAAAACCGAATTTCAGACTATCTCCTTGGCAAGATTTTCCCTTTCCCAAATCTACCTTTCTAATATGAAAAAATGCAGGGGGATCTGAAAAGACAGATGAGAATCCACATGTATATCAAAAAGTTGGAGAATAGAATAACATGACTGCAAAAAAATGGTATTTAAGTAGTCTTGTGTAGTTCTCTCTGCTGAGGAGTTCCAAAAATGTTTGTTAAACAATCTCCTCTGTTTTCCTAAAGAATAAATGCTGAATATAATAAAAGGATAATAGATTTTGAGTTGGAAGAGAGTACAGAGGCCAAATGGTATAAATACCTCATTTTACAGCTGAAGAAATTAGGGACTAGATAGAAGTACCTTCTCTGAATTCATAGTATCTTCCAATGCTTTTTGATTTTGATGGTGGCTCATATACCATGGAAAGATACTGTCAGAAAAACCAAAAATCTGAGAAAGAGTTACTAGAGGTCATGAGGTAATTTTCCAGGAACTATAGAGTTTAGCAATACAGATTATATTTTCATCCCTATTACCCTTAAAACAAAGTCCTAAGCAGAAAAATGGTGAATTTACAAAGTGAACAGATTTTTAGGATACATGAAAATGCAGTTTGGATTTGTGAATTTTTGGAATTTGGCTAAATCTGCTATACATCTTAGAAATGTTAGTAAAAATACGATTGCTTGGGTACTATTGAAATTGGTTGAAAAGAATTTGACCTGAAGAGGGAACAAGATTGGGGAAACTACTCACAAGTATCTTCTGAGCATAATACAGACACCATATTTGAAAAATATCAAGAATATTAGTATCATAAGAAATGGTGTTGAAGAGTAAGCAATAAAATACATGACCTCAGATGTCTGTACACATATGCACAAAGAATAAATAATAAGAACATAAATTGGAATGTCTAATGTAAAATGTCACATTTGGCCTCAAAGAATCTTTGAGATAAGGAGTAAGAGACTTTGTGAAAGAAATATAGATATGGAAGGGTTTGACAAATAATTTGGCAAATAAAAATGAGGTCAGGTATCACTATACATTAGTAACTTTCTCATATAAAGAAATGTATGAAAATGAGCAGGTTATTCTTTTTAAAGATAACAAAGAAAGAAAGAAAATTGGGATTGCTCTTAGAAGGTGATATAGACCAAATGGTACCTGGATATAACAATAGGTGGAGAATATTTCATTTTATTTGACATTTACTCTATTTTACTCACAGGATAGTTCTGATAACAGGGATAATAATAGGACTTACCTCCCAGGGTTGTCAGGATCAAATTCAATAATAATTGTAATAAAATTTAAAATGTGCCTTTTAATATGGTCAAAGTATTAATGTTTAAAGTTGGTAGACAATCCAAAATTTTATGATTCTTAGAATCATTTGCCCCTTTCCACAATTCTTCTTCCAAACACACACACACACACACACACACACACACACACACACATCCATGTGCTTTTACATACAAGCATATTCACATACACAAAAATAAACACATATATACACAGTTATTTTTATACTCATTGAAGGTTTGGCATGGCAAAAAACAAAGTCATCATTTGGTCAGTTTATGATAATAAGCTTCTAAGACCTTAGCTTGTTTTAAGACAGCAGAAACATTTTCTTTCAAAAACTTGTGCAAAGCTTTTCTAGCATAATATATCCTAAATAATCTTGATATGCACTTCTATAGCTTTTGATGATTCAGGGTAACTTTTTTTTTGCACCATAATGAAAATCAGGGTAGGATATTGTTGAAAAAGTAAAGAAGAAAATTAGATCATTCCTTAGTGAGAACAAAGGATTAGTGATGCATAAGCCTTATTGGCATCCTTACAATTTCATGTTAAAGTGTGGAAATTTTCCAGCCTGTTGAATGGGAACATCAATAAAGGAAATGCCTAAACATTCTTTTTTTTAATTTAATTTTATTTTTAAAGGCAGAGGATAAGACCCATTGGATCAGTGACCCTGATTTTTGGCAAAATTCTAGAAGATGATATTAAAAGGATGATTTTTGAGCATTTGGAGATAGAGGTGGAGAATACTGAAATAACATGACTTTATTCAGACCATACCGATTTAACTTGGTTACATTTTGGAGTAAGCTTATTAAATTGCTTAACAAATAGAATATTGTAGAAACAACTTCTTATGCTATCTTCCTACATAATACAAAGTAAAGCAGTCCAGGTGACAATAGAAATCAGGGGATTCAAGAAAAGTTGAATGAAAGTGAGAGCTATGTTGAATATCTCTGCCAAACCAGAGTGCCTAGAACAAATGTTATTCATTTTCCTGAATTACTTGTATTAAAACTTAGATGTCATTCACCTTAAAATTTCTGGTGGTGCAAAGTATAGTTAGATTTTTGGAAGATAGAGTTAGGATCCATAAAATTTCAGGCATCAATATTGACGGGACAAATTTAAGAAGATAAACTTTAATGGTGATTAATGTATTGTCCACCTGGATTCAGATGTGAATTTCAGGCTTAAGAAAATGTGCCAAGATTAGAATTGTTATGAAAAAAGTGGTGCAGGGGGTGCGGGAGGAATTATAGAAGATTCCATATTTAAAATGAAATGCTATGGTACTATTGTAAAAATGACTAAAATTATTTTATATTGCATTATAAAAGGTACAGTGTCCACAATTTGGAGCATGATAATTTTGTACCCTGTTATGGTGAGGCAACATTTAGAACATTTCATTTAGTTCTTATATTTTTGTATGGTCTTTGGCACAGTGGAACTCATACAGTGAAAGGTAACATGGAGGGTAAAAGGTCTAAGTAGACCACTGTACAGAGTATACTTGGGAACCTGGTTTCTATTATTAAAGAGATCTAAGTTGGTTGAGGATTATAAAAATATTTGCTAATATTTTGCAGTCGATTAAGTTAAATTTGTGAATCACTTTACAAATATAATCTGATTTTGTCTTCACAATCACCCTGGGAGGTAAGAGCTATTGTCATCCACATTTTACAGATGAGAAACCTGAAGTAGATAGATGAGTGACTCACTTATCTAGGAAATACCGGAAATTGGATTTGGAATCGGCTCTTTCTGACTCCTAGGCCAGTGCTCTATCTACTGGTCCATGTAGCTGCTCTAAGACAAAAGGACAGCTTTAGCAAAAAGTTGATTCAAGCTCAAAAGTTAAAGGAAGATCTGCAATGGAATGTATATTACTTTAGCTAGCTGCATGTTAAGGATGAGTTATTTTAAACATGTCACAATAAGGTTGTAGGGTGAGATGGACAGGAAGAGAAATGATGTCATTAATGTTAAAAAATATATGACTTATACCACACACCTTTAGGGAGGTCACTAATGAAAACATAACAAAAAGAATGATCATGTGGATGCAGTCTAAGCAGAATTTGAGATAACATGAACATAGGATGAACTAAAACATTGTTGCACGGGTATAGTGCAGTTACCAAAATGATAAAATTTATATTTTAGACTGGGATTGTGTAAGGCTACATAATTTCAAGAGGAAAAAATGAGGTAGAACTTTTGAGAGGGATATTTTTTATAGTGAACATGGAGGAATTAAGCTATGTCTCAGAAAATCATGGGATAATGAGGCTATGAAAGGTAGAATAATACATATAAATATATACCCTATGGAGGACTTGAGCTTGCATGTCCATACAAGCATGTTATCACAGCTAAAGCAAGCTATAACTATGCTCCAGACAACATTCAGGTAAATCATAATCCCCATTGTTGTTGCTGTTATTTTTCTACATTATTCTTTAGGGAATAAATTGATTTAAATACTGTCTGTGATACTTTTCATCTTGCAATTCTCTTGTTGATTCTATCATAATTGCATCTCTCACATGTGCCATATAACATTTCCAGTCATAATGGCCTACTTTCATTCAGAAATTAACATTTCCCCCTCTCATCTTCATGCTTTTGCAGAGGATTCTTTTCTTCTTGGCCTAAAATGCACTAACTCCTCACTTCCCTAACTGCTCAAGTCTTATCTCACATGCCATATCAATTTGGATGATTTCCCTGATTCCTTTAGTTCTTAGGGTTCACTCTTTCCTCTTCATATCATAATTTATATATTTATTTTCTTGTATGTTGACAAGTAATTAGCTCAAGGGAATATATTTTAAAAGCATCTCCTTTTGTATAAAAAGACCACCCCACTAAGGTAAAAGGAATGGTATATAGTTTCAGGAAAGAATTACTTTGCTGAATTCAAAATTCAGAATGCAAAAATGAATCTTTTGACCCAGAGCTAAAAAGAGTGGTTTCAAGACAAAAGTAAGAAGTTGCATTGAAATATACCATCCTCTTGAGGTGTATCCCCTCCTCTCAGAATGGACCAGTGTTGTCCATTCAAGAGGCATATACGTCAAACATTTACAGTTCCAACCCAGAATATTCTTTATTGAATAACATATTCCTATGTTTAAAGGTAATTTACAAGACTTCTGGTCCAAGATTCATTTTTCAGATGAGACAAAAAAGGTCCAGTAAAAATAAATGATATTTTAAGGTCACAGAAGTCACAAAAAGAGGAGTATTTGAACCAAGGTCTCTGACCTTAAATACAGCATTCATCCCAAAAATTTACTTTTTTTGCCCTCAGGTAGTAGCAAAAGAAAAAAAAGGATCCCCGCCATTTATTTTAACCCCCTTTTTTCCTTTGCATCCTTAAAACTGCATTATTGTCAGCCAAACTTAAATTAAATTTTGTCACCCAAACACTAAGAAAATGTTTTTTACTTCACTAGTCCCAAAACACTCATCACAGTCAGCTGTTCTTAATTGTCTTCTTCTCCAAATCTGTAGCCCAGGCTCAAGATTTTTTGCCCACAAGGGTAGAAAGGCCATAAAGGTAATTAGTGCTAGACTAGGAAATTGTCTTAGTTGTTGCTGTATCATGAAAAAGAATCATAGAAACAGTTGGAAAGGGATATTGAGGGTCAATTAAAGCAAACCTATTCCCAGTAAAAAGTTCCCTTTATATTATAACTGATAAATTTTCATCTAACCTGATATTGAATGTATTCAGTAATGGAGAACTCATTTCCTGGAGACAGCCTTTTCAATTTAGAATAGTTCTGACTTTTAGGAATTTATTCCTTATCAGTCCATGTGTCTCCTAAGTTCCTTCAATGATTTTTGCCCTTTGGTACATAAGGAATAAGTTTCTTCCCTTTCCCATGGGACATATCCTAATATATTTACATACAACTCAGTCATTTAGTAGATTTGGGAAAGGGTGGAGCCAAGACAGAGGAGGAAAAGCAGGAAATTGAGCTCATCCCTGTAGCAGCAAGCACCCCAATATCCCTAGGGTGACTGCCAACACAGGTTCTTAGATCTGCTTTTCAAAAGGAAAGCAACTCAAAATGGGTTAACAAGCTTACTTTAATCAAACAAACATACATTACCTAGTTCAGGGGAAAAAGGTCAGCACCCGAACTTCAGAGTTACAGAACTTACAGATCAAACAGACAGGCTTCCAAACTGTCCCAACATTACATCAATACCAAATCACAGTTACCAGAGAGGGAAGCATCAACATCTGGGTTTTCAAAGCCGGGGGACTCTCAACAACGGCTTCCCAGAGTCTCATCTGGTCAAATCACACAACACTTCTCAAAGTGAGCCCCAAAGCAAAGCCTCTCCTCAGAGTTTATATAGCCTTCTCCTGGCTCAGAGAATGTAACAACCTCCTTGACCCACTGCCCAATCACAAAGTATCAAGGTGTGGGCTTTCCTGAAAAACAAGCCTCCCACCACAGGCTCCAGGTGCACTTAAGCTAGGGGCAGGGAAGATCTTTAAATCTGCATTTCCATTACATTCTGCCCCAAGATCTTTCTTGCCCATAGCATACACAATTTACATTTGAATTAGCACTAAAACATCTCTTAAGTCATATTTTCAAGGTACATTTAAAGTTACCAAAGTGGCCACAGGGTCTTAAACAAAGTACATTGCATTTTCACATCAATTCACAAAATACAAAGCATTATCACATAAAGTTCTCTTGGGAGGAGGGGGGTGTCCTTCCCATAACACTGCTCCAGCCCCTGCTTTCAAGTCCAGAGAGGGGGCTGGGCAACAAAACCAAAGTGGGGTCCTTGGGGTCCATGGCACTTCACCCCACCCACCAGTCACAAGTCCATCCTCCCCCTGGGTCCCAAACTGTGGGATGCAGCAAGGAAACACATTCAGTGCCCCTGCTTTGCCACACAGTCCTTATCTTGTCCTGTGGCTGAACTCCAAACTCCTGGGTTCCTTCTCCTTCAGCAGAAGGCAGCAGCTCCAGGTTTCTCCACAGGTCTCCATGCAGGCAGCTCACCATTCCTGCTCTCAGCTCAGTGAAGTCAGCATGCAGGCCGTTCCTCTCTCCTGCTCCATGGCTCCACGGAATCACAGCTACCACAACTGGGAAACAAACAATTATCCCAGCCCCCATACTTTCCTTTTACTCAGCAGATCCCATCCCTCGTCGCCATTTTGTAGCGGCAAGCACCCCAATATCCCTAGGGTGACTGCCAACACAGGTTCTTAAATCTGCTTTTCAAAAGGAAAGCAACTCAAAATGGGTTAACAAGCTTACTTTAATCAAACAAACATACATTACCTAGTTCAGGGGAAAAGGTCAGCACCCCAAACTTCAGAGTTACAGAACTTACAGATCAAACAGACAGGCTTCCAAACTGTCCCAACATTACATCAATACCAAATCACAGTTACCAGAGAGGGAAGCATCAACATCTGGGTTTTCAAAGCCGGGGGGCTCTCAACAACGGCTTCCCAGAGTCTCATCTGGTCAAATCACACAACACTTCTCAAAGTGAGCCCCAAAGCAAAGCCTCTCCTCAGAGTTTATATAGCCTTCTCCTGGCTCAGAGAATGTAACAACCTTCTGGACCCACTGCCCAATCACAAAGTATCAAGGTATGGGCTTTCCTGAAAAACAAGCCTCCCACCACAGGCTCCAGGTGCACTTAAGCTAGGGGCAGGGAAGATCTTTAAATCTGCATTTCCATTACAATCCCCCAATTATCTCTAATACCTGTAGAAAAAAAAGTCTCTAAATTTTTTTTAGGGCTATAGAATCCAGATAACAACCGAAGGAAGCAAATCTCCCACTGAAGACAACTTAGCAGGTCTAGAGGTCTGTCAAACCTGGCAGGGAGTAGAACACAGTCCCATGGCGGTCATGTGGCACAGAACAGGTAGAGCAGCCCTTAGGAGACTGAATCACTGGCAGCTGTGACAGTTTCAAGACTTCTCAACTCAAAAATGCGAAAGACAAAGGAAAATGTCAGTGGAGAAACTCTTTTGGACCTTGGTGAGAAAAGAACAAGGTCCCATCCCTGCCCCCAGGGTGGTGGAAGTGGCTGCATGTATCTCACTGGCAGCAACAACAGCAGCAGCAGCAGTGGTTGCTTCCAAAGGTCCAGGGCGACAGATGGTGGGGGGAACCAAGTGACTGATCAGAGGGCAATTGCAGGACTCTCTACACTGGTGCTGAGGCAGGATTCTCTTGCTTCACCCTCCTTGGATCTGGGTCACAGTCTCGGGTGACTGTCCTGGGGTGAGGAGGAGTGGTAGCATGGCAGAGCTTGTGGCAGCTATGGAGGAGTCCTCCTCACAGTTCTGAGGCAGGTGCCTAGAAGTAGCTCTGAAACAGCTGCACAGAACCCCAGACATTTGGGACACGGCACTTTACACTCTAGAAGCAGAGCTCTGCTGTGGCAAAGAACTCAAAAGTCATGTAATTGGCTGGGTAAATGGGCAAACAGAGGAAAAGAAATCAGAGTGTAAAGTTCTTCTTTGGTGACAAAGATGATCAAAACATAGAACCAGAAGAAGACAATGAAGTCAAAATGCCTGCATCAAAATCCTGCAAGAAAAATATCAGTTGGTCACAGGCCATGGAAGAGCTCAAAAGGAAGTTTGAAGGGGTTGGCTAGGTGGTACAGTAAATAGAGCACTGACCATGGAATCAGGAGGAACCGAGTTCAAATACAGCCTAAGACACTTAACATTTACTAGCCATGTAACATTGGAAAGTCACTTAAGCCCAACTGCTCTGCCCTCCTCCCTCCAAAAAAGGAAAAAAAAAGAATAAAAGAAAAGAAAAGAAAATCAAGTGAGAGAAGTAGATGAAAAATTGCGAAGAGAAATGAGAATAATACAAGAAAATCATGAAAAAATGAGTCAACAGCTTGCTAAAGGAGACCCCCCCCCCAAAATACTGAAGATAATAACACCTTAAAAATAGACTAATTCAAATGGCAAGTGAGTTCCAAAAAGTAAATGAAGAGAATGCCTTAAAAAAGCAAAATAGGTCAGATAGAAAAGGAAATTCAAAAGCTCACTGAAGAAAATAATTCCTTCAAAATTAGAATGGAGCAAATGAAAACTATGGACTTTATAAGAAATCAAGATATGATAAAAATAGATCCAAAAGAATGAAAAAAATAGAAGACAATGTGAAATATCTCATTAGAAAAATCACTGACCTAGAAAATAGATCCAGGGGGCAGCTAGGTGGCACAGTGAGTAAGAGTGCTGGCCTTGGAGTTGGGATGACCCGAGATCGGATCCGGCATCAGAAAATGAGCACTCACACATAAATAATGATTAGCCATGTAACCTTGAGCAAGTTACTTAACCCCAATTGCTTTAAAGAAAAAAAATAGATCCAGGAGAGAAAACTTAAAAGTTATTGGACTACCTGGAAGCCATGATCAAACAAGGAGAATAGACATCATTTTCAAGAAATTCTCAAAGAAAAGTGGCCTGATATTCTAGAATCAGAGGATAAAACAGAAATTGACAAAAATCACCATTTGCTTCTTGAAAAAGATCCCCAAAAGAAAACTCCAAAGAATATTATAGCCAAATTCTAGAGTTCCCAGGTCAAGAAGAAAATATTACTAGCAATCACGAAGAAACATTTTGAGTATTGTGGAAATGCAATAAGGATAACACAAGATCTAGCAGCTTCTACATTAAAGGATCAAAGGGCTTGGAATATGATATTCTGAAAATCAAAGGAGCTAGGATTAAAACCTAAAATCACTGACCCAGAAAATCTGAATATAATACTTGAGCGAAAAATATGAATATTCAATGAAATAGAGAACTTTCAAACATCCTTGATGAAAAGACCAGAGCTGAACAGAAAGTCTGACTTTCAAATACAGGAAGCAAGAGAAGCATGGCAAGTTAAACAGGAAAGAGAAATCATAAGGAATTTATTGAAGTTGAACTATATATAGATATATGTATCTCTATGTGTCTCTGTGTGTATATGTATATGTGTGTATATGTGTGTGTGTCTATGTATATGGAGGAGTAAAAGCAGGAAATTGCTTGAACTTGCCTCCCAATTACTTCCAATATCTGTTAAAAAAAAAAAAAACTCTAAACAAGTTTTAGAGCTACCAAACCCCCAACATGACTGAGGGAAACAAATCTCCCACTAAAGAAAACTAGAAGGCTGACAGGCAGGGTCTGTTGAACCTGTCTGTGTGTATATATGTATGTATGTGTGTATATATGTGTTTGTTTGTATATGTGTGTATGCATGCATATGTATATGTGTATATGTATGTGTATCTATGTGCATATGGATATGTATATGCACATATATGTATTGTGTGGGCATATATGTGTATGTATGTTTGTATATTTGTCTGTGTGCATACACATATATGTATGTATAGGTGTGCATGTATGAATACACACATGCCTATACATATACATTCAGGTGTATGTGTGTATATGTATATATAAATATATCTACACACACAAAGACAGAGCTCCCAGGGTAAGTTGAATATGAAGGGATCAGCTCTAAAAAACAATATTGAGAGGTGTGAGAGGAATATCTTAGGAGAAGGATAAAAGGAGAGATACAATAGGGTAAATTATCTCACATAAAAGAGACAAGAGAAAGCTGTCACAATGGAAGGGAAGAACAGAGAGATGAAAGGTAATGTATCAGCCTTACTCTCATTGGATTTTGCTTAAGGAAGGAATAACATACACACTCATTTGGGTATCCTACCCTATGGGAAAGTGGGGAGGGGAAGAAGATAAGAAGGGTGTTATGATAGAAGGAAGGGCATATTTGGGGAGAGGGTAGTCAGAAGCAAACACTTTTGAAAAGGTACAGGGTCAAAGGAGAGTATACAATAAATGGGGGCAGGAGAGGATGGAGGAAAATATAGTTAGTATTTCACAATATGACTACTTTGGGAATGTTTTACATAACTACATATGTAATACTTATATTGAATTGCTTGTCTTCTTGATGGGCATATGTGAGGAGTGAACAAGGGAGAGAATCTGGAGCTTGAATTTTAAAAAACAAATGATATATATATATATATATATATATATATATATATATATATATATATATATATATATATATATATTTTTTTTTTTTTTTTTTACATGCAACCAGAAAATAAGATATACAAGCAGTGGGGTATAGAAATTCATCTTGTCCTGAAGGAAAGTGAGGAAAAGGCTAAAGGGTTGGGGGGTGATGGGAAGGCATAAGGGAGGGCAGACTGAGGAAGGGAATAATCAATATGCTTGCCATCCTGCAGTGGGGGTTAATGGAGAGATGGGGAGAAAAATTAGAACTCTAATCCTTGTCTAAATGAATGATGAAAACTAAAAATAAATAAATACATCCTTAATTATAAAGACAAGCAAAAACACAATAGTAGATTTAGAATCCTGTCCATCTAAGCAGAAATTCTGACTTTTCCTCTTTTCAAAACTGTGTGAACTTTAGTAAGATTATTCATCTAACTGGCTCAGTTTTCTCATCTGTAAAATGAGATAATTGGACATCAAGATGTTTAAGTACATGTCTCAGACTAAACCTATGATCTAATTATTTACTGCATAAAATTCCCTCAGTTTCTTTAGCTTATCTTTATATGATAATGTTTATTTTTCCTCCAGTTTTCTATCCCTTTATAATGCTTTCTACTTGCAAACTGCCTTCCACCTTCTCTACATCCTTTATCTGTATCTAGTTATCTACATATTTTCTACTTCATTATAATATCAACTCCTTTTGTGCAGGGTCTGTTTTTGCCTTTCTTTATATTCACAGCTCCTAGCATTTTGCCAGTCATATGATAGGTATTGAATAAATTTTAACAAAACTTTAAAAGGTTTAGGAACTTTGATCAATACAGTTAACAACAATTCTAGAGAATCATAGTAAAATATACAGCCCACCTCCATACAGAAAAAAAAATGATGGCTTCAGATGTTTGTTTGCAGATGTGAATGATACAAGAATTTTTTGGATTGACCAGATTTTTTGGTTTTTGTTATTTTTATATTTTTCCATTTGGGGAAAGAAGGAGAGGGAGAGGAGAAGGAAAGAGAGAGAATAATTTGTTGAAATTAATTTTTAAAAAGAAACACTTATCATCTAATTGATTGAGTCATCTCACTACTATTATTATACTCTTCCATACATACTCCAAGTGACCATATAACCTCTGAAAAGTATTATTAAATGGGGCACAATGTTTTCTACATGTAATCGGACAGGATAGTTATAGCATTACTTGTTCTAGATGAGATAATTCTGCTAATACAGTTCAGAATCCCATTAAATTTTGTGGGTATTGCATCAATCATATTGTTCACTCATATTGACATCTTAGTTAACTTTATGGCCTGCATCTTTATTCAGAAGGTCCAACTTATACCATGTTTTGCCTTTCCTATACTTGGAGGAATATTTTTGTTTTAATTTAATGCAAGATATTGCATTATATTAATATGGGTTAAATTTTATGATTTTTGAACAGTTATTCCATTTAGTTATTTTATTTTGAAATGTTAATTCTACCTATGAACTAGTCCAAAGAACTATGATTCTGAAATGCCTTGCCTCTCCAAAAACAGATAAAATGACATCTATTCATTCATCTAGGTATTAATTAAAATGAGAACTAAAACAGGAATGACTTTGAGCCCTATAGCAAATCAGCAAATACAGATCCCAAAATATGACATTAATCAACAATATTCAATCATTGTTTTTAAATCAAATCCTATTTTATTTTAATTGTTATATGTTCATGTTCTCTCTCTCCTATCCCCTTACTCACTGGGAAAGAAAAAATAAAGAAAATGTAATAAATATGCATACTCCAATAAAATAAATTCTGACACTAGCCATTGACAAAAATATTTGTCCCATTGTGCATTTTGAGGCACTCACCCTTTCTCAGAAGAGATATCATTCTTGATTACTGGTGCTCTAAAACTGTTCTTGGTCATTACTTTATTGGAGTTCTAAAGCCAATTTCTTTTTTTACAATTTTCCTATTATATAAATTGTTCTCCTAATTCTCCTCACTTCACAATGAATCAATTCAAACATGCCTCCATAGTTTTCTCTAAAACTATCCTTTTCATTATTTTATAAGATAGTAGTATTCTATTGCATTCATGAATCATAATTAATTCAGCCATTTCCCAATTAGTTGGAACCATTTTTGTTTTCTCACATAACTTTACAGTCTTCATTGCATGTGTAATACTGGTAATTCATTTTACCTATCTTTTTCCTCGTCTCTAAATTGGGCAAAACAACTGTTGTATCCTTTCTTGCCCTAAATCTTATGAACCCACTATTAGCTGTTACGTGTAATTTTATTCTAATGCTATTTACATGACCTGCCTCTTCATATATTCATGTCCTGCCATTCTGTTGGCTTCCTGATTTCTGAAGACCTTGCTGCTGACTCTTTCCTGACTCTTCCTGCCTTCTTACCAAATTTTAGGATATTTTTCTTACTCTTTTACTTTTCTTTTTCTTTTTAATCTTCACTTCCAGCTTCAACTTATTGTTTATTCTTATATGGTTTCAGCAGGGCCCTATTTTTACCTTTCTATTATTAATTCCAAGATGTACTCAGTCTCATGATATTTTTCCATGGTCCTGATCAGTACCATAGTTTTCTGTTTTTGTCATATCTCTCCCTCACTTTACTAAAAGATCCAGGAAGAAATGGAATATATTCAGTCTAGGTTTATATCTCTCCCAACACATAGCAATGTTGTATATACAGTAAGCACTTAATGAAGATTGGTTAAATGGAATTGAATACATAGGATTTTTATTTCTCATTTATATACAGCCTAGAGGGAATAAAATGTACAGAACAATTGTTAAAAAAGAAGAAAATTTTAAGGATTATATGTGTGTTTATCTGTTTTGAATTGCCTTTTGTTTTAATCTATGATGTCTATTATTTTATGCATTTTGTTGGCAAAAAGAAAAAAAGTGTTTTTATCTGAAAAGTTGTATAATGTCTTTCCCCATCACTAACTAAAGGTGTTATTATTTTATATTTTACAAAATATCCATATAAACATTTTCTTTTAATAGCCTTATCATTTCCCCCAACAAAATTGTTTTTTAATATTATAATTATTTTGCAATTTGTTGCAATATGCAGCAGTATGAAGCTTTATGATCCCCAGAGTGCTGTGTGTATAATTTCTAATACTTAACTACAAAAATACCATCTGGATGTTTAGCTTCCTAATATGACAGTATTCACAAAGGATATATTCCAAATTTATATGGCCAAAAGCAAAACATATATAAACCAGTAGAAGGAAATTCAGCACCAGGGGATTATAAAAGCAGACATGCTACATCTGACATTTTAAGTCTACTTTCTTATCCATTGGAGCAAAATAAAACATTTAGTTTAACAATATCCTCATATTGTTTTACTTCACCCATCTTTGAGAACTGTATTCTAAAGTTAGAAGCATGAATCACTTTATCCTCCTCTCCCTAATTCAAAATCCCGAGTGAAAATATTCAAATGACCTCAGATTAATAACTAGAATGTAAGGAAGAAATCATGTCATCAATTTCATTAAAATGTGGAATCACAAATTTACAACTGAAAAAGATCTCAGAATCCATCTAATCCAACCTCTACATTTTTCAGATTAAGGAACCTAGAACAGGGAGGCTAAATGCTTAAACCAATGTCACAAATAAGTGGCAGTAAGGATTTAAGCCCACATTCTTGGATACCAAATCCAGCAATTGCACCATCATACCAAGAGAGAAAGGTAAAATAGTATTCCACTATATATCATATCGTATCATATTGTATCATATCATACTGTATCATATCATATCATATCATATCATATCATATCATATCATATCATATATCATACCATATCACATCATATTGTATTATATATTATTCCACAATTTATATTAAATTTCTATTGGTGATTGTTCTTTCTGGTTTATTTTACTACCATCTAAAAATCACAGAAATAATAGACACCTGCTTTCCCATTTTCCATTAAAGCTGGTCTTGAATTCACTGATTTTTAATTTGTCATTATATTACCTCTTTCATATCTAGGATTAGTGAGCAATGCCTATAAAATAAATTGCCAACTTTTATTTTTAAAAATATATCCCTTTATCTGTAGGAGAACCTACCTTTTTCTATGAAATGCACCTGGAATAAGGCAGGAAAAATTATATCTGGATGATTAGATTACCTAAAGTTCAGCAGGAAAATTCAAAGAGAGAGGGATAAAAAAAAAAAAAAAACTTTAACTTTTACTTAAGCTAATTATCTATGGCTCACACATAGAGCGCTAATGTAGTCTCTAGTGTGTCAAAAGCCTTTGTTCTTCCAGCTGACTTGTTGCATAAAAAGACTGTGTTGACTAGCCTGACTTTCTCTGATATGCCTTTTAGAGACTTGATGCCAAACCTTGAAATACTATTCAATAGTTTCATTGGTTGATTCATTTAAGTCTTTTGTCAAGTTTACTGGGACAGTGATGAAAGAGTACAATATGATAGTGGAAAGACTGTTGGCTTTGAAAAATGAAGACAAGGTTTCAAATCTTATCTATGATAATACCTGTGTGACCTTAGGTAAGTAACTGCCCCAAGTGATTTTTTTTAATTTCCTAGCCTTCAGTTTCCTTACATGTACAATGAGGGACATTGACTTAATGTCATAATTTCTTTTCTATATCTAAGTTTATAATCCACTGATCCTATGAAAGTGAGAGCAAAGATTTGGATTGATTTCTGTTTTTGTTTTAATTAAATGAATGATTTTTGTTTTAAGTTACAAAACAATTATTTTCCTGTACCCTTAATTAATGTTGTATTTTGATTCTGAGTTTATCAGAAAAAAAACAATCCCATTGAGTCTGAATTTACATGACACGAACAGATGACTCAAAAGGAGATAAAATTGTAGTCAAACTACTTGTTTTGACATGTAGAAAAACATACAAAGTATTTGTATGCAAAGTATGAAATTTCATGTGAAAAAGTTTGTATCCTGATATAACCATAGAAAGATTTCTTAAGTTTATCTATGTATCTACTGATAATGAAGGATACAGAAAGTAGATACTTCTGTCTATGACTTCTTATAATTCAATTTATGTTTCTTTTAAGAATGTAGATGTATTTTCAGAGGCAGAGACAAGAAAGCATTTATGGAATTCTCCCAATATTATCCTTTTAAACAACTTTAAAATAGCCCTTTGAATTGAATTCAGGAATAGAAGTAAAAAAAAAAAGTCAGATTGAGACAGTCTTTTAGGATAAGACAATTTATGAGGTCAAGAAGAGAGATCTGTAATGTGGGAGTAGAGCTTGAACTGAAGCCCACATGGATAAATCATCAGTTGGACCAGGAGGTGGTGACAGAAGTAGAAGCAACTTTGGGAGCATTCAAGTCAAACACTATACCGGGACCTTGGAACTGTTCAGAAAGAGATTATAGGGCACCCCTGTGGTAGCACTGGATGCAAGACCAATTGCCATTTGAAAATTTCATTTCCCATATGCCCTTCTGGATCATAGTTCAAAAGTGGAGAGGAGCACATTTCATCAAAAGGGAATAGAAGCCATAAGAGACAGTAACACTTTTGGTCACAGTGGATCAGGGACCCAGAGGAACAGTATTGTTTCTGGACCCAAGGGAGCAAGAGCCCTGATGAGCAGTTATCAGTTGCAATTCCAAGGGATCAGAGGCCTTCCTGGGCAATGAAAAGAGTAAAGACCAGGTGAGCAGGGACCATAATCCCCTCAGATTATACCACATTGGAAGAATCAAAAATGTCCAAACTCCCAGAAATAGCTCCTAAAGCAGAGGTGCCACAAAGTCTAAATAAAGCAGAGGTTCACAAATGTATTTAACGTACTGCCCCCTTTTCAAAAAGAAAAAGAAAATACTCACTGGCCCCTTGGAAATTTTCTTTCTTTAACACTTTAACTTTTTCTGGAAATTTGCATCATTTCAAAAAAGGGTATTTTTAAATGATGGAGCTTAAGTTTAATAATTTATTGTAAACTTGTGAGGTTTTTCTTGCATTGAAATTTTGATAGTGCAATATTGCATCATGTAACTCTATAGTACCAGATTGCAAATAAGACATTGCACTCACATATTTTTGCTAATCCATGCTGGATTTCCTGACAACATGGGATGTGCTCACTTACCAACTCTTACACATTAAGATCTTGTAGCAGACTTGAACACTGACCAGTTATAATTTGCATTTTGTGTGTTTATTTGGAAAATAATGTAATCACTACAACTTTAACTGTTACACAACAGATGAAACATGTACAAATGGTTTTTCAAATTTTCTTTTCTTCTATCTTTATGCTTCCACTACTCCCTTGTTTTTATTCAATGCCCCTTAATTGCACCTGAGTCTACCATAGCTGTCTTGAATCACTCCATTGCCCTCCAGGCAGACAGAATGACCCATTTTGGGAACCTCTGGAAGCTTTGGACAATGTCTCTCCCTTCCCCACATATTTGGAATAGAATCCAACTTTAAAAAAATGTTAAAAATCAAGAAATAAGATGGGAAAATAGCATGCAAAAAAAGTATAACAATAAAAAGCTAATGTGGTGACAGGGAAGACCGAGACTCAAATTCAGAAGAAGAAGATAAATAAATTCAGAAGAAGATAATAAAGTAAAAAAGAAAACTACCAGGGAAATCTCAGAGGGGGAGAAATGTGAATTGGACACAAGCCCTGACAGAATTCTGGGAAAAGCTAAAATGATTATGAAAATCAGAGTGGTAAAAGAAAATCCATGTAAAGAAATGAAAGCAAGGGGAGAAATTATGAAAAGACAATTAACAACATGGTAAAAGAGGCACTGAAGAAAAGAAAACCTTAACAACAGAATTGGAAAAATGTAAAAAGAGATATAAGATCTCATTGATGAAAATAATTACTTAAAAATTAGAATTAGGCAAGTGGGTTCTGACGACTCCATGAGCCATAAAGAAATTATAAAAAAGTCAGAAGAAAAAAAAGAAGGAAACATGAACTATCTAATCAGAAAAAAGACATATATAATAGAGATTATTGAAGAATTATTGGACACCTGAAAACCATAACCAAAGAAAGAGTCAAGACATAAAATACATTATATACACATATGTGTGTAAATGCACATATGCATATTCACATACATATGTACATGCATATATGATGTGTACATGCATGCATACCCATATCTGTACACATAAATACATGTACACATTTATATGCATATACATATATATGTACACACATATACATGTGTGTCTATCCTAAAAAGAGCTGGTCAAATAGAATTTTGAAAAATTCATTGATCATCACTTGAAAGAGGTTCCAAAAAAGAAAACTCCCAGGAATATTATAGCCAAATTTCTGAGCTCCATGGTCAAAGGGAAAATACTTCAAACAGCCAGAAAGAAAGTATTCCAATGCAATAGAGTTACAGTCAGGATCACACAAGACTTGGCAGCTACCTTTTAAAGGAGTGAAAGACTTAGAATATAATATTCCATAATTCAAAAGAGCTGGGATCACAACCAAGAATGATCTACCTAACAAAATTGGGTATAATCCTATACAGGAAAAGTGGATATTTAATGAACTAGGACTTACATGCATTTCTGATGAAAGACCAGAGCTGAATAGAGCATTTGACATTCAAATACAGGATTCAAGAGAATTATAAAAACAGTAAACATAAATAAGAAATTACAAGGCATTAAATAAAGTTTAACTCTTTAGCTTGCTATATGCCATGATTATACATGTAACTTGTAAGAACCCTAGCATTTTTGTACAGTTTAGAAGGATTCTTCTTCCAAAGAGGGAAATGGGAGTGAGTCAAATATGTTGGGATGATGTGGGAAAAAAAAAAATGAGTCATGAAAGGTGCATGCTCAGGGAAGAGTGTTGAAGGAAAAAGAATTATGGAGGAAATTACCTCATATTAAAGAGTCAAAAAGTAACTTTTAATAGTGGAGGGGAAATTGGTAGGAGGTGTCAAGAAACAATACTTGAATTGAATTCACATTTGAATTGGCTCAAAGAGGGAAAATATACACACACAACTAATTGTTGATAAATAGCTCTCTAACTCATCAGACAAATAGGAAGGGTAGGGGAAAAGGGAAAGGCAGGGTAATAAAATGCAGAGCAGATAAAAGAAGGCAGTGGACAGAAGCAAAACAAACTTTAGAGGAGGGAGAATATAAAAGAGAGAGAGAGAAGGATAAACAGGAAAAAACAGGATAAAAGGAAATACATTATTAGTAATCATAAATGTGGATAAGAAAGGGATGAGTTTATCCCCCATTCCCCTCCACAGAAGCAAGTAATAGTATAGATTAGAAACCAAGTTTATACAATATTTTGTTCATAAGAAATACACATGAAACATGGACATACAACATGGACATACAACATAGAGGTCTGTAGCAGAATCCATTATATTTCAGTTGTATAAATGAAGAGTTATGTATCACAATCTCAGACAAAGGAAAGACAAAAATAGACCTTATTAAAAGGATTCAGGAGAGAAAATACATTTTGCTAAAATGAACCATAGCCAGTGTAATGACAAGCAAAATAAGACTATTTGCTATTTTTCTGGATTGCTTTAGCTAATCAAGTGCCTTTGTCTTTGACTGAAAATAGTATACATTGTATTAATTTTAAAAGGCCTAAGGGAATTTGAAGATCTCCCCTGCTTTAATAGGCCAAATGTAATCACATGGGGGCCCATGTTGGGAGAAGCATGCCATAAGCGTGTAACAGGAAGGGTGGATCATGAAGGAATGTAGCAAAGAAAAGCACAAGCAGAACTGATGTTGTGATGTTGACACTCTGTAGATCTGTGTTACTTTTTCAGACAAAAGTCCTTCCTGTTGTTCTGTGTTAATTTCTCAGACAGAAAGTTGCCGTGGGCTGCTCAGTGTCCAGCACTTAGCATGATTCAGAGATGTGAATAAGAAATGACCAGGCCATGGGGGGTAGATCAAGGAAGAATGATGAACTCTATTTATTCATTCTCAGGATAAAGTTTTTATAGAGCAATGAAATAAAGGAAGGGGACTAAAATTTTCTAATCATTACATTAGCCTGTTGTATCCTAGAGATAACACAGGTTAGATAATTTGATAAAGATTTGTTATCTAGGAGCCTAAAGTCTTAGGGTAAGACCTTTGACCTAGGCCTCAGCTAATCTGCTCATGCAGCCACAGTCATAAACAGATATAATTGAGAGCAAACTTCAAAGCTGAAGCACAATCCTCAAAAGACATCACATTTAGAGCTGGCCACCCAAAGTTACCTGAGTTCTGAATCAAATATTTTGGCTCTCAGTAACTAAAATCTTGGGGTATAGCCTATTGATCTCAGAACTCAAGTAACATCCTTATAAGCGTAACCCATAACAAAGAACTCAGGAGCTAACTTGATGAAAAGTTGCATCTCAGATTCTTGTTTTAAAGTCCACTTTTAGGATTTAATATCTGAGTTCTGAACGAGGCTTCTTTGGCTCCCCACAGAAAGTGAGTTGAGGTGATAGTGTTGGTAATGTGCATAAATATAGTTGTTGCTCTCTTTACCTGTGTTTTCCCAGAAACAGAAACTGCAAAGAGTTTGGAGTTCAGTAGTCCCTGTGAGCTGAGATATGGAATCGTAGCGGAGAGTGCCTATGTGTGAATCCAGGCAACAGTTGGGAGTGGTCAGCTATTGGGGTTTGGGAGTTGGCCTTGAGTCAAGATGAAAAAAGACTGTACTTTGGATACTCTATATTGTCTGATAAGATTTGTATCTTACTGTGACCTAGGGGTGGATGGATTTTTGTATTTTCTGCTGCCCCTTAAAAATAACTATAAGATATATTTAATTATATGTTTTGTTTAAGACTTTGTGATAACCTTAGTAATAAGTTATTATGTTACGTTGTTGTGAATGTTATACTTTAGTTTCTTGAATGTTATGCTTTACTTTATTGCTGAATAAATAAAAAATTCATTATACTATGTGATTAGAACCTTAAAGTTATTCAAAGCAGCAGTCCTCAGGAGAGCTGCTTATGATTGGCTTTGCAGATACTAAAGTAATTTCAGTAATAAATATATATGCACCAAATCGAATAGCATCCAGATTCTTGAAGGAAAGGTTAACTGAAGTGCAGGAAGAAATATTAAAACTAAACAGGTGTGGGACCTCAACTTTCCTCTCTCAGAGCTAAATAAATCTAACCATGAAATAAATAAGGAAAATGTTAAAGAGATGAATAGTATCTTAGAAAAGTTACATATGATAGACATCTGGAAATTATAAAATGGGAATGAAATGAGTATAGACTTTTTCCTGCTGTACATGGAGTGTTCATTTAAAAAATGATCATGTATTCATATATAAACATCTTACCACCAAGTGCAGAAAAACAGAAATATTAAAAGCACCCTTTCCATATGATAATCAATAAAAATTACAATTAAAAAAGCACAGATTAACAATTAATTGAAAATTAAATCATCTAATCCTAAAGATTTAATAGATCAAAGAACAACTAAAAGGGAAAAAATAAAGAAACTGCTAATAATTTAATTTTTAAAAATTACAAAAAATAGACAACATGCCAACATTTGTGGGAGACAGCTGAATAATATTTAGTGTAAAATTATATCCCTAAATGGATACATTGATAAAATAGAGGGGAAAAAAGATCAGCGAATTGAGCATGCAACCAAAAATAATAGGAAAACAATAAATTAGACCTTGCCCATTAAATACCAAAATGGAAATCCTAAAAATCAAAGTAATGATTAAAACAACCCTCAGGAAAAAAAAAAATCAAACTAATGAATAAAACTCAGTGCTGGTCTTAAAAAAATATAGATTAATCATTAATTAATTTGAATAAGAAGGGAAAAAATAAATTACAGAGGAGAAATAGAGTACATAAATAAGCATATCTTAGGGGAAAAATTAAACAAGCAATTAATGAACTAAGAAAAAATCTCTAGGAAGATAGATATATAAGTGATTTATACTGAATATTAAAGGAACAATAAATCTTGATGCTACATAAATAATTTAAAATAAAATTGGTAGCGTTATACAAAACTTCATTTTATGACACAATATGGATTTTATACCTAACCCAGGGAGAGTAAAAAACAGAGAAAGAAAACTATAGATAAATTTATTTGAATAATATTGATGCAAAAATTTTAAGTAAAACACTAAAAAGGAGGCTATAGCAGTCTATTAAAAAGAGGGGCCATGTGGGATTTATACAAGGAATACAAGAATGGTTCAACATTTGAAAAATCTCAGCAAAATTGCCTTATCAATAACAAAAATCATATGATTATAGCAATAGATTCAGAGAGAGATTGACAAAATCTAACATTCATATCTATTAAAAAATCGCTAAAAGCATATGAATCAATGAAGCCATTCTTACAATAATAAATACTATCAAAAACCAAATGAAAGCTTTATTTGTAATCAAGATAAACATTAATCTTTCCCATAAATCTGTGGTGAGTCAAGCTTGTCAGTTATCAACTATTATTGTCAAATATCAACTATTATTCATTGTTTTACTATAAATCTTAGCTATAACAATAAGATAAGGATAAGTATGAAGAATAAAAAATAGGCAATGGAGAAATAAAACTATCACTCTTTACAGATGATTTGATAGTATGTTTATAGAAACCTGGATAATTAACTATAAAATTATTTAAAACAATTAACAAATTCAGGACACTTTCAGGATATAAAATAATCCCACAATTAACATTTCTGTATATTACAAGCAAAAATCAGTAACAATAGATAGAGAAATTTCTTTTAAAATAACTGCAAACAATATCATATACATAGGAATCTACCTCCCATGATAAACCCAGGGATTATATAAACATAATTTCAAATAACTTTTCACACAAATAAAGGCAGATCTAAACAATTAGAAAAATATTAATTGCTCATGGGTTGTCCAAGATAATATAATAGAAATGACAATTTACCTAACTTAATTTACTTATTCAGTGTCTTACCAGTAAAACTACCAAGGAATTATTTTATAGAGCTAGGAAAAAATATTTTAAAATTTGTCAGGGAGAGGAAAAGTTCAAAAATATCAAGGGAATCAATAAAAAAAAAAATGTGAAGGAAGGCAGTCTAGTATCTCCAGATGTCAAACTACATTACAAAGTAATAATCATAAAAAAAAAAAAAACAACAGTGGTACTAGATAAGAAATAGATTGATAGATAAATGAAATACTTTAGGTACACAATGCAGAGTAGTAAATTTCTTTAGTAAGTTAGTGTTTTATTACCCTTTAGCTTGATATAAACTTTGTGATAAGAGATAGCTACTTAACAAAAATTGCTTGGGAAACTGGCAAGCAGTTTGGTAGAAACTAGTCACATACAAGTGCCACAATGTATAACCATCATAAGGTCAAAATCAATAAATGATTTAGACATAAAGTGTGTGTGGGTACAGGGACTCCAAAATTCCCCTACCCAAAACAATTAAAAGTCAGAGGTGTCTTGAGGAAAGAACAGGAAGTTTTATTCAGTTCTTGTGGGAAGAGGGAATCCCTTCCACCAGTACAAACCAGAAGAATGAGTCATGTTACAGAAGATGGAACAAGAATTTATACCCTAATGCAGTCAAGCGCCCTCCCACTTTTGTCCTTTCTCCCATTGGCTGGGAGGCAGGCTTACAGTCTGGGCATGAAATCTCATTCAATGATAAGGAACAAGGAAATAGGGGATAGCCAGTCCAAAAGTACATATACTTATTTGGCAAATGCCAAAGTGAACAAGGGAGAAGGGCTCTAAGAGAAAGCTTAAATTCCTGAAGGGCTTAAAGCTGATTGACAGCAAAGGAAGGTGGGAAGGGTCCTAGGTTGTGTAATTTCTGAGGAAACTCAGGACTCAGGTCTGTTCAGTCTTACAAAAATCTGTCTCTGGTTTTGAGATAGTCCCTCCCCCTTCTCATCCTGAGGAGTCTGCACAGAGAGTGCAGAGAGAGTGTACTCCACTTAAAGGAAACAGAAGATGGGGAGTATCATGAACCCAAATCATAAGGAAATAGGGAACTGGGGGAAAATACAGTGTGTTTCTCTGAGGAAGGACTCATTTCTCAAATATATAGGGAACTTAGCCAAATTTATAAAAAATAAGAACTATTACACAGTATTCTGAAGAAATCAAACCTTTTAATAATCACATTAAAATGCTCTAAATCTCTGTTGATAAGAGAAATATTAATTAAAACAATTTTCAATACCACTTCACTTCTATAAAATTGGCTTAAATGACAAAGGGAAGTTAATAAATGCTGGCAGGAATGTTGGGGGGGAAATGAGACACTGATAATGCACTGTTGACAGTATTGTGAACTAGTCCAACTAGTCTCAAGAACAATTTGGAACTATGCCCAAAGAGCTATAAAAATGTCCATACCCTTTAATCCAAGTACCTAGTACCAGGTTTCTATCCCAAAGAGATGAAAGAAAAGGGAAATGATCCTATTTGTAGAAAATAATATTTATAGAAGCTTTTTATGTGGTAGCAAAGAATTGGAAATCACATGACTGTCTATCAAATGGAGAATGGCTCAACAAGCTATAGAATGTGATTGTGACTGAATATCATGGTGCTCTAAAAATGACTTGCAAGATTATTGTAAATAAATATGGGAAAATTTAAATGAATCCATGCAAAGTGAAGTGAACAGAATCTGGATAACATTGTATCAACAATATTATAAGGATAATCAACTTTCAAAGACTTTACTACCTTGATCAAGGCAATGATTGAAGAAAACTGAAAAGGCTGAATTGACAGGATACAGGACCAATCTGAGACCTTTTCCCTTTACCCCAAAAGAATTATAGTCCCATTTGTCCATAGGCTCCCAGAAACCCCCACCTTGAAATCTACCTGAATTTTCCCACTTGATCTGGATTTTTCATACCCAAATCTGCTACCCTTAACTTAGCCCAGCCCTACATTGTCTATTACCTCCTCCTTGCCTCTGGCTGCTTCCCACCCTTGATCCCATCAAAATCCTATTCTCTTGGTTATTGGAGTCTGACCTCTAGTCACTCCAGTTCCAATAAGACACCCCTCAAGACCCTCCCTAAACCCCTTCTCTAGTCACCACAGAATATTTGACCACCCATACATCCCTCCTATAGTCTTTTTTTATATAAGATCTATTTTGCCTCCATGAAGGGACTCAGATTCAATCTATCTCAGATTCAATCTAACTGAAATTTTAAGAAAATTTGTTTTTCTTTGGCAGAAAGAAAGCTTGGGTTGAATTTATTCAGGCAGGACCTGGAATCTTAGTATTTGGGGATCACTAGCACCCCTAAACCTCAACATTTGAAAGACCAAAATAATGACCAAAAATGCTATCTACTACTAGAGAGAGAACTGATGAGCCAAACGCAGATTGAAACACACTTTTTTATGACTTTATTTTATTTGATTTTTTTTTATCATAATATTGGGAACATTATTACATATTATTGGGAAAAGTTAAGCAAGATAAAAATTTATATAAAATGAATTTTGAAGCTGAAGTATTTAGAGCATAATATTGATTTGTTTTGTGGTCAATAGGAACTTTCAGCTTATTGTAATTCCTTTGTTTAGCTCTTTTTTTGTTTAAGAAGGTGTATGGGTCAGAAGACCACTCACCCAAAATGACTCAGAGACTTCTCAACATAGAAGCAAAACCTTACTATCTTTCCTGAGAAAGGGAATCCCCAAATCCAACAAAGTCAGAAGGGAGGAGAGCACTACAGAAGGCAAAAGCAAGATTATAAAGCCCTAAGTGGGAATTCCACACTTTCTCCACTGCCCCACATTAACATTCATTGGTAAGGCATGCTCACAGTCTTATTAATGCCAACCAACCGGCAAAACCTCTCTCCATTCATTATCCTAATTATTAATAATAAGGCTCTAATTTTGTTAGATAACATACATAATACATGAGGTCCACTACTCAAGTGCAGTAACAATCTCAGAATACTGAACCACCTTCAGTCTGACCTAGATGTATCCTTATCTGGGCCTGAGTGTCCCAAGGCTGCTGTCTGCTTTCTGACTGGTCAAAATCCACCTGCTGCTGCCAGCTCCTTTTATTCTACATTATTTATTCTTTATTATTATCTGGAGTTCTCTGGGAACTGGGAATCCAACTTTTTCCCAAGGCTGCTACAACTCTTCCCAAGGCTAGTGTCTCAACTCTTCCCAAGGCTACTGTCTGGTACTTTTTATCAGTAGTCTTGTTTCAGCAATTCTGGCAGTTCTATTGAAACTTAACCCTTTGCTATCTCTCACACTGCCATTTCTTTTCCCAAACTAAAAACACCTCTAATTTGGTCTCAATAGTTAATCCAATCAATTGTGTTAATACTCAATAGTTCTTACATTACCTTGAAATACACAGTGTCATATATATGTGTGTGTGTGTGTGTGTGTGTGTGTGTGTGTGTGTGTGTGCGTGTGGGTGTGTGTGTGTGTGTGTGTGTGTGTGTGTGTGTGTGTGTGTGTGTATGGGGAAATGATACTATAAGTAAGTTATAAAGTATAAGGAAGTAATAAGAATATATATAGGATGTTCAGAATGGGGAAACTTCACTGCAAGTTATCCCTCACAATAGCAAGAATATAATTCTTTTTTTTTTTTTTCTGGAGGGTGAATTGATTCAAAGTTATATTTTCAATCTTTTGTTTCTATTTTCTGCATTGTGTAAACATTTCCTGTAAATAACATTTTTTTTCTGTTGAACTTATCATTTTTCTTTTGTTTTGTTTTAGTTTTTTAGAATACTGAATCCATTCACTTTTAAAATTATAATAGGTTTAATATTTTCCTTTTTTTTTCTATATATCTTTCTAGGTTAGGACTTTCCCCTTTCTTCTGCTGGAAACATAGTCATATGTCTCTTGAGATATTTTGCCTTAATTTATTTTAAGGTGACCTTATTAACATTGGCTCTCTTCTCTATTTTTACCTTACTAGGTAAATAGGTAAGCAGGAGGCATATTTAAAGAGAAGAGGGAGAAGCAGAGCTCCTACAGACACATGACAAGAAGTGTGGGAAGGCAAGGAGATATTTGGAGGCAAATGGGGGGAAATGCCCAAAAGGAAGTCTAAGCTCAATAATAATTATACAATGAGAATTTAAGACTATTCCTGCCATGGAGCAAATTACCACAAAATGGGGCAGAGCCAAGATGGTGGAGTAGAAACAGGCCTTTTGCACAGCTCTGGCTTCCATGTCCTCCAATACATGAAAAAATGACTCTAAATAAACTTCAGAGCTACAGAACCCAAAAAGTGACAGAGAGAAACAAATCTCCCACTGAAAAAAGCCCAGCAGGAAGTCTCCATCTCAGAGTGCTAGTGCTGGAAGCAGGAGTGCAGTCCTTCCAGAGCTGCAGTTTTAGCGCCAGGGATGCCCCTTTGAGCAGAGGCTAGAGAAGACTTCAGGAGAGTGGATCACCAGCAGCTATAGTGGTGTCTAGACTACTCAATCCATGAATGTCAAAGACAAAGTAAAAGGTTAGTGTGGAACTTAGTTGATCCAGGGGAGGATAAAAGAGTATGGTCCCACTGCTACCCCCGGAGCAAAAAGTGGAGGAGGTATGGTGGCTGCAACCACTGCCATGTGGTTTCTTCCAGTGCTCCTGGCCTGCAGACTGTAGGGAAACCAACCAACCATTTAGAGGCGAAGTGCTCGTGCTTTTACCTGCTTTCATCAGGATCATGGTCTTGGGTAGAGGTTCTGGGGTGTGTGACCTATGGAACAGAGCATGTGGGGCCTATAGAGAGTGCCCATCTAATACCTCTGGCAGCTGCAAAACCCCAGCAATTTAGGGCAAAACTCTCTGCATTCTGGAAGCAGAGTTCTACTGTGGCAAAGAGTAATTGTCAAGTAATTGGCTGCAAATGTGAGAGAGCAATGGAAGCACAAACAGACAATAGAATCCTTTTTTAGGGGGACAAAAAGGAACAAGGAATGGAGCAGGAGGAAGACAGTGTAATGGAAATAATATCTTCCCTGCCCCTAGGCCCTTTGACTGGCTTAAGAGACATTGATTGGCTTAAGAGACTCTGAGAACCTTCTTTAATTTGAAAATATACTCTGCCCCCTAATAGGCTGAATGAGGTCACATGGAGCCTGTGTCAGGAGGCTTGGTTTTCAGGAATGACAACACCTTGATGCTGTGTGATTGGGCAGTGGGTCAAGAGTGTGGTTACATTCTCTGAGCCAGGAGAAGGCTATATAAACCATGATGGGAGGCTTTGCTTTGGGGCTCACTTTGAGAAGTGTTGTGTTATTTGAGCAGATGAGACTCTGGGCAGCCATTGAGAGCCCCCCGGCTTTGAAACCCCAGATGTTGATGCTTCCCTCTCTGGTAACTGTGATTTTGGTATTGATAATGTTTGTACAGTTTGGAAGCCTGTCTGTTTGATCTGTCTGTATATTCTGAAGTTAAGGGTGCTGACCTTTTTCCCCCTGAACTAGGTAATATACGTTTGATTGATTAAAGTGAGCTTGTTAACCGATTTTGAGTTGCTTTCCTTTACAAAAGCAGATCTAAGAACCTGTGTTGGCAGCCACCCTGGGGATGTTGGGTTGCTTGCTGCTACAGACAGCAAACTCAGAACTCCTGCCTCAAAATCCTCTAACAAAAATAGGAATTTGTTATAGGACATGGAGGAGCTCAAGAAAGATTTTGAAAATCAAGTAAGAGAAGTAGAGGAAAAATTGAGAAGAGAAATGAGAATGATGCAAGAAAATCATGAAAAGTGAGTCAACAGCCTGGTAAAGGAGATGCCCCCCCCCCAAAAAAAAAAACAGAAAACAATAACACCTTAAAAATTAGACTAACTCTAATTCCAAAAGAGACCAAAAAAGCCAATAAGGAGAAGAATGCCTTAAAAAGCTGAATTTGCCAGATGGTAAAGGAATTTAAAAAAAAAAAACTCACTGAAGAGAATAATTTCTTCAAAATTAGACTGGAGCAAATGGAAGCTAATGAATTTATGAAAAATCAAGATACTATAAAACAGATCCAAACAAATTAAAAAATAGAAGGCAATGGGAAATATCTCATTGGAAAAACCACTGACCTGGAAAATAGATGCAGGAGAGATAATTTTAAAATTATTGGATTACATAAAAGCTATGATCAGAAAAAGGGCCTAGACACCATCTTTCAAGAAATCATCAAGCAAAATTTCCCTGATATTCTAGAACCAGAGGGCAAATTAGAAATTGAAAGAATCCACTGACCACCTCTTGAAAAAGATCCCAAAAAGAAAACTCCTAGGAATATTATATCCAAATTCCAGAGTTCCAAGGTCAAGGAGAAAATACTGCAAGTAGTCAGAACGAAATAATCTGAGTATTGTGGAAACACTATCAGGATAACACAAGACCTAGCAGCCTCTACATTAAGGGATCAAAGGGCTTGGAATGTGATATTCTGGAGGTCAAAGGAGCTAGGACTAAAACCAAGAATAACCTACCCAGAAAAACTATTACAGTACCCAGAAAAACTATTACAGAGCAAAATATGGTCATTCAATGAAACAAAGGACTTTCAAGCATTCTTGATGAAAAAACCAGAGCTGAACAGAAAATTTTATTTTCAAATAGAAGAAGCAAGAGAAGCATGAGAATGTAAAAAGGAAAAAGAAATCATAAGGAACTTATCAAAGTTGAAATATTTACATTCCTACATGACAAATATATGTGAGTGTGGGCATTTGTATGTTCATGTATACATCGACAGACAACACAACATTAATTGATTATGAAGGAATGATATCTAAAAAATAAATTTTTTGGCAGGATTTATTGGCAGAAGAAGAAAGGGAGTGGTAGATTAGCATAAATTATCTCATATAAAAGAGGCAAGAGAAAATTGTTACAATGGAGTGGAAGAGCAGGAAGGTGAAAGGAAATTGGACAACCTGATTCTCATTGAATTTGGCCTAAGGAGGGAATAACACACACTCAATAGGGTATCTTACCCTACAGGAAAATAGAAGGATAGGGGATAAAAGGGGAGAGGATAGAAAGGAGTGTAAATTGGGGGAGAGGGTAGTTAGAAGCAAACATTTTTGAAAAGTGAAAGGGTGAAAAGAAAAAATAGATTAAGTGGGGGGCAGGATAGGATGGAGGGAAACATAGTCTTTCACAATATGACTGCTATGGAAATGATGTGGTAACTACACATGTACAATCTATATTGAATTGCTTATCTTCCCAGTGGGGGCAGGTGAGGAAGGAAGAAGGGAAAAAAATCTGGAACTCAAAGTTTTAGAAATGTTTAAACATTGGTTTTTGTTTGCTTGCTTGTTTTACATGCAACTGGGAAATAAGATATACAGGTAATATGTTATAGAAACTGATCTTGCCCTACTAAAAATTTAGGGGAGTGAAGGGGGTAGATATGAGAAAGAACAGATTGGGGGCAGGGATATTCAGTAGGCTTGCTATGTTGGGGTGGGGGTAGGGGAAAGATGGGGAGATTAAAATTGTAATTAAAAATCTTGTGGAAATGAATGTTGACACCTAAACATAAATAAATTAAAAAAAAAATAATCGACAACAACCTCAAAAAAAAAAAAAAACCCTACCACAAAACAGTATCAATAACCATGCATTTTGTTTTGTTTTGGGGGAAGGTAGCGTAATTGGGTTTAAGTGACTTGCCCAAGGTCACATGGCTAGTTTTTGTGTTATGTGTCTGAGCCCAAATTTGAACTCAGGTCCTTCTAACTCCAGGGCAGGTGCTCTATTCACTGTGCCACCTAGCAGCCCCATAAAATTAAAGAGGAAATAATAATAAAGCATGTTGTTTATACTAGCGGCTTACCTATTTACCTGGTTTTGGAGCTTTGCTTATCTGTTCCTTTTTTCTCACTTGCTTTTACCTAATTATTTAATTTTTACCCTCCCCTTTTTTCTCCATATAGAGTCAAGCAGAATTTCCACTGTCTTCTTCCTCTTTTTTTCATTAGTTTTTTTAATCGTGTCTTTTTCAAAATATATATTTTTTTCTTATTCTCTTCCTTTTTTGACTCCCCTGTCTATTCTAGACTTTTATTCTTTGATCCATTCTCCTTATTCTTTTATTTCTTTATCTGCATTTCTCGTGGAAGTAATTCTTTTGAGGTTGCTATTTTGGGTCCACTATTCCAAAAAGTTTATTTTATTGCCTTAAAGATTTTGCTCCCTGGCCTTATTTATTTTCCTGTGTCCCTCTCTCAAAAATTAAAAAAAAAAATCCAACAACTCTTGGTAATAGTAGAAAGAACATTGCTCCATGTTAGGAATATTCCTAATTCTGATTGTATAGTTATTACTGAGCTTTGCCTTCCTTTTGGTTATTTTCTCCCATTTGCCTTCAAATCTCTTCTTGATTTCATGCCTTACCACTTTTCCTGTCATTTGTCTGCAGGATCTCTGCTTTTCCCTCTTCTATTTAAATATGAAATCCATGGAGGTAATTATTTTAGGGATCCCATATTTCTTTATAGGTTATCTCTCTTCCCACACATGAATTCATCAGTGATACTCCCTCTGACCACTAAAACAGAGTTTGCCTTTTTCAACTTTTCTCTTTTCCCCCTTGCACATTATGTTATAGTTCCTCTTCTTCCTGTGAGACTACAGAAGTGATTTTATCTTCATTGTTGAACTTAGAATTGATTAGAATACATTGTAATTCTCCTTTGAATACTCTTTGTGTCACCCCATTCTTTAATTTCGCCCCCTGGGGAAAAATGATTCCCCTGATTCCCCTATAGGTAAGGTTTTGTGAGATTTGCTTCATGTTATTTCAGGCCCATTTCTTCACCACCACTTCTTTTTGACTTTTGCTTTCACCCTTGTTTCCTCATATACATTTACGGAGAAATATAATAATGATCTTCTTCTTGCTATATTATTACTGTTGTTACTGCTATTCTTGGTTGTGTTTTCATTTTTACTTCTCATATCCTGTAGTATGGGTTAGTCATTTGAGATCTGAATAATATCTCCAAATCTTTTTTTTCCTAGCTGTTTCAAACGTCTTTTTTTATTTGAACATTCATTATGCCCCCATGTTTATGATTAGGCTCACATTTTCAGGGTGGTTTATATTTAGTTGCCTCTTAAACTTAATATATTCTTCAAAACACAAAATTTCTTCCCCTTCTGCAGTTTCCAGTGCTTGTAAAACAGTCTTGAGTTGTTAAAATTTTCCTCCTTTTCCATCTGAAGAACTTTTTCTCTCACTTGCTGGCAAAATATATTGCTAATGAAATTGTTAATTTAAATAAGTATATGTCTTAGAATTTCCAGGCAAGTTTTATTTTATTTTATTTTATTTATTGAAGTAATCTATGAGTTCTTTCAATTAGCACTTGGTTTTCTGTGTTTATAAATATTAATTAATTTTCTTGGATTATTATTTTTTTATTTTTACATTATGATATTCAGTTTCTTTTTTCATCTGTGTTTTTGGGAGCCCTTAAATCCATTAATTGTGTTTATCCATTGTTTCCTTGAAATTAATGTGTTTAAGTTGCATGGGAAAAATAGATTCTTTTAATAGTGTTGCTTTTACTTCTCTTTTTTCCACATTATCCTTCATTTTCATGTATTTTGATTTAACAAATACTCACCTTCTCTTTGGTTTCTTTGGTGAGACATCACTTTGGATCCAAGTTTTTGCATTCTACCAATTATTCTGCTGTGCAAGTCATAATTTCTGCTTTCACAATATATATTCCCCCCTTTAAATCACTCAGGAATTTCCCGCTATTTTTCTATGCTGTCTCAGAATCCACAAGCTCTTCTGTCTCATCAGGTATTGGTTCATATACTTTTTTTTTTCAATACATACTGATAGAAATGTGAACACTTTTAAGTGCTCCAGCAGTCGTATTTGTTGCTACTATTAATATCTTCCCAGTATTTTTTTTTTATTTTTAAAGTTTCTGAATTTTCTTTTCCATGAGATCTTTGGAAATTCTAAATTTTTTTCTTGCATAAACATTATTATTGCTTATTTTCTGACTCTAGCACTTTCCCTGGGAGCTGAATCTCAAAGGGTCTTACACTTCAATCACCTGGACCACTCATAGTTATGATCCTTAGTTTCTAACCCAGGTTACCTGAATAGGGAGTATAGAAGTGGTCATAACTCTATGCTAGGCTTTTTCATTCAGGCTTAGTGGAGTGCCACCCATCCCCAGGCACATAATTACTCCCTCCTCTTTCCCATTTCTCTACCCAGCCTCACAGAGCTTTGTCATGCTGCTGCTGTTGAAGTTTGAGGAAATTTCTACATTTGCTGTTGACATCTCCAAGACACTGAACAGGATGTAGAGTTAAGATTTGTTATAAGTAGGAATGAGTCAAACTACCAAATGCCTTGCTCCTGAACTCTCAAACTGAGTTCTCTGAGAGCCCAGAGCACTGCCATGGTGCTGCTGTGGCCTCAAAAAATTTCTGCATTTTGGAGTTTGGAATTCTAAGGCATTAGGAGTTGTAGAAGGATGGAGTTTGGAGTTTACATTTGAGATGCATATGGGGTAATAGGCTGCTCTATAAATACTTGTCAGAGCAGACCTGTGCAACTTGTTAAGCTTCTTTGGGTCTTAGATATGTTAGACTAGAGACAGACAGAAGATGGTTAGTTGCCATGGGTCATGTGACAAACAGAACAGTGCACAGTAATAACCCTACATTTTTCACTAGCTACCTGAAATCCTTTCCCAAGCTGCAAGTGGCCCATAGTCATATGTTGTGCAGGCCTGTGTTAGAGGATCATTGCCCTTCACTGATGTGAATTCATTGAGTTTTTACCTTATTTGAGTTCTTGGTGTCCTAAGTCATGGAGAAAGATTGTATTTTTTTATTTTTAATATAGAATTCTTATTTTGATTGGTTTGAAAGGTTGTGAAAATTGGAGAAAATGTCAGCTCTGCCATGCTATTGGTCACATGACTTGGAAGTACATTTGCTGATCATTTGACTTTGACTAAATAATATCTTTGATCCTTATGTTTTTCATTTATAAAATGGATGAGTTTTGTTACATGCTCTCCGAGTTTACTTTCAGTTCTAAGTATTATAAACAGGTAAGTCCTTATAGATAGTGATAGAAACTAAATAGTCACTTTCCTCAGGGACCTTACATGCTTTTCTTTGTATGTAACACAAATAAAAACAAATAGAAAGGGATTTCAGGTGAGAGCATTAATAATTGAAGGAGAACCAAAGAAGCTTCAAGAATCAGATGGTACCTATATTAGAGGAGCCTTGAAAAATCTTGAGAGGTTGCTTGATGGACAGGTTAGGGTGTAGCAGTGATTCTAAAGAGGTTTTGTCTACTACTATGTTACTTGATAATCTAATGTTTATATCCTGTTGGGCTAAGCATTTTTTTAAATTGTGATAAGCTAATTTAGTAGGAAGGACTCCATAGGCATGACAATTGATAAAGATGGGGGAAAGTAAATAACCTGAATCTAATCATGAGGTTGTGAAATTGTTTACTAGGATCTCAGTAACCAACACGGAGTGCAAAATGGTGATTTCCCAGTTATCTCACCTTTGAAGAAATGTGATGGTCTGCACATGCCCTCAAAGATACAAATATTAACTAAACTATAATTGGCTGGTAGGTCTTAAATAAAGAAAATACCATGGCAAGCGAAGGATTTTGTATAAATGAGGAAAGACTCATGTAAAGTCTTGCCAGAGTTTTATAAAGAGAGGTAGTTTGATTGGCCCTGTGTCAATCTTCAGAGGTCTAAAAAGTGTCGAACAGAATTAGGTCATATATGTGCCATTTATTTCTCTATGAGCTAGTGGAATTATGCATGTAAGGGAGCTACAGTGAAATTGAACAAAATAAAAAATTTAGGTGGACAGCCTGTGATTTCAGGGCCACATGTGTCCCTCCAGGTCCTTAAGTTGAGCCCTTTGAATCTGAACTTCAGAGAACAAATCCCCTTAATAAAAGGATTCATACTATAATACTTGGATTCAGTCTAAAGGCTACACCCAAGGGTCTAGAAGGCCACATATGACCTTAAGGCCACAGGTTCCCCAACCCTTGGTTAGTTGAAGGAGATTATATACCCACAGAATAAAGAAGTGTTCCTGTATTCCTACCTCTTTCTCCTCTGCCCCCAGAATCAGGACTCCTATGTTTTTTGTCATTCAAAATTATACTTTCCACAGAACCCAGAATGACTGGTTTCTATCAGTCATAAACAAGGGAATATCACAAAATAATAGTGTCATAACAAGATAGTGTCTTAACAAAAGAGGGACATAAAACAACAAGATAACAAGAGAAATGTCATTAATCAAGATTGTGCCTGGTTCAAGGCACCTAGTCTTTATCAGCCATAAACAGGAGAATGCACCCAGTCAGCTTAATCCAGTCTTGGGATTGCTGACACAGCATGAGAACTTTGCTATTGCAAAGGATTCTTGGTGTATTAGCTCTTAGTGAGCAAAAGTGTTCTTTTCTGATTGACCTGTCCAGGTTTCTGGCTTCCCTCTGGTGATGAAGGACTCAAGTAAGCCCAATAACTGTGAAACTTGCTTTCTTTAGATTGTAGATACAGATATCATCCAGTATAGGGATGAGTGAGTAAGAACACAATAGGACCACAGGATCAAAGGCCAACTAAGGATTCTGAGTATCAAGTAACAGAAGGAATTCAATCCATGAATAAAGGATGTGCATAGAGAAATGAAGATGCATAATGAAAGAGAACAGAAATAGAGAATGGTGCATAGACAATGTGCATAGAGAATGAAAGCCAGTTTAGTTTTTCTGACAGCTAATTAGTTCAACTAGAAATTAGAATTTTCTCATGGAGACTCATGAGAAATAATTCTGAAATGGTTGGTTAGAGCTAGTTTTTGGAGAACTTTAAATGTCAAGCTGAGAAATTAGCATTTTTTCCTTGGAAAAAATAGGGGAAAAAATCATGGTTTTAGAGGTGGAAGATGGCATGGTCAGATTTAAGCCTTACCAAGTTTGGATGAGTTCAGGATGATGTGGAAACAAGAAAGACTAGAAGTATGGAAAGCAATTTAATGTACTATTCATATAGTCCAAGGAAGAGGCCATGATTTCCTATATTATGATTATGCTAAGTGATTAGAAAGAAGATGGGTGCAAGAGAAATAATAGAGAAAAATAAGACTTCTCAACTGATTGGTTATGGACAGTGGGGAAGAGGAAAGAGAAATGTGACTCTATGATATATTATAGGCATGTATTAT
The DNA here is from genome assembly GCA_011680675.1 of Gymnobelideus leadbeateri. NCBI lineage: Eukaryota > Metazoa > Chordata > Mammalia > Diprotodontia > Petauridae > Gymnobelideus > Gymnobelideus leadbeateri. The sequence goes on from WOXC01002765.1 coordinate 251,007, forward strand.
TCCATTCAATATAGTTAGAAGTATACTTTTGTGTTATGTGTAATCATCTTAGGTGCTAGGAATCACAAAGGATAGGGCTCTGGGCTTATAGTCAGGTAAGTTTGAATTCAAATGAGATTTTAGAGCTTTATTAGCTGTGTGACTCTGAACAAGTCACTAAATTTCTTTCTGCTTCAGTTTGCTCAACTGTAAAATGAGAATAATAGGGGTGGCTAGGTGACACAGCAAATATAGCACTGGCCCTGGAGTCAGGAGGACCTGAGTTCAAATCCAGCCTCTGACACTTAACAAAAAACTAGCCATGTGACCTTGGGCAAGTCACTTAATCCCAGTTGCCCTCCAACATGAAAGAGAGAGAGAGAGAGAGAGAGAGAGAGAGAGGGAGAGAGAGAGAGAGAGAGAGAGAGAGAGAGAGAGAGAGAGAGAGAGAGAGAGAGAAAATAATAGCAGCAACTGCCTCCCAGGGTTATTATGAGGATGAAATGAGATAATATTTGGCAAGTGCTTACTACGCTGCCTAGCACATAGGCAAATGTGTTTTTCCTTCCCCATTTCCAAAGATGATTAAGCCAGCATTTTCTTAAATAACTTTGATTCAATAAAAAAAAAGCTTTAATTATATATTTGTAAAATGCAAAGCACTGTGTTTGTTACTGAGGACAAAAATTCAAAAACAAATTTCCCAGCACTCAAGGAGCTTACCTTCTACTTTAATATCTAACACCCTGTAAAGGAAATGCAAATTTAAAGATCTTCCCTGCCCCTAGGCCCTTTGGTGGGCTTAAGAGACTTTGAGGAACTTCCTGGATTTGAAAATATACTCTGCCCCTTAATAAGCTGAATGTGGTCACATGGATCCTGTGGTAGGAGGCTTGGTTTTCAGGAATGCCCACACCTAGAAGCTGTGTGATTGGGCTGTGGGTCCAGAGGGCTGTTACATTCTCTGAACCTGGAGAAGGCTATAAAATCCCTGATGTGAGGCTTTGCTTTGGGGCTCACTTTGAGAAGTGTTGCTTGATTTGAGCAGATGAGACTCTGAGCAGACTTTAGAGCCCCTCCCCCACCCCCACGCCCCCACCTTTGAAAACCCAGATGTTGATACTTCCCTCTCTGGTAACTGTGATTTGGTATTGATGTAATGGTTGGGCAGTTTGGAAGCCTGTCTCCTTGATCTGTTTCTTTCTCTGTCTTGTAAGTTCTATCTATATATTCTGAAGTTCAGGGTGCTGACCTTTTTCCCCTGAACTAAGTAAACGATACATTTGATTGATTAAAGTAAGCTTTTTAACCTATTTTGAGTTGCTTTCCTTTAGAAGAACAGATCTAAGAACCTGTGTTGGCAGCCACCCTGGGGATGTTGGGGTGCTTGCTGCTACAAATGGCAACAAAGATGGGATCTGCAGAGCAAAAGGAAAGTATGGGGACTGGGATAATTGTCTGATTCCCAGTAGTGGAAGCTGTGATTCTATGGAGCCATGGACCAGGAGAGAAGAATGGTCTGCATGCTGACTTCACTGAGCTGAGAGCAAGAATGGTAAGTTGCTTGCATGGAGACCTGTGGAGAAGCCAGGAGCTGCTACCCTCTGTGGGAGGAGAAGGAACCCAGGAGTTTGGAATTCAGCCACCAGACAAGATAAGGAATGTGTGGCAAAGTAGGGGCACTGAATGTGTTTCCTTGCTGCATCCCACAGTTTGGGACCCAGGGGGAGGATGGACTTGTGACTATGGTGGGTGGGGTGAAATGCCATGGACCCCCAAGAACCCCAGGTTGGTTTTGTTGCCCAGCCCCATCTCTGGACTTGGAAGCAGGGTCTGGAGCAGTGTGAGGGGAAGGACACACCCCTCTTCCCTAGAGAACTTTATTTGGACTCCTGTTTTGAATTGATATGATAATGCTTTGTATTTTGTGTTTAAGGCCCAGTGGCCACTTTTATAACTTTAGTTAAGTACCTTGAAAATGTGACCTAAGAGATGTTTAGTGCTAATTCAAATGTAAATTGTCTATGCTATGGGCATGACAACATCTTGGGGCTGAATGTAATGAAAATGAAAATTTAAAGATCTTCCCTGCCCCTAGGCCCTTTGGTGGGCTTAAGAGACTCTGAGAACCTCCCCAGATTTGAAAATATACTCTGCCCCCTAATAGGCTGAATGTGGTCACATGGACCCTGTGGCAGGAGGCTTGGTTTTCAGGAATGCCCACATCTAGAAGCTGAGTGATTGGGTTGTGGGCCCAGAGGGTTGTTATATTCTCTGAACCTGGAGAAGGCTATATAATTCCTGATGTGAAGCTTTGCTTTGGGGCCCACTTTGAGAAGTGTGTGATTTGACCAGATGAGACTGGGCAGCTGTTGAGAGCCCCCAGGCTTTGAAAACCCAGATGTTGATGCTTCATTCTCTGGTAACTGTGATTTGGTATTGATGTAATGGTTGGGCAGTTTGGAAGCCTACCTGCTACATCAATTTGTTTCTCTGTCTTGTAAGTTCTGTCTGTATACTCTGAAATTCAGGGTGCTGATCTTTTTTCTGTTAAACTAGGTAAACGATATGTTTGATTGATTAAAGTAAGCTTGTTAACCCATTTTGAGTTGCTTTCCTTTAGAAGAGCAGATCTAAGAACCTGTTTTGGCAGCTACTCTGGGGATGTTGGAGTGCTTGCTGCTACACCCCCCTCCTACCCTCTTGCATTCAATACCTTTCTCTGTCTTTCTCTATATGTAGATATTATTGTGATTTCAATATACATATTATCAACACATATACAAGTACATGTATTTATATCATTATAATATACATGTGTATATACATTTGTGTTATAACTATATGCACTTTATGTAAATGTGTTATGATTATATACTTGTAAATATACATATGTGTATAATTTCCAATTGCTTTGAATGGAGTGTATTATATGCATGACTCATAAAGATTAATTAGCTATAAAATAAAAGCAAGTAATAGATATCAAATATAGTCTAAACAAGGTCCTAATATATAAATAATATCATAAGTTTAAAAGTTATGGCTTTTTTTTTTTTTAGGATTTCTTCCTAGAATAGAATCTGTGTTGAAAACAAGAACATTTTCATTTTTATCTTTGTATCTCCCTACATCTGGTACATACTTTATATATACATACATATACACAAATATACAGGTGTAATGGCAAGCAAAATGGAACTGCACTCCTTGTTTCAGGTATTCAAGTGTCTTTGAGTCTCTCCTATGATTATATCAAGTCTTTGTTAGAAACAGAACCTGTGAAGCCCACAGTGGGAGGAACTTGCCAAAGACTGAAACAGGAAGGACATAAGAGGAAGGGTGGAAGAGGAAGGAGCAGAGGATATTAAAGTTCAAGTACGAGCTAGGAATTAGTAGAACTGAGAGGGAGAACTTTTGTGGTCTCAACACTCTGTACATCTGTTCTGTCTGTGTTGATTTAATTTTGATTTATATACTTTGTCAGACAGAAGAACTTTGTTGACTTTGGTTACTTTGTCAGACAGAGGCATTCTGTGTATTGGTTGTTACTTCATCAGACAGAAGCACCTTGTCTATTGACTTGTGTTGATTTCACAGGCAGAAAGTGAATTGAGGTGATATTGTTGACAACGTGTGTGAATATTTTTGTAACTTTGCTAAGCTTGTGGTATGTAGATATTGTTGTGGCTCTGTTAAGCTTTGTCTTCCCAGAAACAGAATCTGTGAAGGGCTTGAGTTGGGCTGGTCACCATGAGCTTCAAGTTGGAGCAGAGCTGGAGAAGGAGCTGGAGCAGAGGCTGAAGCAAGAGTTGAAACAGAAGCTAAGAGCTGCCTACCTGTGAATCCAGGTGATGGGTGAATTCATGCAAGAGCTGGGAGCATGGAAGAACCATGGAGTTTGGAATTCAATCTCAAGTCAGGATGAAAGGATATTCACTTGGTCACTTAGTGCTGGCTGAGAGATTAAGACAATGTGACCTAGGAGTGGGAGACCTTTGTACTTTGCACTTTGTACCCCTTAAGGATGATTGCTCCTTAAAGACGATTGAATTAAGGATGATTAGAAGATAGTCTCCAATCAAGATGAAAGAAGACTTTAGATGGGTACTTTATATTGATTGATTCAGATTGTGACTTACTGAATGATATCTTTTGTTTAAGACTATGTGTCCACATAAGTAATAAATTGCTATGATATATGGTTGTGAATGTTGTACTTTGGTTTCTGTGAATGTTTTGCTTTACTTAATTGCTAAATAGAGAGTTCACTGCACTATGTGGTCAGAACCTAAAAGTTGTTATTCATAGGAGCAGTCCTCAGGAGAGCTGCTTGTGATTGGCTTTAAAATAAATATGTATTTTTATATGTAAGTATACATGGTGATTTTGCAGATTTATTTAAATGAAAGGTTTTGTGTAGTATATGAAAGACAGTGACTTCTGAAATCATGTTATGTGACACAAAGTTGCATTTACATAACTTATATAGATGGAAATTGAGCAGAGGACACTAGTTCAGTGTAACTTTTATCATATAATACAAGTAATTCTCAAATTTGTATTAAGAAAGGGATTGTGTGAAAACTCTAACTTGGTTTGATGACTATAAATCCATCTCCAAAATTGAGAAATCTAAGACAAGATCTCTATCAATAGCATACACAAAAAGAAATGTTAAGAAAATACAGCAGCAATAAAAAGGATATATGTAGGCTGACATATGTGGCAATGAGAAACAGTAAGACAAAGAATTAGTATTGTATTTTATACTATGCTAGCTTGAGACAGGCCAGTCTAGTAGCTGAGGTTTGAGATTTAAATGAAATGAGACACACATAGAACATCTAAGTGTTAAAAGAATGTTTGTTTGTCCTTAGCAAGAATAGGCTATTCAAAATGAGAAAAACAAGTTCATCAACCATCTAGCATTGATTCAGTTGAACTTAACTTTACAGTGCTGGAGTTAGTCATGCTGGATTGCACATTTGAAGCCTGTGGAAGGATTAGATGATTTTTGTACTCTGACTTTTTGTACCAGGAAACAAGGAAGTTAAATTAATGGCCTGATTCTTTAGTGCCTGGGTCAATTAAGTCCACAGGGTGGTTGCAATACCTTGTTATAAAAAAACAAAACAAAAAAAAAAAGAAAAAAGTAGAATCTAGAACATTTTTCCTACAACCCCACTCTTTTCAAGAAATCTTTCTAAAGCAGTCAATAACAACAAAAGTCATTAAATACTTACTTTGTTATAGTTATTTGATACTATGTTATAATATAGGCTTTAACAAAAGATATAATTCTAGTGGGTTAAGCACTAGAAACAAAAGGAGAGGGCAAAATGGTCCCTGACCTCAAGAACCTTAAATTCTAATGGAGGAGATAAACATGAAAATAACTATGAACATAAAAGATTTATAGAGTATACATGGGAAATGATCTCAAAAAGAACACATTAGCAGAAGGAGAGTGAGAAGGCATGAAGAGCTTCCTAAAGATTCTATTTGATCTGAGTCTTTAAGGTAACCATGAGGTGGTAGTGAGGAGGAGAGTAGCATTGCAGCACAGAGGTCAACAAGAATAGTGAGATGGAGTATCTTATGCCAGGGACATCAAGAAGGTCAGTTTTACTGATATGTGGAATGAAGGGGTAACATGAATGAAAAGATACTAAGGGGCCAGTCTGTGAAGGGCATTAAAAGCAAAACAGAGACTTTTGTATTTGTACCAAGAAGTAAAAAGAATCCAGGAAGAATTTAGTTAAGTGGTAGTGGGTAACATATTCATAGCTAAGTTCAATCAGTCAGTTTACTATAGGCTAAACTGGGATGAGAAGAGGCTTGAGACAAGGAGAACAACCGGAAGGCAATTGCAATAGTCCAGTCATGAGATGATGAAGACCTGCACCTGGGTGATATGGGATAGAAGGGAATATGTGCAAGACATATTTTGATGGCAAAAATGACAAGATTCTATAATGGATGTGATATGTGAGATGAGTAGGAATGAGGAGTCAAGAATGGCAATTAGCTAAAGAGCTTGGAGAACTAGGAACTTGAGGGTGCCCTTAACAATAATATGGAAGTTCATAATGGGTAGAAATCTTTGTTAGCTAATAAAACAAACATAACAACAACAACAACAAAACAAAAAACTTTAGTACCTGCCAATTAGATAATTCAATTGAACACATCTCAGGAGAAATAACATAATTAGGTGAATGTACATAATCTATTTGAATTATTTCACCTTAACTGGACAATAACTTTAGATTCTCTGAGATTGAGTTAGTGACCAGATAAACATTCCATGGTGTTCAGGTGGGTCTTCTGAACCATCTCCTCTACCAGTAAGACAGTGCAATATTTTCAACCAGGAATTTCAGCATGTAATTCTACTCTTGAATAAAAACATTCCTTTCTGACATTTCTTCCTATTTTAACACATTTCTGAGTTATATGCTAAGGGTAGAGGGATATAGTTACAGGAAACTTTTCTTGAGTTATTTATAGCTTAGTTGTTTTAAAATCAGGAAACCATTTATAGCAATTATGTGATATTCCTTCCATATACATATATGAAGTAAGGAAACTCAAAGTCTGGAAGGTTGATTTACACTAGTATTACATAGTAGCAGTACACTAGATTATAAAATAAGACACCAGATCACCAGAGGTGAACACTCTCCTGGGAGTGATATACAAAATAAACTGACAGGAAACTTTATGAGCTAGACTACTAATTTAAAAATCATGGTGGTAAGATAAATGCACTGACCTGATAACTTGCCTTGGTAGTCTGTACAGAATCCTCCTTTACATTAGAGGTTAGAAAGATTCTTACTTTCTGCTGTAGTATTGCAAAAGATAAAAAGGAAATTTTATTCCAAGTAAGCTAGCCTGAGTAATTGAACTTTTCCTATTCTCAAGATATTTCTCTTTAAAATACTAATATCTGCAGTCTTGAAACAGTTTGTCTAATAAAAATCAAATTAGATTATATGGATTTTAAAAAAGGACCCGGTCTTAGAAACCAAATTGTGCTGGCTCTTGTCATTTTTTAAAAATTGTTACTGTTGTAATTCTAGAGAAGCACTAACAAATTATAATTGCTTTGTTTTTTTTTCTTCTAGATTTTTTTGACTTTTCAATAATCATTTGGCACTAAAGCATCATGATTGTGACATGTTACAATTCTGTTGGTGGAACAAATTTTCATGGTTAGAGGTCCCTATACTTAAGTAAACAAAATAAAGTTTTAAAACATTCACATATAGAATTTGAAATAATTTAGGAGTAAATGGAATAATAGAGTGGGGAATTATATTTTGAAAGACCTAAATTTAAATCCTGTAATAGATACTTACTATCTATGTTATCCTAAGTAAGTCACAATCTCTTTTTTTTTTTTTGGTCTTTATTAATTTGTTCGTCTACTTTTAGCTTACAAGATTAAATTCCATAATTCCTTGAGTTTCAAATTTTGTTTCCCTCCCTCCATTCCCCTCCCATGGCAGCATACAATCCAGTATAGGATCTGCAAATACTTTCACATTAGACACTAGTCAGGTTACAAAGGCAGTTGTACCAGATGGTATGAAAAATGGTCAAGAGGAAATGAAACCAAACAATAAAAAGAAAAAGATCAAGATGTTTGCTTCAATCAGGATTCAAACTCAGTTCTTTCTAGTTATTTCCCCGGATGTAGACATCTGTCTCCATCATGAGTCTTTTGGGATTGACATATATCACTGCTTTGCTGAGAAGAGTCCAGTCTATCATAGGTGGTCATCACACATATGATGTGTCTATGATTGTATACAAATTTCTCCTGGTTCTATTCTTCTCACTCAACATCACTTTGCATAAGCCTCTCCAGGAAAAATATGAAGTTCATCTGCTCATCATTTCTTATAACATAATAGTATTACATTACATGCATATACTACAACTTGTTCAGCCACTCCCCAATTGATGGGCACCCCCTTAGTTTCCAATTCTTTGCAACAACAAAAAGAGCTGCTATAAATATTTTTGTACATATAGGTCTTCCTTCCACTTCTATGATCTCTTTGGGATATAACCCTAGAAGATATTGCTGGGTCAAAGGGTACAAAATTATTTACAGCCCTTTGGGCATAATTCCAGATTGCTCTCCAGAATGGTTGGATCATTTCACAACACCACCATCAATGCATTAGTGTTCCAATTTGCCCATATCCTGTCCAGGATTTGTCATTTTCCTGTTTTGTCATCTTAGCCAATCTGACTGGTGATATGTGGTACCTCAGAGTGGTTTTGATTTCCATTTCTCTAATCAATAGTGATTTAGAGCGCTTCTTCATATGCTTATGGATATCTTTAATTTCTTTCTCTGAAAACTGCCTGTTCATATGCTTTGACCATTTATCAAATGGGGAATGACTTGTATTCTTACTGATTTGATTCAATTCTCTGTATATTTTAGAAATGATTCTTTCATCAGAGACATAGGTTGTAAAAATTCTTTCAAAATTTTCTATCCCTCACTTAATCTTGGTTACATTGGCTTTGTTTGTATAGAAGCTTTTCAATTTAATGTAATCAAAAGTATGCATTTTGCATTTTATAATGTTCTCTAATTCTTGTTTGGTCATAAAGTCTTTCCCTTTCCACAAATCTGACAGGTAAACTATTTCATGCTTTCCAAACTGCTTACAATAATATCCATTATACCAAGATCACGCACCCATTTAGACTTGATTTTGGTGTATGGTATTATGTTATGCTCAGTTTCTGCCTTAGTATATTCCAGTTTTCCCATTAGTATTTGTCAAATAGTGAATTCTTATCCCCAAAACAGGGGTCTTTGGGTTTATCAAACAATAGATTACTATATTCATTGGTTGTTGAATCTCATGCACCCAATCTATTCCATTAATCTGCTACTCTATTCCTTAGACATTACCAAGTAGTTCTGATGACTGCTACTTTATAATACAGAATAAAATCTGGTAGAGCTAGTCCACCTTCTCTAGCATTTCTTTTCATTTATTCCCTTGATATTCTAGATCGTTTGTTTTTCCAAATAATTTTTGTTACTATTTTTTCTAGCTCTATAAAGTAGTTTTTTGGTAATTTTATTGGTATGGCAGTAAATATATAATTTACTTTGGGTAAAATTGTCATTTGTATTATATTAGCTTTACCCAGCCACAAGCAATTGATATTTTTCCAATTAGTTAGATCTGACTTTATTTATGTGAGGAGTGTTTTGTAGTTGTGATCATATAGATCCTGGGTTTGTTTTGTCAGGTAAATTCCCAAATATTTTATAATGTCTACTGTAACTTTAAATGGGATTTCTCTTTCTATCACTTGCTGTTGAATTTTGTTGGAGATATACAGGAATGCCGAGGACTTATGTGGGTTTATTTTATATACTGCAACTTTGCCAAATTTATTTATTGTCTCAAGTAGCTTTTTACTTGATTCTCTAGAATTCTCTAAGTATATCATCATATCATCTGCAAAGAGAGATAGCTTTGTCTCTTCTTTGCCTAATTTGATTCCTTTGGTTTCTTTTTCATCTCTAATTCCCAATGTAAACATTTCTAGTACCAGACTGAATAAGAGAGGTGATAGTGGACACCCTTGTGTCACCCCTGATGCTTCTAGTTTATCCCCTTTGCATATAATAGTTGCTCATGGTTTTAAATAGATGCTACCAATTATTTTAAGTAAGGCTACATTTATTCCTATATTTTGTAGTATTTTTAATAGGAAATAATGTTGTATTTTGTCAAAAGTCTTTTTTGCATCTATTGAGATAATCATGTGTTTTTTGCTACTATTGTTGTTGATATGATCAATTATACTGATGGTTTTCCTAATATCAAACCATCCTTACATTCCTGGAATGAATCCTACCTGATTAAAGTGTATTAATCGTGTGTTAAATTGCTGTAGTCTTTTCGCTAATATTTTATTTAACATTTTTACATCTATATTCATGAGGGAAATTGGTGTATAATTTTCTTTTTCTCTTCTATCTCTTCCTGATTTAGGTATCAATACCATATTTGTGAGATAGAAAGAATTTGTTAGGACTCTTTCTTCACTAATTTTCACAAATAGTTTGTAGAGTACTGAAATCAATTGCTCCTTAAATGTTTGATAAAATTCACTCGTAAACCCATCTGGCCCTGGAGATTATTTCCTTGGAAGTTCACTGATGGCTTGTTTGATTTCTTTGTCTGAGATGGGGATATTTAAGTAATTTACTTCCTCTTTAGGTAATCTGGGCCACTTGTATTTTTGTAGTTTTTCCTCCATTTCACTAAGATTGTCGATTTTATGTGAATAAAATTGGGAAAAATAATTCCTAATTATTGTTTTGATTTCTTCTTCATTGGATGTAGATTCACCCTTTTCATTTTTGATATTCATAATTTGGTTTTCTTTGTTTATCATATTGACAAAGGGTCTATCAATTTTCTATTTTTTTGCATAAAACCAGCTCTTAGTTTTGTTTATTAATTCAATACTTTGCTTAATTTCAATTTTATTAATCTCTTCTTTGGTTTTCAATATTTATAATTTAATATTTAATTGGGGATGTTCAATTCGTTCTTTTTCTAGCTTTTTCAATTGCATGGCCAAATCATTGACTTCCCTTTTCTCTAATTTATTCATGTACTCAGGGACATAAAAGTGTCCCTAAGAACTGCCTTTAATGCATCCCGCAAATTTTGGTATGTTGTCTCATTATTATCATTCCCTCGATTGAAATGACTGATTGTTTCTATAATTTCTTGTTTGACCCCCTCATTCTTTAGGATTAAATTGTGTAATTTCCAATTAGATTTTAGTCTATCTTTCCATGGCCCTTTATTGCATATATTTTTTATTGCGTCATGATCTGCGAATGATGCATTTGATATTTATGCTTTTCTGGGGAGCGGAGCCAAGATGGCAGAGTAGAAACAGCACTTCCATGGTGCTCTGCCTCACACCACTTCAAAACTATGTAAAAGGAGACCCTGAAAAATTTCTGAAACCCCAGCACCCATAGAACAACACATAGAAGCTAACCTCCTGCTGAGGACAGCACAGCAGCCCTGTAGGGAGGGACAGCACAGCGCTCTGGGAGCCAACAGCCCAGCGGGGAGAGAAGAGCCCAGGTCAGTGTGAGCCTTGGTTTTAGCCCCAGGGTCACCGGGCTGGCAGAAGGCTGGAGGGACCCCAGAACACCAGTAGCTGTGGCGATTCCAGAATTATCAACACAGACATGCCTAGGACAAAGTAAGAAGTTCGTGCCCTATGGACTTTGGGGCCAGTATTTGGGGAATGCATCGGCTTCCTTCCCTGGGGGCTAGAAGCAGCTTTGGAGACACTTGCCATTTTGCGGCTTCAGTGGCAGCATCAGCTCTTGGGCTGCGAACTGTAGGGAGATCCAGCGATCAGTCTTGGAGGTTAATTGCTCTTGCTTTAACCTGCTTGGATCTGGATTGTGATCTGGGGGGGAGGTCTGGGGTGGGCATCCAACTTGGCAGAACCAGAAGTTGTGAAGACTCCAACGTTCAGGACAGACGCTCCCCTGTATGGTGGCAGAGTCCTACTGTGGCAACTAGCCGAAAAGTCAAATAATAAAGTGGCAAAATGCCTAGGCAAAGGAAACAAAATAAACAGAAAAATGCAACATTAAATTCCTATTTGTGGGGCAAAGAGGATTGAAGCAGGGAACAGGAGGGCTGCAATGTCAGAAACCCTGCTCCAAAAGCCCCTAAAGAAAATATGAGCAGGTTACAGGCTATAGAGCACCTTAAGAAGCAGATAAGAGAAGTGGAGGAAAAATTGGGAAGAGAAATGAGAAGGATGCAGGAAAAGTATGAAATGAGAGTCAACAGCATGACTGAGGAAAATAACACCCTAAAAATAGACTAAATCAAATGGCAAAGGAGACCCAAAAGGACAATGAGGAGAAGAATGCCTTAAAAAGCCAAATTTGTCAGGTGGAAAAATAATCTCAAAGGCTCACTGCAGAGATTCATTCCTTCAGAGTTAGACTGGAGCAAATGGAAGCTAAAGACTATGAGAAATCAAGATGCTATTAAATAGATCCAAACAAATGAAAGAATAGAAGGCAATGCAAAATATCTCATGGGAAAAACCACTGATCTGGAACATAGATCTAGGAGAGATAATTTAAAAATAATTAGACTACCTGAAAGTCATGATCAAAGAAAGAACCTAGAAATCACGCTTCAAAAATTCTCAAGGAAAATTGACCTGATGTTTTAGACCCAGAGGGCAAAATAGAGGTTGAAAGTATCCACATAACACGTCCTGAAAAGATCCCAAAAGGAAAACTCCCAGGAATATAATAGCCAGGTTCCAGAATTCCTAGATTAAGGAGAAAATACTAGAAGGAGCCAGGAAGAAACAATTTCAATATTGTGGAAACACAATCAGAATAGCACAGAACCTGGCAGCTTCTACACTGAGGAATAAAAGGGCATGGAATATGATATTCCAGAGGGCAAAAGAGCTGGGATTGAAGCCAAGGGTCACCTACCAAGCAAAATTGTGCATTTTGTTTCAAGGGAAAATATGGTCTTTCAGTGACTTTCAAGCATTCTTGAGGGAAAAACCAGAGTTGAAGAGAAAATTCATCATCCAGACACAAGAAGCAAGAGATGCCTGAGAAGGTAATTAGGGAAAAGAAATCAAAAGGAACTTATCAAAGTTGAACTATTTACATTACTACATGGAAAAACAACAACTCTGACTGAAGAAACCTTTCTCAGTATGAAAATAATGGAAGAAGGGTATATGGGCATATGAACACATATGTGAATGTGTGTATATATGTTTACAGGTATACATGGATAGAGGGCACAGGTCAAATTTGGTGGGAAGGGATGATACTTAAGGGGTGAAGGTATGAGGTGAGAGAGTAAAGTGGCAAGAGGAGATGGGGAGAGACAGGATAGGGTCAACTATCTCATGTTGAAGAATCAAGGGGAAGTGCTGCAGGGGAGGGTAAGAACAAGAAGGCAAAAACACAAAACCATATTCTCATTGAATCTGGCTCAGGGGGAGAATGACATACATACTAAATGGGATATCTCACCCTGCTGGCGAGTAGGGGAAAGGGGGATGAGAGGGGGGATGGTGGAGAGTAGGGCATTTGGGGGTGTGTTGAGGTTGGAAGTAACCACTATCGAAGAGGGGCAGGATCAAAGTAGGGAATGGACCAGGTGGGGGGTGGAATGGGTGGGAGAGAATTATAAGCAGCCTTTTAAAAAATATCTACTATGGTAATGTTTTGCATAGCTATACATGTAAAACACATTCTGAATTGCTTATCATCCCAGAGGGAATGGCTGATGAGGGAGGACAGGAATGGATCTGAAATTTGAAGTTTTAAAATTAAATGTTTCAAATATATATAAATACCAATATTAAAACTATTTTGCATGTAATTGGGAGATAAGATGTTCAGGCATTGGGGCACAGAGACTTACCTTGCCCTAATGGTAAAGTCGAAGGGGGTATGGGAGAAGATATGAGAGAGAGCAGATTGGATGAGGGGATATCTTGTGGGACTGCTATTCTGGGGTGCTTCCCAGCTCCCTCTGGAGCTCCTTGGAAGTGCTGTTACTTCTCTGCTATCTTTAATCCATCCCTCCTTACCTCTTTTAATTAAGGGAAAAATGGGGGAAAATTGTAACTCAAAATCTGGCAGAAATGAATGATGTAAACCAGAAATTAATAAAACATTTGTTAAAAAAAATTATTTGTGCTTTTATGCACTGAATTGTGAGGTTATTATGCCCTACTACACAGTCTATTTTTTTTTTTTAAGCAATTGGGGTTAAGTAACTTGCTCAAGGTTACACGGCTAGTCATTCTTTATGCGTGGGTGCTCATTTTCTGAGGCCGGATCTGATCTCGGATCATCCAAACTCCGAGGCCAGCACTCTTACTCACTGCGCCACCTAGCCGCCCCTTTAGGGCAATTGGGGTTAAGTAACTTGCCCAAGGTTACACGGCTAGGTTTTTGTTTGTGTGGATTAAGTGTCGGAGGCCGGCTCCGAACTCAGGTCCTTCTGATTCCAGGGCCGGTGCTCTATTCACTGCGCCACCTAGCCGCCCCTACACAGTCTATTTTTGAATATGTACCATGCACTGGTAAGAAGAAAGTATATTCCTTTTTATCCCCATTCAGTTTTCTCCAGAGATCTATCATATCTCTTCTCTCTAAAATCCTATTTGCCTCCTTAACTTCTTTCTTGCTTATTTGGAGGTTAGATTTATCAAGTTCAGAAAGGGTGAGATTAAGGTCCCCCACTAGTATGGTTTTGCTACCTATTTCTTCTTCTAATTCTTTTAATTTCTCCTCTAGGAATTTGGATGTTATACCACTTGGTGCATATATGTTAAGTAATGATATTTCTTCATTCTCAATGGTGCCTTTTAGCATGATATACTTTCCTTCCTCTCTCTTTGAATTAGATCTATTTTTGCTTTTGCTTTATTGCAGATAAGGATTGCTACCCCTGCTTCTCACCCCCCAGTTTAAAAGGCTGATGTGCTCTTCCAAGACTTCCAAAGTCCACAGGACACTGACCTCTCACTTTGTCCTAGGCATCTTGTGTTTGCAATTCTCAAAATACCACAGCTGCTGGCATTCCGTAGTCCCTCTTGCTGGCTGCAGATCGGGCCTGCCCTGGTGCTAAAACCTCTGACTGACTCAACTCAAGCAGGCCTGGGCTTGGCTCCCAGAGTGCTGACCTGGCTGATACCTGCCGATCTGTCAGGTTGTCCTCAGTGGCCGGTTATGTTCTCTGGCTCATTTTGTGGATTCTGGAGCTCCAGAGTTTTTCAGAGTCCCTTTTTATATAAATTTTGTAGTGGGGTGCACCTGGAGCTCCTTGGAAGTGCTGTTACTACTCTGCCATCTTGAATCCATCCCTCCTTACCCCTTTTAATTAGATCTATTTTTTTCTTTTGCTTTATCTGAGATAAGAATTGCTACCCTTGCTTTTTATACTTTAGCTAAGGCATAATATATTCTACTCCAGCCTTTTACCTTTACCCTGTGGGTATCCCTTTGTTTCAAATGTGCTTCTTGTAGACAGCATATTGTAGGATTATGGTTTTTAATCCATTCTGCTATCCACCTCTGTTTTATGGGAGAGTTCACCCCCATTCACATTCACAGTAATGATGACTATCTTTCTCTTCCCCTCTATCCTATTCCCTCCCCTGTTCATTTTTTTTTTGTTTATTCCTTATTCCTTCCCCTCCTTAAGGGTTTCCCTTTTGACCACCACCTCTCTGTGTGTTTCCACCTGGTGACCCCCAGTCTTAACTTATCCTCTCCCCTTACTACTATTTCCCTCACCTCTAATACCCCTCTTTTAGCTCCTCTTACCCTCCTACTGACTATAGGACACAATAGATTTTTATACTTATCAGACAATGTTATTCCCCCTTTGACCCTAAACCAATGAGAGTAAATATCATTGTTCCTCTCCCTCCCTCATTTACCTCTATTTAATGAATTTCTAGTATTTTCACGGTAGAATCTTAAACTTAACTGATTATGTTGATCCCTCTTTGAACCAGAACCTGTGAGAATAATATTCAAATGATATTCTTCTCCCTCTTACCTTCCCCTCTATTATAGTGTATTTTTATGCCCCCTCAAGTGGCATAATTTACCTTTTTGTTTCTCATCCTTTCCTTTTATCAAATTACAGTCCCTCTGACCCCCTTACTAAGTTTTTTTCTTTTTATCTTCAGATTAGTTCATTCATACCCATATCCTCTATCTATGTATAACCCTTTTAAAAGTCATGAAAATCATATAAATTTCAATAATAACAGTTATCAACTCCTCATGTAGGGATGTGAACATTTTGCTCTTGTTGCATCCCAAGTTATGTGCATGTATGCATAAGTGTTTATTTATGTGTGAGTGTGTGTTTTCCTTGTTTACCTTTTTATGTCTTTCTTGGGTCTTGTAATTAGAGATCAAATTTTCCATTGAGCTCTGGCTTTTTCATCAGGAAAGTCTGGAAGTCTATTATTTAATTAAATGACCATCACCTTGTCTGAAAGATTATGCTTAGTTTTGTTGGGTAGTTAATCCTTGGTTGTAATCCTAGCTCTTTTGCCCCATGAAATATCAAATTCCAGTCCCTCTGATCTTTTAATGAAGAAGCTGCTAGGTCCTGTGTTATCCTGACTGTGGTTCCACAATATTTGAATTATTTCTTTTTGGCTAGTTGCAGTACTTTTTCCTTAATCTTGTATTTCTGGAAATTGGTTACTATATTTCTTGGAGTTTCCAATTTGGGGTCTTTTTCAGGAAAAGTCCAGTGAATTCTTTTGATAACTATTTTGTCTTCTGATTCCAGGACTTAAGGTCAGTTTTCTTTGACAATGTCTTGGAGGATGTTGCCCAGGCTGCTTTTTTTCATCATGGCTTTCCAGTAGACCAATAATTCTTAAGTTATATGTCCTGAATCTGTTCTCTAGGTCAGTTGTTTTTCCAGTGAGATATTTTACACCTTCTTCCATTTTTTTCAATCTTCATGATTTGTTTGATTGCTTCTTGGTGCATCATAGAGTCCTGACTTTCAATTTGACTGACTCTAATTTTTAGCAAATTATAATCCTTGGTTAGTTTTTGAAGGTCATTTTTTAGGGAGGCATTTTCTCCAATTATTTTACTCATTTTACTTTTTTTTGGGGGGGAGGGGGGATAAAGCCAGAACATTTATTAAAACACCAAATAACTGAGTCAAACCAGAAAGTCAAACCATAAGAGTAGTCAGGAAATTGGCACATGTAGTTAACCTGGTAAACAACCACATTCTCAAGCCTTCAAACAGAACAGGCTACCTCAGGTAAAGGTCATTCTCTCTGCACTCACAGCAACTACTCAGTGTCCAGGAAGCATGCTCCCAACAGCTCCAGCCCCCCGCAGTTTTGGTCCTTGGCAGTCCCCAACAAGTGTCCTTAGCAGAAATTCTGGCTGGCTCAAAAAGGTGTTTGTGCTTCCACCTCTACCTTGCTGCCACCACCACCAGTCACCACTAGAACCCTAGCTTTGCTTCAGCTTCGTCTTGCCGCACCCCTTCCTGCTACATCAGCAAGTAGTATGGGGAATGGAAGATCTTTAAATCCCATAACCCTTACAGACACTTAACACAAAAACTAGCCTTGTGACCTTGGGCAAGTCACTTAACCCCAAGTGCCCTGCGTTCCTTCCTCCCTCCAAAAAGCAAAAACAAACAAAAAACGAAGAAGTCACTTCTTCTTTTTTTTTTTTTATATTTGAAACATTTACTGTTAAGACCTCGAATTTCAGATCCATTTCTTTCCTCCCTTGTCACCCATTCCCCCTGGGGAGATAAGTATTTCAGTATATGTTGTACATGTCTAGCTATGCAAAACATTATCATAGTAGATATATTGTACAAGGCTGCTTATAATTCCCTCCCACTCATCCCACCCCCCACCTGGTCCATTCCCTACAGGATCCTGTCCCTCTTCTATAGTGGGTACTTCCAACCTCCCCTCCCCCCAAGGATGCCCTCCCTCCATCATCCCTCCTCTCATCCCCCTTCCCCCTATTCTGCTGCAGGTTGAGATATCCCATTTAGTATGTATGTCATTCTCTCCCTGAACCAAATTCAATGAGAATGTGGTTTTGCCTTTTTGCCTTCCTATTCTTCCCCTTCCTTGCAACCACTTCCCCTTGCTTCTTCTACATGAGATAGTTTACCCTACCCTGTCTCTCCCCATCTCCTCTTGCCACTTTCCTCTCACCTCATAATTTCATCCCTTGAGTATTCTCCCTTCCCAACAAATTCAACCTATGCCCTCTATCCATATATAACTGTAACCATATACACACACATTCACATATGTATTCATATGACCACACCCCCTTCCATTATTTTCATAGTGAGAAAGATATCATCAGTCACAGTTATTGCTTTTCCATATAGGAATGTAAATAGTTCAACTTTGATAAGTTCCTTTTGATTTCTTTTCCCTGATTACCTTCTCAGGCATCTCTTGCTTCTTGTGTCTGGATGTCAAATTTTCTATTCAATTCTGCTTTTTTCCTCAAGAATGCTTGAAAGTCCTCTATTCCACTGAATGACCATATTTTCCCCTGAAACAAAATACACAGTTTTGCTGGGTAGGTGACCCTTGGGTTCATTCCCAGTTCTTTTGCCCTCTGGAATATCATATTCCATGCCCTTCTATCCCTCAGTGTAGAAGCTGCCAGGTCCTGGGCTATTCTGATTGTGTTTCCACAATATTGAAATTGTTTCTTCCTGGCTGCTTGTAGTATTTTCTCCTTGATCTGGGGATTTTGGAACCTGGCTATAATATTTCTGGGAGTTTTCTTTTTGGGATTTTTTTCAGGAGGTGTTCTGTGGATTCTTTCAACCTGTGTTTTGCCCTCTGGATCTAAAACATCAGGGCAATTTTCCTTGAGAATTTCTTGAAGGGTGATTTCTAGGTTCTTTCTTTGATCATGGCTTTCAGGTAGTCCAATAATTTTTAAATTGTCTCTCCTGGATCTATTTTCCAGGTCAGTGGTTTTTCCATGAGATATTTCACATTGCCTTCTAATCTTTCATTTGTTTAGATCTGCTTAACAGCATCTTGATTTCTCATAAAGTCATTAGCTTCCATTTGCTCCAGTCTAACTCTGAAGGAATGAATCTCCTCAGTGAACTTTTGAGATTCTTTTTCCATCTGTCACATTCGACTTTTTAAGGCATTCTTCTCCTCATTGCCCTTTTGGGACTCCTTTGCCATTTGAGTTAGTCTATTTTTTAAGGTGTTGTTTTCCTCAGTCAGGATGTTGATCCTCATTTCATACTTTTCCTGCATTCCTTCTCATTTCTGTTTCCAATTTTTCCTCCACTTCTCTTATTTAATTTTTAAAGTCCTTCTTAAGGTCCTCTATGGCCTGCAGCCCGCTCATGTTTTCCCCTGGTACTTTTGGTGCAGGACTTCTGACTTCACAGTCCTTTTCCAGCTCTATGCTCCCAAAATAGGAGTCTAGGGTTGCATTTTTCTGTTTCCTTTGCCTTGGCATGTTGCCGCTTAATTACTTGACTTTTGGGCTTGTTGCCACACTATGGCTTTAAGGCCATATAGAAGAATTTTCGTACCGAACGTTTGGGGGGCAACTTCCGTTTTTGGCAAGTTGTAAACCCACCCACGACTTCCACCCTAGATCACAATCCAGATCCAGGGAAGTTAAAACAAGAGCAATTACTCCCCAAGACTGATCGCTGGATCTCCCTACAATTCGCAGGCCAGGAGCTTGAGCTGCCTTTGAAAACTACAAAATGGCATGTCTCCTCAGTGGCTTCTAGCACCCAGGGGAGGGTGCCAACGTATTCCCCAAATACTAGTCCCAAAGTCCATAGGACACTTACCTCTTACTTTGTCCTAGGCATGTCTATGTTGATAATTCTGGAATCGCCACAGCTACTGGTGTTCTGGGGTTTCTCCAGTTGGCTGCTGGCCCTGCCACCCTGGGGCTAAAACCTCGGCTCAGGCAGACCTGGGCTCCGCTCGGCTTGGCTCCATATTCTCTGCACTCTGCGTGCTGCTGGCTCCCAGACCTCTGCGCTGTTCCTTCCTACAGGGCTGCTGGGCTGTCCTCAGCGGGAGGTTAGCTTCTCTGTGTCGTTCTGTGAGTGCTGGGGCTCCAGAATTTGTTCAGAGTCCCCTTTTACATAGTTTGGGGGGAATCTGGGGGCAGAGTGGCTTGGATGAGCTGTTTCTACTCTGCCATCTTGGCTCTGCCCCCCCCCCCCCATTTTACTTTTTAAGGCTTTGTTTTCTTCAGTGAAACTTTTTTTTTTCCAATTTGGTCACTGTAGATTTAAATTTATCTTCTGCCTCCCCAATTTTGTCTTTAAAATCTTTTTTAAGCTCCTCCAAGAATGCTTTTTGGGCTTGAGACCAGTTCACATTTACTCCTGTGGTCTCAGGTGTGAGTGTAGAGTCCAAGTTGTCCTGTGTATTTGGTTGTTTTTGATCTACATAATAAGCTCTGATTGATTTTCTTGCCTTCCCCTTCTCCTTCTCAGCTTCCTTCCTTCCCACTGTTATTTCCTATTTTCTTATATCTCAGGCTGAGAGCCAAGGTCCTGGTTGTTGACTTTGAATACTGTAACCTCTAGGTGTCTAGTTTGAGGCCAAGGAAGGAGTCTCACTGTTCCCCCTGAGGTATGCTGAGGCACACAAAGTCATCTGTGGAGGAGGGGTGGTCTGGCCATTTCAAATTTCTGCCTCTATATCCCTGGTCTACAGCTCAGGCAGGCAGGCTTTTGCTGGTCATATGATGTGAGGCTTGTTGGGACTCCTCCCCCTCTTCTCTTCAGACTCCTTGCTGCCTCAACCCCTTCTCCATGACTACCAAGGCTGAGGTTATTTCCACTACCTCAGGATTTCATTCTGGGTGGGACACTTATCTTTGGGTTTTCTAGGTCAGGGAGGGGGAATTGGAGCAGCCAGGGTTTACTTTCTCATACTGGACCCTGGAAGGACAGGCGGGCAATTTCTAAACTTCCAGACTGGGGGCTGATAGCCCCAGAAGAAGCTGCTGTCTCTGCTGGGGGCCCCAACCCCTCTCTTACCAGGCTCCAATGATTCCTCCCATCACATGGTGAGACACTGGAGCGACAGCTGTGAATTACCCTTGGGATGGGTGAGCCTGCTGGCTGGGGCTCCTTCTCTCTCTGCTGTAGTCCACCCACTAGTCCAAGCTGCTGCAGCCCCCACATGCTTCTCATTCCCCCTGTCCAGACCCATGTGGGCACTTTCATGGTCTGGATTCTGCCATGCTCTGTCTCGCAGAGGATTCTGTCACTCCAAAATCTTTTCAATGTCACTTTTTAAAGTTTAGTGACGGGATTCATGGAGGAGCTTAAAGAAGTTCCTGCTTCTGTTCTACCTTCTTGGCTTCACCCCTAAGTCACAACCTCTTGCTGCTTCAATTTTCTCATGTATAAAATGATGCTAGTAATAACAATTACCTCCTAGTATTGTTGAGGAGATCAGATAATTCATGTAAAGTACATTATAAGCCTTAAAAAACTATATAAATACTAGGGTTTTTATGATTGTTGCTATTTAGTGTTCACTACATTCAATCAATGTTTCTTAATCTGTGGACAAGGCATCAGGTTAATTGCTGAGGAAACAAAGGAAAAAAAAACATTGAGACCAGTTCATATTTACTTCTGTGGTCTCAGGTGTGAATATAGAGTCCAAGCTGTCCTGTGGATTTGGTTGTTTTTGATCTACATATTAAGCTCTGATCGATTTTCTTGCCTTCCCCTTCTCCTTCTCAGCTTCCTTCCTTCCCATTGTAATTTCCTATTTCCTTATTTCTCAGGCTGAGAGCCAAGGTCCTGGTTGTTGTCTTCGAATGCTGTAGCTTCTAGGTGTCTAGTTTGAGGCCAAGGAAGGAGTCTCAGTGTTCCCCCTGAGGTATGCTGAGGCACACAAAGTCATCAGTGGAGGAGGGGTGGTCTGGCCTGTTAAGGAGGTTCCATCTGATGGGCATGCAATGTATAATTGTAATCTCTGCTAGTGCAGTGACTCTTGATGGGTTGCTTTAGCACAGGAGCTCTGAAATGCTGGGGGGTTCATCTCTGTCCTAAGTCTTACACCACAATGATTAATCTCTAGAAGGTAGCAACCAGAATGCTTAAGAAAGTGTAAAGCAACCTAGGTTGGCAGCAGAGTACCTAAGAACTCCTGGACTGATCATTAGGGAGTTAAGTCAGTGATTCACGTCTTCATAACCAACCTGAGCAACATAGGGGATGTAAGGAAGGAGATGAGAAGGGAGAGAGGGAGAAGAAACCCAAAGGAATGACAGGGAGAAGGAATTTATATTCTAATGGAGAATATATCATATATAAACCAGAACACACAAGATTAATATAGAAGACATGAAAAGTAACCTTAGAAAGGTGGTAACTACAAATTAAGGAGAAAGGACCCCTGAAAGAAAGTCCATTTAAACTGACCCTTAAAGGAAGCGAGGAATTCCAAGTATTAAAGATCAGGTGGAAGGGCTTTAAAAGCATAGGGAAGAGCTAGTGCAAAATCATGGATATGGGAGATGGAGTGTCATATGTTAGGAACAGCATGCAACTCAGGATGACTGGATCATAGAGTATGTAGAGGATAATGTAATATAAAAATATTAGAAAGATAGAAAGAACCCAGGTCATGAATTATTTTAAATGCAAAAAAGGGGGAGCATCACATTTGATTCCATTGATCCCAGAATTTGTAGGAAGCCATTACAGGTGAAGGTAGGTATGATATAGTCAGACCTATGTTTTAGGAAAATCCTTTTGGCAGCTAGATTATAATGATGTCATATCTTAGACAAAATCAGTGAAAAGGTGTTGTAATAGTCCAGATGACAGGTGACAAGAGCTTAAACTAGGGTTGTGGCTATGTGTGTATAGAAAAGAGAGAACATATGACAAATGTTGTGAAGAAAGAAATTATAAGTCTGCCAACAGATTTGTAATGTGGTATAACAAAGAGTAGAATCACATGAAACCAAGCCTGAGAACCTGGATAACTGGAAAGATATCTAATCTCTCAGATTCTTTGTGATATAAAGGCATATGACTTCTGTTCATTCTAGCAACCTTAGAGGTCTCTTTTTTTTCCTAACTCTGAACCATATTTTCTAAAACATTTCTGATTATATTACCCTTGGCCCAACATTTAAGCCACTGATTTAAATGTCAGTATACTGTTAAGTTTTTAATAAGATTTATTTTGGTGTCCTAATCCTCTGCAGCAGATGTTGAACATAAGCTGTCATTATTTTCATTGTGGGTTTTTTTGTTTTGTTTTGTTTTGTTTTGTTTTTGTTTTTGTTTTTGCACATGGTTTTCATGAACACTGCTATAACAGAAGAATAAGTATAGAATGACATGAGACTTCTTCTTGCTTTTAGACCCTGTATGGAATAAATTTTACCAATTTCTCTACTTGCATTTCTAAATAAAGCTTGGGAGTCATCCTTACATTTAGCTTCCTTTTTCTTCAGCTATTACTTAAATAGTAAGAATTTTAAGATTGGTTTGATCCATTTCTTCTAATGATACAATAGTGTGTCATTGCTTGTTAATATTGATAGTATTTATCTGCTTTTTGGAAAAGAACTTCACATTTGTAGTGGCAACATTTAAGATTATATTTACATATGCTTAAAAACTGAATGATGCTTACATAATACCTTCCACCCCACTTTATGCTACACTGTCATTGCAAAAGTAGTAGAGGGTCACATAAAAAGGCAAGTAAGAGTCCATTTTGAGTTTTCTTTTGTCTATGAATTTCCATGTCCAAAGAGAATGGGAGAAAGTATGGACTTTTGGTTTTGTTTATAAAAACAGAGTCAGGAAAACCTGGGTGCAAATCCTCTCTCATAAACCTATTAGTTTTGTGACCCAGAGTAAACTATTATCATCCTAGAGTCTCATTATCTTCACATATAACATGAAGTAGTGGGACTTACTGGTCATTAAGATCCCTACCAACTTGGATTAATGATTCTGTGACAAAAAATCATCTCTTCCAGACCATATCAGTTGAGATAAGTTACTCCACTGATAAGTATGCTAGTTCTAAAAACAAACAAAACAAAAACAAATGATGGATTACATCACCAGTCCCAGAATCTAAGATTATCTATAGTTTTTTAAGTATAGAATAAAAAAATTAAATGAGCTCTTTGAGGTCACTCAGTGATATTTCTAATCCACATCTCATCTATATCACTCCTAACACATGGCCAATCAATTTAGATTAAGTGTACATAAATAATTTCATATACACAGATCTATCTAGGTTCACACATATATGGGTTGAGTATTGGGTATGAGTATATATGTGCATAGATACATATGTATATACCTGTATACACATATATTTAGATGTAGATAAATGAACAGATATGTATATGTGTGTAATATGCACACATATATAAGAACTTCTAACTTAAATAATTATATGCACTTCTACCAACAGAATAAGTTGCTCTTGGGAAAATTAAGAGGAAAGTTAAGGACAATGAAATTCGCCTTCTGCTATTTAATAATATCCTAATGGGGTCATGTATGCTATTTTTTGTCTATTTATCTGGAGAATGCCTAAGGCAGGAACAGATGCTGCTTTACAGCAATAAGTTTTCTGATAAAACAACCAGATTATATTTAATTGCTGAGCAAATTTTACAGAACTAAAATGTGTGTGTGTATGTTTGTGTGTGTGTCATATACAGAAAGGTGTTGTTTAAGAGCAAATAAGATAATGTAGATGATATGTTGTACAAACCTCAAAGTGATATACAAATATTTTCCATTAACAAATAACAGGAAACCAGAGGGATTAAAAGGGAAATAGGAAATGAGGAGAAATATTATATTTTGAGCCTTAATTTAAGTCTCATTATTCACATATTAGAAATGAGAAGAATTGTTAATTTATCCAGTGTTTCACAATTAAATGAAAGGGAGTGTTGCATAGTTGATAAAGGGGTGGCCTTGGTACCAAGAAGTTAAAGAAACAAGCCTACAAGTTCCAAGTTGATCTGTCTACATTGACTATGTGACTGCGTGCTGACTTGTACTGGTAGAGGGAGTTTACTGACCTAAGAGTTTCCAAAGTCAATGAAATCACAGCCCAGTTTTTCAAGCTTTAGTGTTAAAAAAGTATATTGCATGAATTATCTCAATTGAATCTCACATTCAAAAAGCTAAACCAATGACAATTGGCAGAAATATTGTTATACTTAATTTACAGTTGAAGAAACTGGAGTTATATGAAATAAAGTGGTTGAGTGACTTGGAAGAATTCATACACCTGAAGAAGGAAGGCCTAGAATTTTGTCAGAGTTGGGGTTAGTGTGTGTGTGTGTGTGTGTGTGTGTGTGTGTGTGTGTGTGTGTGTGTGTGTGTGTGTGTGTGTGTGTGTGTAATGGAAATGCAGATTTAAAGATCTTCCCTGCCCCGTGCACCTGGAGCCTGTGGTGGGAGGCTTGTTTTTCAGGAAAGCCCACACCTTGATACTTTGTGATTGGGCAGTGGGTCAAGGAGGTTGTTACAATCTCTGAGCTAGGAGAAGACTA
Source organism: Gymnobelideus leadbeateri (assembly GCA_011680675.1). Classification (NCBI taxonomy): domain Eukaryota; kingdom Metazoa; phylum Chordata; class Mammalia; order Diprotodontia; family Petauridae; genus Gymnobelideus; species Gymnobelideus leadbeateri. The sequence goes on from WOXC01002765.1 coordinate 276,187, forward strand.
TATAAACCCTGAGGAGAGGCTTTGCTTTGGGGCTCACTTTGAGAAGTGTTGTGTGATTTGACCAGATGAGACTCTGGGAAGCCGTTGTTGAGAGTCCCCCGGCTTTGAAAACCCAGATGTTGATGCTTCCCTCTCTGGTAACTGTGATTTGGTATTGATATGATGTTAGGACAGTTTGAAAGCCTGTCTGTTTGATCTGTAAGTTCTGTAACTCTGAAGTTCGGGGTGCTGACCTTCTTCCCCTGAACTAGGTAATGTATGTTTGTTTGATTAAAGTAAGCTTGTTAACCCATTTTGAGTTGCTTTCCTTTTGAAAAGCAGATCTAAGAACCTGTGTTGGCAGTCACCCTAGGGATATTGGGGTGCTTGCCGCTACAGTGTTTGTGTGTGTGTGTGTGTGTGTGTGTGTGTGTGTGTGTGTTTTCCCTTTATATGGAAGCCAATCATCTTTTAAAGACAGCATGCTGAAATTATGAATTGGAGTATAAAACTGACATCTACCATTTCAACTTTGCTATCGTCTACATAGAAGTCTCCCTTCAAAAATAAAATTAGGATTCTTATTAATATGTTAAAATACTAAAGACCCTTGGCACTTGCTAATTTAGTTTAATAAACAGATTTTGCACACTCCTGACACAAGGAGGAATTAATTAGCTGAACTGATACCAGTGGGAATCTGCTTAAAAATGTTAACTTGAATTAACCTCTATATGATTCTATGACTGCTTTCTCTCTGCATCCATGTTTCATTTCAAGCTATTACATTTCTCATAATTGTGATTTTTATGGAATGTACAAATAAGCACTAATTTAACTGGCCAAAACCTAAGTTTTTAGATGAAGGAATGAGAGAGAAGAGTTTCTGTGAGTTACAAATGGGAAGATCCCCAGAAATGAAGAAATCCCTTAAACGCTCCACAGTAAAATGTCTTGAAATTTCTCAAACCCTACAAAAACAACTCCAATATTTACACTATTTATCCTTGCCATGATTTCAATCTGTTTCTTTACATAAATAGTATTCTTCCTTGGAAACATAGTTCCAAATTTCAAGTGCAAATTAATGGAAACTGAATTTATAGACAATTTTGTTGAAACACATCTGTTTCTAGGGGTACCCAAATGAATTTCAACTGTTAAAAAATAGAATAGTACTGAATCTTCTGCTTATCTTGCAACATTTACTGAAGGGTACAGAGAATCTTAGAAAGTTGGAGACCCAATCTATATGCATGAACTGATAGAATTATTGACTATGGCTCCTGTCACCAGTCTATTCAATCTGTCTGGATGTGCCACAGCTGTATCAACTCTGCATCCATCTAGATTGATTGCTGAGATAGTCAGCAGTGAACCAAGCTGATCAATCTTGCTGTGTTATAGTTCATTTATTTTGTCTTATATAGACAGGGTCTAAGTCTAGTCACTCAAATGAAAATAAAGTGGAAAGTTGAAGCATGTTAAGGCAAAAAAATAATAAAATCTCAAAAAGAAATACCCCCCCCCCCAAACTCCAACATTTTTGCACTTCTAATGTTTTTTTCATGCATGTATATTTTAGAATGGACTTGGATTGTACCTGTGGTTTCATTTGTATAGGAAACACCTTTGACAATGTAAATCAACACCTACTATATTAGAGTCTTTCAAAACTGTCTAGAGTTCTAAGAGTGACTTCTCCAGTGTGAAAATGCCAGTATGCTCTAAAAGCAGAGTTTGAATTAAGTCTATGATGTATTACCTATATGGACTTATGGAATTTAATTTGCCTAATTTTGTCTCCATTTTTTCTCTTTAAAATGAAAGGACTAGAGTAGATGGACTCTAAGGATCCTTCTACTCCTATTATTGCATATTAAATATAGTTAGATTTTAATATAAACTTATTATGTTTTATATGGGATGACTCTCTTGGAGGAAAGAGGAGTGGTACTGGTAGATATTTTGAGGATGTATTTTTAATATTAACAAAAGACAATTATTAAAAATAAGTATAATATCCTAAAGTACTTAAAGATGGGAAAAGGCCTAAATCCTTTTGAGTGGTATTCAAACAAACATGCATATGTTTCTGTAGGTAATAGAGGGGTTTAAAGGTCAATGAAGAGAATGAAGAATAATTATTAAGCTACAAGAAACTTTAGTGCCAGAAAAAATGTGCTCTTGCTGAAGATGTCTTTTTATAGTCATTTTCATGAAAGGCAATTAATTTGAAGTTATAAAAGCATAGCACTGTCATGTGCATATGACTATAAGATAGCCTCCTATATATCTCTGAAGTGGAGGGATATGGAATCGTCCAGGCATTCTGCAAGATCGGGTTATGGTTATTTTGTACTTTAATATATGGTCTTTCCTGTGGGGCTATGAACAAATTAAGTACCTACAATGATCTCAAGAGGTACTGATTATTCAAGGGAAGCCCACTCGGATAAGGAAGTCAGGAGATCTGAGTTACAGACTCAGCTCTTCTACTTAGTTACTACTCACTGTGTGAGCATGGATGAGAGAATTCGGTTCTCTAAGGTGCACTTCCTTCATCTGCTTCTTTCCTGACCTCACCCAAGCATTGTGAGGATTAGATAGTGAATTACTTTGGTAACTAGAAATGACAGTACAAATGGGAAGCATCAAGTTTAGAGGGAAAATCTTCAATGTAAACCGACCTCACTACTGGTTAGCTAAAACTGGTTTCTCTGTTTCTTAATATAGTTTTAGAGAGAGAAACTTGGATGTTTGGGACATGAGGTATGACAAAAAATAAAATACATGATTGTAGGAAGATATATCTGTGATAAGATAGGTCTACAGGATCAACATTGGTGTCCAAGAGCTACAGAGCAACATGCTCCAATTTGATGCAGTTGTAGAACCCTGGATTTTTGTTGTTTCTTTTCACAATCTCAGTATCCCTGCCAAATGTACTGTGCCATGTGGCATAGGCTTTGGTTTTTCTTTTTTAATTAGTTCCTTTGCAGATTTAATTTTATTTTATTACAATTTTAAAACTACAATTAAGATGTTAGTGAACTACAAGATCAATGTGAGTCAACATTTTGACATGGTGGCCAAAAAAGAAAAGAAACCTTATGCTGTCCTAAAAAGTTTTACAGAGGGCCTAATCAACTAGATCTGTAATCTCCTTGATTTTAGAGTTCCTTAAATTGATGGCAAACTCATTCCAGCCTTCTCTGCCCATGCCGTATGACTTATGTTCATGATCTTGGATTGCCCACAGAAGTCCACCCAGCATACTGAGGGACCTACTTCTTTATCTCCTGACATGTTTTTGCTACCAGTGAAGCACTCTGACTCTATGTCTCTTCTCTATTTCTTGCCACATGACTAGCTCTTCTCCTCCTATCATAACCACTCCAGCTCTTCCTAAGAATTTCTCATCCTATCTATTTACACCCACCATGCCCTTTCCCACTGTCTTCTGTTATTCATCTTTAGTACTCCATAGAAACAATACTAATATAACCCCGTGGTATTTTGTCCTGGTCAGAATATATTTAGGTTAGGTCATATAATATAAATACTGGGGAAAATATTAATTAGGCAACCTAGCATGTACCAGGCACAGTGGGAAGTAACAAAAAATATAAAGAAAATGGAAACTGTGCCATATGAGAACTCATCAAAGTGCTTTAAAAAAAATAGTATTTTTCTGTCTGTCCCTGGACGAGATAGAACTAATGATGAGAGACCTCAGTTTTGGCTCCATAATAGGAAGGACTTCCAGACACTTGTAGTTGTCCTAAAGTAGATGTACCTATCTCTGGGGATAGTGAGACTACCTTTCAAAGCCACTGTAAATTGGATTCCTTTCTAGGTTCAGGTTGAATTAGGTGAGGGCTGACTTGTCTTCTGATACTGAGTCCAATAATTTTGACTGATTGGTTATATCTGCCCACATTACAAATACAAAATTGTAAATTATATTTTGCATTTCTTAGCAAATTCTAGTGTAGTGCACATCATGCACTTGAGCTGCATCTTGAAGAAAGTAATGAAGAAGTTTTTGAAATCAGCTTTGAGGAGGGAGTGTATTTCAGGCCAGTGCAAGACCCAGAGATGAGAGATCAATTGCTGTGTTAGGAAAGAGAATATTGTTTGGTATAATGGAACCAGACAATTAGTTTAAGGCCAGATTACAAAGAGCTTTAAGATTCAAAATATGCCTCTATTTTATCCTGGAGAAGATAAAACACAACTGGAGTTTATTTGATAGGACATGAGAGTCATATCTCTGCTTAAGATAATCATTTTGGAAACTTTGTTAAAGAAAGATTTTAATTGGGAGAGATGTGAGACAAGCGGATGAATTAGGAAATCAATGCAATAGTCCAAAAAGGAAGTCATGTGGGTCTGATTAAAGGTGGTGGCAGTATGAATTAAGGGAAGAATTTGGATTAAGCAATGTTGTAAGAGGTAAATGACAGAATTATGCAATTTATTAGATAGATTGGGTGAGGAAGAATAAAGAAAAAGGATAATGCCAAGACTGACCCACAGAAGACTGGAAAAATGGTGGTGCTTTCATCTCAGCAGAAACTGGGAAGTTTGGTATAGGAAAGTGTTTGAAATTATCCAAGGAGATCAGGACACATTTTCATTTTAAAAACAGCTGCAAGGCCATGCCTCTAAATCAGTTTGGGAAAGTATTGTTTACCAAATGTGGCTCACCACTGGATTTTGTATAGTTTGTCCACTGAGAATGGATTTTCCATTTTAAATAAAGCTTTTACTGTATTTTAAAAATGTAAAAGCCATTGCTACCTGGCAGACCACAAAAAGGTAGACTACAAGATGCAAGCTGTATGTATCTGGTAACCCATGTGAAGCGGTCACCCACTAAGAGGGTTAGGGTCTGGGCCTTCAGTAGCAATTCATGCTTGCAGTCCCTCTCAGGCCTTGGGTTTAATTGGATAAAGACCACTCTGGGGGAACACTTTAGGATATAGGAGTCAAAAACAAATGCTGGGATGGCAGAAATAGCTCACCCAGGAATTTCCTGATCCCAACTATTGACTAAACTATCTCCCATACTTCTGAGGGAGCATGGGGAGATCTGGGAGGCTTAACTAGAGAAAACTGGCTTCCCAATTTCACCAATACGTCCCTTCCCAACAAGGGGAAAGGATAAGAGGAGAGGATAAGGAAGGGGTGTTCAAATAATAGATCCTCAAGTAGGCAGGGGACTGGCTATGTCTGGAGACATCCCTTAGCTCTCCCTTCGATGCCCCTGATCTGACTGATCAAGGGTAGGGTAGAACCAATTGGTTAGAACAGAGAACTTGGCCATAATAAAGTGGGTAACCATACCTTCAGCTTCAATGCTTGCCCAGAGTTCAGTGAGAAAAATGGAGAAGGTGGGAGCACTGCCAAGCACCATACTCCTCCTTTACTCCAAGACTTGTGACAACTGTAGGACAGGGTACTTGGAGGTGGTTCTACAAATTTTACCGCAGTGACCATCCTTCCTCCAATGTCCCTCCTGGTCATATGGGCACAGTTCTAGAGGTGTTGGTTCCTGGGGCTTCCTCCAAGGAGGTGCTTTGGAGGGGCACTCCTTGGACCAGTGACTCTGTTTGTGACATTGAAAGCAGATTTCCCCATTGTCCAAGTGACTGGGCTTCCTCCAAGGGGGTCCCCTGCAGGGGCTTTTCATGGCCATGGCAGCAGCCAAGAATTGAGTATATTCTCTGTCTCTGGTTGGTTCCCTGCATTCTTTCTTCTCTGCTATAACCAGGTGTCTGTTCTTAAAGACTCCAAAGGATGTCTCCAGTAATTAGGCCTGACATGTTTTGGGTCCCTTTGCCAATTTTTCCAATTTCTTACTAATATCTGGGGCTGACTAACTAATAAAATACATGTTAAGGATTGCTGCCCCTTCTATAGAGTCAGAATCTAAATTTGCATACTTTTTAATAGCTTCTACAAGTCTGTCTAGGAAAAGGGTGGGGTTTTCTTTATTTGTTTGAGAAATTTCTGTAAGTTTCTGATAATTTACTTGCTTTTGAAATTCAGTTCTTAGGCCTTCTAATAGGCAAAGTACAGTATGGTCTCTCTTCTCCCTAACCTACAGGATTTGATAATCCCATCCTGGATTACTAGTGGGAACAGCAACTGTTCGTGGGGAGTATTTTCTGGGATCATTGCTAGTCAAACATTCACCAAATTTGGGGGCTTGTTCCCAGATTCTCCTCTTCTCCTCAGTGGAACAAGAGGTAGAGAAGAGGATACCCAAATCACTCCAAGAAAGCTCAGTTTGCAGGAATAAGTGCTGAAAGGCTTCAGAAAACTTTGTTGGGATTTCAGAGAATTTACCCAACTTTTCTTTAATTTGATTGAGATCTGAAATGGAGAATGGTATGTGCACTCTAGTTGTCCCACAAGATGAGAGAGGTGCTTCCCTTAAGGGAAAAAGTCTGGAAGGTCTGTGGGGACAGGGGCTTGGGAAGGGAGATTGGAAGTCCTACTTCCTGTGAGAGTGACTGGGGGGTGCTGGCTGAACTGGATCAGACTGCAAGACTAGGGGATCTGGCTGGCAAGGGGGAAAGTCAGCTGGCACCTGAGGAGTGCAAGCTGTCAGAAGAGAAGATACCTCTATGACTGACTTGGGGTTAGGGCCTGAGGCATGAGGCCTGAGTGGGTGTTGCCTCATGGGGAGGGGCCAAAGAGGGAGGCACTTCAGCCTGACCAGTGGCTGGGACCTGAGCAGGGGTCCCTGAGGGGGAAAGGGCCATACTGGGAGATTCAGGGTAGGAGATATGCATGGTGTAGGAGACAGGAAATGAGGGGTGTTGGGCTAGAGGAAAAGGGAAGGGGAAACAAGGGGAAAAGGGTTGGGGTGTAGCAGAAGGGGCTGGGGGAGCTGCCTCAGTGACCTGAGCAGGAGGTGCTGAGGGGGGAGGGGCTGGGGTTGAAGACATAGGAAAAGGGTCATTTAATTGGGACCCTGTTGCCCCTCTGTGGAGGGGCTCTAGCTTCAAACATCTCACAGTCTTTTCCTGAGAACCTTGTTCTGAGAAAGTTCAATGAAAGCCATTAAGTAGGCAATTTCTATTCATCTTCCCTCTCTGCAACAGTATAATTCTAACTGCAAGAAAGTATTCTCTTTTAAAGTCCCCAAAACAAGCCATGATTCATCATCTTTTAGGCTATACCTAGGCCAGTGTTGCAAAAAACAAAACAAAACAAACAAACAAAAAAACAAGCAACTTTTCCTTTTTAAGATCTCCAGAGAAACTACATTTTTCAATGTTGTAAAAGGTAACCCAAAGGTGAACTTTTGGAAGTTACAGGCATAGGGCCTGGAAGCCCCTTCCTCCATAAAGGAAGGTTTGAGAGTAAGCCTCGAAAAACAAACAAAAAAGTCGTCCCAGTTCCCTAACGCTGAGAGAACTTAGAATATGGCTTACACTTCCAGATGTGGTGTCTGTCCTTACCTTCCATTCTTCAGAAACTGCACACATGTCCATGTTCTCCAAAATAAACAAACAGGAGCAAGAACTTGAGGTCAGGCTGAGCACCAAAAAACCTCCTAGCTGCCTGACCTAATGGGACCTGAGAAATCAGGTCCAAAAGAAACCATACACAAAAAAATGGACAAAACAATAAAAACAACACCCCCCAAAAAAACAAGCAAACAAACAAACAAAAAACCTGCACTTCCAAGGTACTAGGGAAAGAGAGAGGCTTACTACCTTCCAGTTCTGGCTGAAGAAGAACTCGAGATTAGCAGTGTTTCCCAGTCAGGAAACCATAAAAATGAAGAGATTACCACTAAGAGGGTTAGGGCTGCTCTTGAGACTCTAAAATACCAACATGCAGGGTCCTACAGAATGAAATTGACTTGAGTCTTCTCAGCCAAAGAAAAGTAAAATTTATTAAAAGTTTGCCTGCATTAGACACAGAGTAAGTCTGTGCTAGGTCATTCTATGGTCTTCTCACACCTAGTCTGATATATGATTATAGAAATTCAATCTGTTTTTCAATAGATCTCTTAAACACATGATGAATTCAGATAAAAATGATTGCTAATAAACCAATAAATTTGGGAACAATGAACTTAAAATATTTAGATATATAGATATAGTCATTGTCTAATGACTTTTCTTTTCTTGATCAAGATACATATATAGCTCTCCCTACATTTTCTTTTTTTCCTTTGTTTTAAGCAACATTTGCTTTAATTGTAGTACATTTGCTTTTCTTGCATATTTTCAAAACTGCAATTTGCTTCTCAGAAAAACTTCAGATCAGCAAATTTCTAGAGACTCACAACATTCTAATTCACTGTTTAATTTTCCCTTGGGTAAACTTTAAATTTACTCAGTCTGTCTAAAAAAAAAAAATCACACCAATTCTTTTAATTTAAATTCAACTTTTGTAAGCAACATTATGTATTTACAATTTCCTTGGATTATTGTGTATACCATCACATGTAACTATTGTTTCATTTACCTTTAATTCATAAAAGGCATATTTTCTCAGAATAAGGGTGGCACTTTCCATTGAAAAAAATTTCACCAAATATCTAATTTGTACATTCATTTTCAGAATGACCAATTCTAGAATGCAATAAATAGGCTTTTGGTGAATCTCTTAAATAATAATAACAACAATAAAAACTATAGTAATAATGGGGTATAGGCTCTGGAAACCCTCTTGAAGTCTCTTTGTATCTTCCCACTTGATCTGATATTCACCTGAGGTTATAAACTTTCTATTATCACTATGGCCAAATCTCTGTTACCCTTAGCCTAGCCTGGCCCTCCATTGTCTGTTATTTTCAGGTACCCTTCAACTACTTCCCACACTTAATCCTTTTCTCTTGGTTCCTGGCTTCTGACCTCTAGTTACCTTAGCTATGGCCATTCCCATCAAGACCCTCCTTGGGCCTTCCTCCCATCACTCCAGACTACTTGACCACCCCTCAGTACCTCCCACAGTCTTTATCTGTACAAAGACCATCTTGCCCCCAATCAGGGCCTCAAATTCAATCTAGCTCATGTTCTATCTGGCCTGCTTGTCAATACAAGTGTCATTCCTTATGAAGTTACCCAATAGGGCAAATCTTTAATAAACTTTGCTTTTCTTTGGTTGAGAGCAGGCTTGAGTCAAATTCATTCAGGTGGGATCTAACATGGTGCTATTTTGGGGTCCTGAGCTTCCCTAAACCTTAACAGTAATAATATAACAGTACAAAATAGTGTAATGGAAATGCAAATTTAAAGATCTTCCCTGCCCCTAGCTTAAGTGCACCTGGAGCCTCTGGTGGGAGGCTTGTTTTTCAGGAAAGCCCACACCTTGATACTTTGTGATTGGGCTGTGGGTCAAGAAGTTTGTTACATTCTCTGAGCCAGTAGTAGGCTATATAGGCCCTGATGAGGGGCTTTGCTTTGGGGCTCACTTTGAGAAGTGTTGTGTGATTTGACCAGATGAGACTCTGGGAAGCTGTTGTTGAGAGCCCCCAGGCTTTGAAAACCCAGATGTTGATGCTTCCTTCTCTGGTAACTGTGATTTGGTATTGATATAATGTTTGGACAGTTTGGAAGCCTGTCTGTTTGATCTGTAAGTTCTGTAACTCTAAAGTTCGGGGTGCTGACCTTTTTCCCCTGAACTAGGTAATATGTGTTTGTTTGATTAAAGTAAGCTTGTTAACCCATTTTGAGTTGCTTTCCTTTTTTTTTTTTTAAAGCAATTGGGGTTGAGTAACTTGCTCAAGGTTACATGGCTAGGTTTTTGTTTGTGTGGGTTAAGTGTCTGAGGCCCGATCCGAACTCAGGTCCTTCTGACTCCAGGGCCTGTGCTCTATTCACTGCGCCACCTAGCCGCCACCTAGCCACCCCGAGTTGCTTTCCTTTTGAAAAGCAGATCTAAGAACCTGTGTTGGCAGTCACCCTGGGGATATTGGGGTGCTTGCTGCTACAAATAGTTGTTTTTCTTTTATTTGAAACAACTTCATTTCTAAATTCAAGAATATATTTTAAAATAAAATGTGACTTGAATGTGTTTATAGCTAGAATTTGGGTAACTTTATAGAATTCAAGATCCAGTTCACAGAAGTAACTAGAGATTTTTCATCACATGAAAAGTTGATAGGCAATCTCATGGGAATGACCTCATTAGTTTCATTCCTTAACCTACTGAACTTATGAACCCAAATATTACATTTAATCAAGTGAAAGTTGCTTGAAATTCCTAACATGAAATTCCTAACAGGCAATTTCTGGTCCTTCCAACACCAAAAGCCCCTCTTTCACTTCTATTGAGAAGCTTTTTATTATCTTCCTAACCTCTTATCCCTCAAACCATTTATGATTTTTCAGCAAACTGAGTTTATTTTGGTTTAACCTAGATAACATGAGCAGTTTTGTTCAAAAATTATTTTCTCTCTAGTACCTAAAATCCCTTGCCTTGCTGATATTTAACATTTTACAACCTGCTAATCTGAACACTGGACAGATTGCATCTATTTTTTCCTTGTTTTGTTGTTATAGGACTAGAATTACACAGATTAAAGCTATGTGACCTTTGTTTGTTCCACAGTTTTTCTTGGAAATCTTGCTGTTCTTTAATTGATTAGAGGAATTGATTCCCATTCCATATCTCTGGGCATCAGTTTTGCAATCTGAAAGATGAGTGAGTTCAAATCAATAGCCTTTAAGGTGCCTCCTAGTTTTGTGACACTCAGACAACTTTGACTCTTTCTCACTTTATGTGCATGATCACATTCTCTACTGTACTAGGAACCATGAAGGGTTTTAGCATGTAAACAAACACATATGTACATAGCTTTCCTCAAAGGTACTAACAAAGGTACTAACTAATTCTAGCCTAGTTAGTAGCCTAGCCCTCCATAGTTCATCTACTTCCCACCCTTGAGCCTATCAAAATATCAATACACCCTTGAAATAGCATAGCCCACCATTCTGTAGCCTCCAGCAAACTTCCATCCTTAATCATTCATTGACCTCATTAGCTCCTCTTGAAGACCCTCCCCAAACTCCTCCTCTAGACAACCCCTAGATTCCTTCCACAACCTTCTGTATATAAGACCCCCTGCTGTCTTCATGTTTGTGAGAGCTCCATAGAATGCCATAGAATAATGAGAGCACCATAGGACAGTGAGAGCACCATAGAATTTTCTAGCACAGACTGTGTCTAATGCAAGCACACTTTTTTTTTTTTGCTTGCAAATGTTTTTATTTAAATGTAATTTTTGAGGATGGTAGGTTTTAGATCTTATTGAAGGCAGAAACATCCATGGATTGCACATAGTCTTCAAAGGCAGTTATCCGTTCCTCTAGCATATCTGTACCAACTTTATCATCTTCAACCACACATTGTATCTGAAACTTCTTGATGCCATATCCCACTGGAACTAGTTTAGAAGATCCCCAGACCAAGCCATCTGCCTGAATGCTTCTGACACATTCCTCCAATTTCGCCATATCTGTGTCATCATCCCAAGGTTTCACATCCAGTAAGATGGAAGACTTGGCAACAATTGCAGGTTTTTTTGATTTCTTTGATTCATACTGAGCAAGGCGTTCTTCTCTTAGCTTCTTTGCTTCTTCACTTTCCTCCTCATCATCAGACCCAAAGAGATCAATGTCATCATCATCTTTGCTATCTGTAGCTCCACTTCTGGTGGTATCTTCCACATCAGCAGGCCCATACTTGCCCAAAGCCTTCTTTATTCCTGGCAAGCTGGCCTTCTGCTTCTCATAGGACTTAATGTGGTCATACCAGCGGAGAGCGTGGTACAGGTCGGCGGGAGGAGGGCCCGAGACAGCTTCAAATACTGCAACGTCAGCCTGGGACGGCACAAACCCCTCGATGTAGCTCTTGTCCGCCAGGAAGTCATTGAGGTGCTGCAGACCCGCGGGTGTCTTGAGATCTCCGAAGCCCATGGTGGTGGTGGGAGGGACCGGGAAGAGAAGAAAGATGCGGCAGCGAGGGAGGAATTAAGCTGGGGTAGGGAAACAGCGCAGCAGCGTGTGAACACGCTAGCGCTGGCCGCCGACTGAAAAAAGGGCAAGCACACTTTTAATAAACTACTTTTCTTTGGCTGAGAAGACTTGAGTAGAACTCATTCGAAAGGACCTGGAGTTTTGGTATTTTGGGGTCTCCAGAGCAACCCTAACCCTCTTTATGGGTTACCACTTCAGCAACAACAATTTTTTTCCTCCCTTACTTGATATTTATTTTTCTTCCTCTTGTTTCAGAGTAAAAATAAAATATCCCGTACTGAAGAGGTTACCCATAAAGAGGGTTAGGGTTGCTCTGGAGACACCAAATACCCACACACAGGGTCCTGCTGAATGAATTCGACTCAAGTCTTCTCAGCCAAATAAAAGTAGAGTTTATTAAAAGTTTGCTTGTATTAGACACAGAGTAAGTCTGTGTTAGATCATTCTATGGCTCTAACTATTCTATGGTGCTCTCACAAACATAAAGACAGAATGGGATCTTATATACAGAAGGTTGTGGGACAAATCTAGGGTGGTCTAGGGGAGGAGTTTGGGGAGGGTCTTTAGGAAGAGTTAATGAGTCAATGAGTGATTAAGGGTGGGAAGTAGCTGGAGGCCATCTGGAGACCACCTGGAGACCACAAACAATGGTGGGCTAGGCCAGTTCAAGGGTGGATGGATAGGGTGGGAAGTCTACTAAGTCTAGTAGCAGAGGGTAGAAAGTCTAATAACAGACTTGGCCTCATGCAAATGCCTCATCAAATGAGATGATTTAATCAGAGTTCAAGGACCTGTACTTCAAGGACTCAAGGAGTGCTTGAGGGGTTCCCAGAGCCCATACCTCATCATTCCCCCTCCAACAAATAGGACCCAAATTCCTTTGGGGTAAAGGGCAAAGGTCTCAGTTTCTGAAAGTGCTTCCTGCTGGCCAGGGGCATAGAGCTGTCCATGTCTCTCTGGGTCCCATTCAAGGGGGTCAGACTGCACATTCAAGGGGTCAGACTATGAAACATGGATGGTGCCAGGTCCAGTGGTCTGGAGAACTTGGATTCAGTCAAAGATGTGCATAGCCTTAGTGGTCATCCCAGAGGTTGATGGCTTGAATCCTAGAGGAGACAAATCTGGCAAAGAGGTTAAGCAAACAAAGACCAAATAGGCACCAAAAAAAAAAAAAAAAGAAAAAGAATAGGTGAAAGACAGTTTCCCTGGCAGGAATTAAAGAAGACTGTAGCAATGACAAAATGTCAGATATCCCTTTCCTTTCTCAATTGTTCCAGGGACATTTAGCACATGGAAAGCAAGAGCAGGCACAGAAGCAAATAGTTTTAAAAAACAGGCAATAACTCTCACAGCCTGTTCTCTCCTTCCATCATCATAGAGAATAATTTTTTTTTTCTAGATTGGGTAAAACACATGTCATTTTTCTCCAAAATAACCAAATAGGACTGAAAACCTGAGGTCTTGCTGAGCACAGAACAGCCTCCTAGCTGTCTGACCTAATGGGACCTGAGAGGTCAGGCGCAAACACACACACACACACACACACACACACACACACACACACACCACACACACACACACACACACAAAACCCACGAAACAAAAACACAAAAAAACTGTACTTCCAATGTACTAAGGAGAGAGGTTTATGTAACTTCCAGTTCTGGCTGGAGAAGAACTTGAGATCAGCAGTGTTTCCAGGTCAGGGAACCAAAAAAATGAAGAGGTTACACATAAAGAGGGTTAGGGTTGCTCTGGAGATCCCAAAATACCAACACACCAGGTCCTCCCAAATGAATTCAACTCAAGTCTTCTCTCAGCCAAAGAAAAGTAAAGTTTATTAAAAAGTTTGCTTATATTAGACACAGGGTAAGTCTGTGCTAGGTCATTCTGTGGTGCTCTCACTATTCTATGGTGCTCTCACCCTTCCATGCTGCTCTCACAAACAGAAAGAAAGACATGATGGGGTCTTATATACAGAATGCCTTGTCAAATACAAATACAATATGAGGTTCCCAGATTAATCTTCAAAACAGGTTTAATAAAGTGGCAGGAGAAACCACGTAGCAAAAATTGTTGAGAATGAAATAATAGGAAGAGTAGTAAATGTACTTTCACATTCTATGTATTTATGTGTATTGAAGATCTATTTAAGAAGGGATTGAAAAGGAATATATGATGATAACTTGAGAGGTTTGTAGAATCAGGGAATATTTTCTTTTGCTTTAGTATAGAGAGAATTTAAGAAAGATTGCATTGAAATAGGGAAAAGAAGTAAATATGATTTAAGAGAGGAAATAATTGATGCATAAAGATCTCAAATGGGTGAAAAGAGTAGATAAACAAATCTCAAGTGAACTAGTGCACTGGTGTCAAACTTGAATAGAAATATGGGCCACTGAAAAATATAGAAGAATCCCTACAGACCACATATAAGTTTTAAAATATAAGATTATCTGTGTGTATTGTATTTTTATTTTGTTAAATATTTCCCAATTATATTTTAATTATTTTTGCTAAACATGCACATGGGAGCATTGCAGATATCTTTGTGTAGCATGACTAACACTACTGTACTATGGTATTGATGAGGGTTGGGCTCTGGGAACCTCATATTTTCCTGTTCATTTCTTCTCCTTGAGAACGCAAGCAATTTGATATTGATTTTATGTATGAAGTCATACAAAATATATTTTCATATATGCTACCTTGAAAAAGAAATCGTGGAATTAAAAAATAGAAATATAAACTAAAATAAAGTATGTTTCAATCTGCATTCAGACTTCATCAGTTCTCTTGAGGTAGATAGCACTTTTCATTATACATCCTTTGGAATTTTATTGGATCCTTGTCTTGATCAGAAAAGCTGTCTTTCATAGTTGATTGTCTAGATAATATTGCAGCTACTTTGTAAAATGGTTCTGCTCATTTCATTCTGCAGGAGTTCATATGTCTTAGTAGCTTTTTCTGATACCATCCTACTCTTCATTTCTTATCATAATAGTATTCACCATCATCATACACCACACTTTGTTCAGTCATCCTCCAATTGATAGGGACCCAATTGTTTTCTAATTCTTTGCAACCACAAAAAAAGAGCTGATATAAATATTTTTCTACAAATAAGTCCTTTTGTATTTTTTTCCCTTTCATCTCTTTGGGATACAGACCCAGTAGTGATATTGCTAGGGCAAAGGGAATACACTGTTTTATAGCCCCTTGGGTGTAGTTTCAAATTATTCTCCAGAATGTATGGACTAGATCACAATACCATCAGCTGTGCATTTATGACTCGGTTTTTCCATTTCCCCTTCAACATTTGTAAATTTCCTTTTTTTTTTTTTGTCATGATAGCCAATTTGATAGGAGTGAAACAGTTGTTCGTGCGTTTAATTTGCATTTATCTGTTCAGTAGTGATTTAAAGCATTATTTACTGACACTAATGATAATTTTGATTTGTTCTGAAAATTGCCTGTTCAAATCCTTTAACCTTTTATCAATTGTGGAATGACTCTTATTTTCAAAATTTGGTTTTGTTCCCTTTAAGTTTGAGAAATGAGACTTTTATCAGTGAGATTTGCTAAAAGTATTTTTGCAGTTTTGTCTTTTCCTCCGGTGAGAAAATTGTTCACTCTAGAAAGAACAATACTCATTGTGAAGCCAGGAAAGTTCTCATTGTATTTATTTTACATTCATTCTTTCTGAATGGATAACCCCCTAATGGAGTATGCTTGCTCAGATAAATGCAAGACTTTTTATGCTCTGTTTTCAATTCTAATTTCCTGCCCCACCTCTTATTGGTCAGCATTTCAGGCTTCACAGCCTACCTGAAAACACCAAAACCCCACCCCCATGCAGATCTCCATTCCTGCTTACATTTCTCATTTTCTTTATACTTTACTTAGTAAAAGAAAGACAATTCCTAAGTTCTTTTAAAAGAATTTCCTCAATTTTTAAGAGTTTGAACCCAGGGTGCTTGAGTTTCCTTCACCATTATTAGCACAAAAGGAGTCCTAATAGTACAAATAGTCTTTTGGAATGAGGTTTTCCATAGGCCTTTGGGGTTGTGTATTTTATCAAAAGTTCAAAGATGTTTGGCCTTTAGATATGCTGATAAGCCTGCATCCACATTAAGTTGAGTGAAGTGTTAATCAATATTCCCAAGACTTTCCCTCTAATCTGTTTGTTTTCCTGTATTTGGCAGTAAATTTAAGACTTTCTGGTATATTACATATTTTCTGTGGAAACAAAAGTTCTATTCATCTCTTACACTCCTAATTTTTTCTCAATTAGTTGTGTTTGTGCAAAAGTCTTTTAATTTCATTTAATCAAAAGTATCTATTTTACTTTATCATTCTATCTCTTGTTTGATCATATACTCTTCCCTTATCCATAGATCTGACAGGTACATATTTTTAGACTCCCTTAAGTCAATTTTATCAACCTTTATGTCAAAATTATTTATCCATTTTGATCTTATCTTGCTATAAAGTGTGAGATGTCCATCTGTTTCTAGTTTCTGAAGCTACTTTCAGTTTTCCCAGCAATTCTTGTCAAATGGTGAGTTCTTACCACCCAAAGATCTTTGGGTTTTTCTAAATGAGAAATCATCAGTCATTTATTATTTGCACCTTATCTATTCCACTGTTCCACAGCTCTACTTCTTAGTCAGTACCCTGTTGTTTTGAGGATTACTACTTTGCAATATAGTTTGAAATTTAGAACTGCTAGCTGCCTTCCTTCACAGTTTCCCTATTCATTTCTTATGTATCCATAATCTTTTGTTCTTTCAGATGAATTTTGTTATTATTTTTCTAGCTTCATAAAATATTTTTTTGTAATTTGGTATGGGACTGAATAAGTAAATTAATTTATGTGGAATTGTCATTTTTATTTTATTGTCTTAGTTCTTATGATTGTTCACTCCTACTGTGAGTGAAAACCCTGAGGTTAACACTTGTCACTATCATAGGGAACAGAGGGAGGAGGTTAGAAAACTGCTTATTGTCTGAAATTTTAGAAAATTCTACTTACAAATTATTTGTTTAAGGGCCTTGTTAAGTTTTATGAAAATAATGTCATTAGCCTTCAGTCAATTTTTTAATAAGCAGCCATTATCTGATGGCTACTGAGATAAGGAACACATTTCTTATTGTGGATAGTGTATATACTGTTTTTTTTTTTTAATGGAGCCTATTAACATTTAATTTCAATTGTTCAGTTTGACAGGTTTGTCATAATTGTCATTCCACCTGCTCACCTGCTCTTCATGACAGGTCTCTGACATTAATTCTTAATTGCTTGATAGAAATTAGCATTTGGCCTTTAGCAGGAAAGTTAAGCTAGATTTAGAATTCAAGTTAATGCCATAAATCACAGAAGTTCTTTTTCTTTTTTATTCCTGTTTAGACCCACAAGAAAATTTATTGAAAATTCTGAGTGAATATGAAAATGTATAAAAGACAATGGTTTCCAAGAAAAAAAACATAAAAAGTTAGCATCTAGATTTCTTTCCAATTAGTACAATAGATTGGAAACAATAAAGAATCATTTATAATGACCATCTTAGACACATCAGTGGTTCACTGGATTTGTGACCTCATCCATTATGACTTGACCTTCCATCAGTTCAGAAAGCAATCAACCATCCTCACCTTCTTATCCATACATCTCTTCCATACATCTTCCATGGAAAAACCTCTTCATCTTAAAGGTGGTAAAACTTATTCTGAGAAATTTAAGCAAGTTGGTCAATGTTACATGGCTAGTAAATAGAAGAGCTTGCGATTACAACCCAGTTTCTCATTAAATTGCATTAGCATACATGAAACCCATAAACATATAGGTAATGAGATTTTAGAATAAATTAATGAATTTAATATGTGCCCATGGTAAACAATGCTTTACATTTTTTTTCTTTTGCTACTATTACTATAAAAACAAGGTGAGTGTTCAACATAAAATGGGTCACTTGCTAAGATTAACATATAACTGATGCTTTAAATGTTTCCTTGCAATAACCAACAACATCCTGATCAGGAATTCAAAGGAATAGTATGGCTTCTGTCATATCCTTTGAATAATAAAATATTTTCTCTGAAATTACTTTCTCTGGTCAAAAATGTATTTTTACTTTCTCTTTATACTAGAATTCTCAATATTATTTAGACCCAACCATCTACACCTAAGTAAACAGGAATAAAATTATGCTAATTTAGAATACTTCATTTGAGAAAGCATAAACCAAATCTAATTAGCATGTATCAGTATGCCAATCTTGGGTTGTTGATTTTTTTTGAGCCAAAAAAATTTTTTTCATGCTTATATGTATAAGGAACATTGAATTTACCAATGCCTTCTCCTTATCTTCCTAACTCTGTTCTAAGGATTTTCACATAGATCAACACTGTTTGTAGGTCAATAATTCAGTTGATGCAGTAGAGAGGAGGAAAGCTGTATATTTAACATCATATAAATTAATTAAAGCATTGGCTAATTTTTTCCTACTTTTCATATAAGTTATTTTACAAAGTATATTGAATGAAATTCACCATTTACTTTTTACTTTTGATAAATGACAGTTTAGGTCTGCTTAAATCTTTTTCTTTACAAATCCATGAATTTCTTTGCCACTTCTTTTTATAGCTAGAACAATTTATAGGAATTCATTTTGAAGAACTTACAAATGGAAATATATCAAACCTGCTTGTGACTACAAAATCTTTCCTTATGGATCCTCAAAGATGTTTTTATGAGAATGTGCCAGATTGGATTGCAGATTCACTTGGCCACCTTCTTGTATGCCTGATCAGCTGGCATGAGAAGTAAACCACTTTAAATCATTTACTTGTTTGTCCCCAAATGAAGTGACGTTAGGCAGAGTAAAAAAAAAAAAAAAAACAATAGGCAAGGAGGTACTTGATATAGCTTTAGAATTTTGAGGAAGAGAGGAAGAAAAAAAAAGAGTAGTGGTTGGAGATTGAAATTCTACTTGAAATCCTTCCCTAAACAACAGCTGAAGGTAAATCTTTGAGATTTAGAGAGAAATTTGTAATTGTAGGTTACAGTTAGCCAATCAAGAGAGCCACATTATTGTGAGAAAAGTTAATCAATCTCTTTTAAATAGTTTCAATAAGCAACTATGGGGAAACAGGCTTCATTGAGGAGGGAAACAGAAAAATAGGAAGAGAACTATAAAATATATTCTACTTCTTCAAGGTCCAGAGCAAATGCTACCTATAGAATGACAAATTTGAACTAATGAATTTTAAGGTCCCCTCCAGTTCTCCATCTGGAATTTCTGTGTGTATGTAACTAAAGAATGTATATGATAGAACTTTGAAAATTTCTAAAGCCCTGAAAAAGTGCCAGATATTGTTTATTTAAGAAATAATATGGCCCAGCATCAGGGCACTTCTTAGATTGACAAATCCTGAGTTTAAATCTTATTTTTTACAATTTTTAAATAAACATTTATTAAATACTTACTATGTGGCAAGAACTGTATTAAATGTTGATGAAACAGAGAAAGGGATAAATAGTCCCTACCCTCAGGGAGCTCACATTCTAGTAGGAGAGACAATATATATTAATAATTAGATAAATACATCATATAAACTATGAAGGTGGGAAATAATCTCAGGGCAAGGCACTACTAGCTGGTAGAGATCTAAAAGAAACCTCCTCTATAGTTTGATATCTAAACATATAATTTAAACATATAGTATAGACAATTTAAACATAGTCAATGGGGGAAGTTAGGAGCTGAGAGCATTCCAGATATAAGGGATGGTCACTATAAAGTATGGAGACAGAAGATGGAATATGGTGGGGGAGGAACAGCAAATAGGCTAGATTCACTAGATCATAAAGCATGCAGAATGTAAGGTAAGAACATTGGAAATGCAGGAAAGAGACAGATCATGAAGAACTTTAAACAACAATGGACTTTACATTTGATCCTGGTAGCAATAGAAAGCCAGTGGAGTTTGTTTATTAGAGAAGACAAGGGGGAGGGAGTGACAAAGGTCATAACCTAAGCTTTAAGAAAATCAGTTTAGTAGCTGAGGAGGGGCCCAATAATAGTGGTTATATTGTACTTTGTTAAGGTTTGCAAAGGTCTCACAAAAACTGTATTATTGTATCCCCCCCAAAACCCTGAGAAGTAGGTTTACTATTCATGTCATTTTATGAATGAGAAAACTTAGGCAAATAGAGGTTAAAAAATTTGCCCAGTGTCAAATATCTAGTAAGTGTGAAAACAGATTTGAACTTGGGTCTTCCTGATTCTAAGTCTAACACTCTATCCACGTCTATGCATGGAAAAAGATTTGAGTCAGAAAGACCACTATTAGCTGTGTGACCAAGGGAAAGCTCTTTCAGACCACTGAGCTGGTTGTTTCATCTATAAAATGAGGATGAGAGAACCTACTACATTTTTTTCGCTTGTTTCTGTCAGAACAGACTGAAATAAGGTATGAAAAAGTCTTTGTAAAATGTAAAGCATTGTATTAAAACAATTATTATAATTCTCCCATCTGTTAGTGTGATTTACTTCCTCTAGTTACATTTATTTATCTCTGTTCTTGTCATGTTCCCTGAGCAAAATGGGATTAATCTCTTTAAAGATAGGAATAGTATCCTTTGTATCTTCATAACTCTACAGGATAGTAGAGAGCCTTGCATATAACAGATATTTTAAAAATTCCTATTGATTAAAAGAGGACAGCTATGTGGGACAGTCTTGGATACTATCTGTGTGATCCTGGGCAAGTCACTTAACCCTATTTACCACAGTTTCCTCCTCTGTAAAATGAGCTGGAAAAGAAAATAGCAAAGGCCTCAACTATCTTTGCCAAGAATACCCCCAAATGGAATCAGAAAGAATTAGAAATGACTGACCAACAACAAAAATGAATAAAAGAATGAGATAGAAAGATGTATAAGCTGACTACTTAACATCTTCTCATAGACCACAGCTTTTGTTGACAATAGGGTTAAGGTATGACTGATTATTGTGGGCTAAAAAAAAATTCTTAGTGAGGAAGTTGCAGGGTTGGAAGTGAGGAAACTAACTTAAATGAATTCTCATTTACCCCTTGTACAAGGAACAGGAAGGTCAAACAGTCTTTACCATGGCAGCACATCAAGAGAGTTAGTCACAAACCTAATTACAATAATGACAGATGACGATATAGAACTTAATGTCTAACAAGATACATAAGATACAGAGAAATTTATAGTAACCTACACACAATGTTCTTTGTGAGCTCCAGTACAAGATAATAGCTATGTATGGATGCTTTATATCTCCTCTTTCATCCTGTCCCCCAAACCTTCCCAAGAAGGTGAAAGCATTAGAGGAATGTCTGCACTATCCAGATTTTCACAAAAAGAACTCACTTTGCCTTTAAGTGCTACAAAAGGAGAGTGATGGAAAAGAATATGAAGGAATTCTTCATGGAAGCCTAAGAGTGCCTCAGATGTAGTCTGACCAGGGTATAATATAATGGGAACAGAAATATGCAGGCAAATATTTAACTACCAGCTCTCTGAAGAACAAAAAAGGTACTCATTACATACTTTCAAGATTAAATGAATTATTAACATGATCATCACTTACATAAATCTAGACAATAAAACAATTAAGCTCTGATTTTAGTACTTCCTGATTTCTGAAGTGTAAAATGTTCCCGCTCAAATTTTAATTGTTATCAATTCTAAAGGACTCATGATGAAAAATGCTATTCACATTTGGAGAAAAAAAAGCTGATAGAAACTGAATGTACATAGAAGCATAATATTTTTCACTTTTTGCGTGTATTTTTGTCTGTGTCTTCTTTCACATGACTAATATGGAAATATGTTTTGCATGATTGTACATGTATGACCTCTATCAAACTGCTAACTCTCCTAGTATTTGGAACTCAAAAAAAATTTTTAAATGACTGTTAAAAACTCTTTATGTGGTTGCGGCCGCTAGGTGGCACAGTGAGTAGAGCGCTGGCCCTGGAGTCAGAAGGACCTGAGTTTGGATCCGGCCTCAGACACTTAACCCACACAAACAAAAAAAACCTAGCCATGTGACCTTGGTCAAGTTACTTAACCCCAATTGCCCTCCACAAAAGCAAAACAAAACAAAAACATTCTTTACATGTTATTGAGAAAAAAGAAAAAAGAAAGAAAAAAGTAACAGTCATCTCTTAGTCAGGTTCAGGACACCACTTAGTAGAACCACTTCTTTTTTTGTCCTGAATACTGTTTCCCTGAATGTAGCTTCAGGATCATATTAGTTTCTGTTTTATTTTATTTTTGGGTGTTATATCATACTGTTGACTCATATTGAGATTTTTTTCTTACAAATGAATTATTTCTAGCCATATCTTTTACTTGAGAAATTAAATTTGAATCTACTTTTCAGAAGAATAAAAATATAATGAATACAAGCTGGTTATACCCAAGAAAAATAGAAAGCTCTGCTATCTTCCCAGGGCACCACTTATCAAGCATGAGAACCATCCATTCCTGATCATCCTTAATGAAACACGCAATTCCTCAAGGAGATAATTATTAAACATAGCTAGAAATCATATTTATAATTAAGATAGCTAGTAGATACACTGGATTGAATATTGAATTGGAGTCAGGAAGTACTGAGTTCAAAACACACATTTACCAGCTATGTAATTCTAGACAAATGACTTATTCTTTCAAACTCAGTTTCTTCATTGGTAAAATGGAGATAATTATAGCATCTCTCTCTCAGGATTGTTGTCAGGATCAAAGGTGATAACATATGTAAAGCAATTTGCAAACTTTCTAGAGCTATGTACATATGCCAGCTATCATCATTATCATCAGCATCATATCCAAGGCAAGACACTGAAGATTCTAGGGGGCACAGATGAGTTTCTTAGCTCCAGGTACTGTGTTAAGCCCTAGGCATACAAAGAAAGGCAAAATATATTTCCTACTTTCAAGAAGCTCTCACCATCTAATGGGCACATATATATGTGAAGACAGATGCCAAAGAGAAGGAGATAAACTGTTGGAAAAATATCAGTTTTAAAATAGACTCTGCATGAACAGCCGCCTTTGCCTCTTCAGTTACCACCATAATCCTTGGCATTTTCAAATGATACATCATAAATGCATATAGATAGGTAGGTAGGTAAATTGGTAGGTAGGTAGGTAGGTAGATAGGTAGGTAGGTAGGTATATATTGCTTCTCCCTAAGGTTCACTAGACCTGTCCATCTATCTGGAACTGAAACCTCCCTCATTAGAATGTGAACATTGTAGAGCAGAGAGGGTCTCACTTTACTACTTTTATTCCTCAGTGCTTAATATCATGCTGTACATATACTGAGGTTCCATGATGTGTTGTGGTGGAATTGTGTCAAAGAATTCAGAGTAAGACCACCTCTAATCCAAGTATAGGCATTTAATGAGATTAATGCCTCTAATGAAGTAGGCTAAGTTCTAAGAGGAACCAGCAACTTCAGAGAAAGAAGGATGAATTTTTAAAGGGAAAAGATGTAATTACATAACAGAAATCATGAATATTAAAAGGCAGGTGGGATTTGTTGAGAGAATAGGTAATGAGGTAGGGGTCCCAGCCATAGTGGAACTGTGCATACTATTATCCATAATGCATACAAAAAAAAAAACCCTGGGTGTACATGTGTATGATAATGATATTATAATAGGTCTCTCTATATCATAAGCTCATTCTGTGTCAGTTCTTTACTATTACTGTGCAGCTATCTACGCAGGGAAAGTCTCTTCTATTGTTTTGAGGTGCATATCGTGCTTGGGCATACTGGTGGTGCTGATTTCTGATTGGCTGAGTATTGTGGTCTTGTTAAGTTTAGATGGATGTTTTTGTGTTTGAGTGCATGGCTATACCTGCTGTTTCTGTGGGAAATATGAGGAATGAGTCTGGGGTTAGTGGATAGCTGGAGGCAGTGACTAGGATCCCATCACATGAACATGCCTGCTGTTTCTGTAAGAAATATGAGTTCATGGACACATGTGTTGTTCTGTTGAGGAGTGGGGCATGTATGAAGTTAGGATCTTGAGTGAGGGGTGTAAGCGGCTATGTAGGTGCAGTGGGCCTGCTGTTTGGTGGGGCCTATGAAAAGTAAGAATATTGGACCTGAGGGCAACTTTATTAGGATTACATCACAGAGAATAAACACTTACTAAACTTATTTAATTCTTCATATGCCCTATATGCCTGAGTGCTTTCATGGAAGTTGGGGGTCCTTTTTATGTTGTTGTAGATACTTAGACAAAAGCAGATTCTGATACTTTAAGAGAAGACCAAGAGGAAGGAGGGGGAGGGACTGGGGGAAAAGGAGAGCAGGGGGAAGGGACAGAGACAGAGAAACATAGAAGAGATCAAAAAGTAATGAAAGAACTTCTGGGAGTGGAGCCAGGAGGGTGTATTAAGTACTGAGCTAAGCTCTCCTGAGTTCAGTTCTGACCTCAGACACTAGATGTGTGACCTTGAGCAAGTCACTTAACCCTATTTGCCTCAGTTTGCTCATATGCAAAATTTGTCATTTCATTCTCTAGTTCATTTTGCAGATGAGCATTTTTTTTGCAGGGGAGAAGGGGGGATCCCCTGGGAGAAGGGAAAAAGGGAAATTATCTGTCATAAAAGTGTCATACAAGGAAGAGCTTTCATTATAAAAGGGCAAGGGAGGGGATATCTTGAAATCAAAAGTTTTTGAACAAACAAAACTAATGCAGTCAAAATTAGAAGGTAAAGAGAAAAGTGGGGACACTTTTAGAGCAAGTTTCTCTCATAAAGGTTTCATTTCTCAAATATATAGGGAACTTAAGAAAAATTTATAAAATTAAAAACCATACCCCAGTTTATAAATGATCAAAGACTATAGATAGGAAGTTTTCAGAAAAAGAAGAAATCAAAGCAAGCAGTAGTCACATGAAAACATGATCTAAATAACTATGATTAAAGAAATGCAGCTAGGTGGCACAGTGAATAGAATGCTGGAATCAGGAAGACATCCTCCTGAGTTCAAATCTGGCCTCAGCCACTTACTAGCTATGTGACCCTAGGTAAGGCACTTAACACTGTTTGCCTCAGGGTCTGATTTGTAAAATGAACTGAAGGGGAAAATGGCAAACCACTTCAGTATCCTTGTCGAGAAAACCGTAAAGGGTCATGAAGAGTCAAACACAATTGAATTGACTGTACAACAGAAAAATGTAAATTAAAACAACAGTGAGATGCAACCTTTTACCTATCAGATTGCCTAACATGAAAGAAAATGACAAATTTTAGATGGATGTGGAAAAAACCAAGACAATATTGCACTGCTGATGGACTTGTGAAGTAGTACATCAATTCTCTAGGAATGACCTTCAGTTTTAAGTCTTAGCTATGCCACACTTCTTTTAAATAATTAATGATTTTTTTTTTACCTTGCCCATCAGTTATTTAAAAAGAAATATGTTTTTTTGTGCAGAATTCTCCATTTTGATAATCAGCATGAATAGATATTCATTCATGTACTAAGGTCAGTAATAGAGCTGATGAAAAATACAGTATAAAAATTGGATACATTTTCAGGCTGCAATATGGTTGAAAAGATGAAAGTAACTTTGGTCAAGCCATTGAATATTTTGTTCAGAATCATGATTACTGCTTGTGCTTGTTTTTTTGTTTTTGTTTTGTTTTGTTTTGTTTTTCCTGGAGCAGGGACAGTTTCTGTTGGAAAATAATTCTACATAGGAGCAAACTCAGGATTTCATTGTACTGTGACTTCAGTAAGAAAATTTTGGCCATGAAAAATGAATCTCCCTCCTCCATTCTTTAAAACTTCTCAGAATCATTAACTACTTCTTCCCTCTGTTCACAGAAAAGTCATCTCTATTATACATTAAGTGTATCCCCTCCTCCCCAACCTGTTCCACAGTCTATTTCTTCCTTTCTGCATCAAGTGTGTTGCAGTAGTTAATCAGTCTCTCCTGTATCAATATTTTAGTCTGTCTACAAAGTGTCTACACTGGAAAAGCAAATTCATTTTCAAAGCCTTTCCTTAACACTTGCAGCGCTGGAACCTTGAGAGACCTGAGGATCATAGACATCAAGCCAGAAGCAATCTTAGAGAACATCTAATGACCTGTCTTGGAGACCATGTATTTTGGTTGCTATTGTACAGCACCTAGCATTAAAAAGTGTTGGTTCAAGGCTTTGTTTAAAATTTCATTTCTAATACTTGCTATCAGTGTATCAGTCTACTTAAACTATCTAAACTTAAGTGTTCTCCCTCCCATCATCTAGTAAGGATAAAAATGACCATAATACCAACTTCACAGAAGAACTGTGAAAATGTATATTAAATGTTTTGTAAAACTCAAAGAATTTTACAAATATCAACAATTAATCTGTCCCCAAAAGACACTGTTTCATTTCTCTCTTCTTTCTCTTTTAAATGGCTTGGGCATTTTTCCACTTGATATTTCTACCTTTTCTCTATCCTCTCTCCCTTCAGTTTAATGTAATCCCACTTTAAAAGACCAATCTCTTCCTTGAGAAGCTCTCAACAAGGCTAATAATGACTGATTAATTGCTAAATCCATTATTTCTTTTTTTTCCTAGTTCTTCTTTTGCTTGATTTATGGCTCTATACTATGGAATGTCTCTAAATAAAAAACAAAACAAAACAATTGGGCATTATAAAGTCAACTTGCCCCAGCTCCTTTTACTTGTACAATCAATTAGTAAAAAAAAAATGTACACACGCACACACACACACACACACACACACGCACGCACACAGAGACGTATATACTTTATTGTCTGCTACATGCTAGTTGTTGAAAATCCATAAAACTGAAGCATCCCAAAGTGTTCTCCTTTTTAAAAACATGTTATTTCCCCATTACATGAAAAAAATTAAAGTTTAAAAAATTTCATAAAAAGCTTACTTCGATCTGACCTCAGCTTCAATCAATTTTGGGGGGGGGCTTGAAACCAATCTGCATTTTTAATTCAGGATTTGGAACAGTTTTGACTTTTGAGTTTATGTTTTGATCTTGCCTGTTACCATAGTAATTTTCTATGGTCAGATTCTTTTTTATTGCTTTTCTCACTTTTCTAGCCTTTTTCTTGACTTTTTAACAGTGCAAAAGTTTTGGCTGTGTTCCTGGTGTAGAAGTGGCACTGTCCCAAATCAGAACTTTTGTGCAATTGATTGCAGAGCTTGTTCTAGTGGACTATAAGTTTCAGTTCTTCCAAGATGGTGTGATCCACAGAAAGGTATGTTTACTATTCTCCTTGTGTGTGATGGGTCTGTGAGTGACCACAGGCAGTCTTTCTATTTGCCCTAGATAATGACTGGAGTCTTCATTACCCTGTGGCTTTGAACTCTGGTGTGCTAGCACTCCTTCTCACCCTGGGACTGTGACCTAGGACTATGACCCAGACCCATGTATGGGCATTAAAACAGAGTCCTGCACTGAATGCCAGTAAAGGGATGCCTCTAATCTTCTGTCTAGTTGCTTGACCTCCTTAACTTCTGTAGACTGAGAACTCCAGAGACCATTCCTGCCAAATCAGTTGTCCCCAAAACCTGTTGCTGTCTTGCTAGGGTGATGCCTTCACTAGACTGTGCTCCCCTCTTATCCCAGTGTGTCTGACCTTTCCTGCTTTCCTTCAAAGTTGTCTTGGGCTGGAATTTTTTTTTCACTCTGTCATTTTGTTGGTTTGGCTGTTTGGGGGCGAAATTGGATGAACGCAGGTGAGTGTCTGCCTTTTTTCCCACAAACTCTGAGTCCTCATTTTAAAAATTTTAATTTCCAAAGTCTATGCCTGCACTGTCTACTCTCCCATCCCTGAAATGTTAAAAAAATGATATAGGTTATACAAATGCAATCATGTAAAACCTTTTCATAGTAGTCATTTTGGGTAAGAAAACTCAAAGGAAGGAAGGAAGGAAAGAAAGAAGGAAGGAAAGAAGAAAGAAGATAAGAAAGGATGGGGGCAGCTAGGTGGTACATTGAATAGAGCACTGGCCCTGGAGTAAGGATGATCTAGGTCCAAATCTGGCCTCAGACATTTAACACTTACTAGCTGTGTGACCTTGGGCAAGTCACTTAATTCCAATTTCTCTGTCTTTCCCCTCCAAAAAAGACTAAAAACATAAAACAAAAACAAATAAAATGAAAAAGAAGGAAGGAAGAGATGGAGGGAGGAAGGAAGGAAGGAAGGAAGGAAGGAAGGAAGGAAGGAAGGAAGGAAGGAAGGAATAAAAGAAGGGGGGAGGGAGAAACAAAAAGAAAAAATGCCATGCTTAAGTTTGTATTCAGATGACATTCTTTCTCTGGAGGTGGATAGCACTTTTCATCATATGTCCTTTAGGATTGTCTTCAGTCACTGTACTGCAGAGAATAGCTTAGTCATTCACAGTTCTTCATAGTATAACATTGCTGTTATTAGTACAGTGTTCTAGTTCTGCTCACTTTACTTTATATCAGTTCATATAAGACTTTTTGGGTTTCTCTGAAGTCATTCTGCTTGTCGTTTCTTATAGCATATTAATATTCCATTACATTCATATACCACAACTCATTCAACCTTTCCCCAATTCATGGACATCCCCTCAATTTCCACTTCTTAACCACAACAAAAAGAACTGCTACAGATATTTTTTGTACAAATAGCTCCATTTCCTTTTAAAAAAATCTCTTTGGGATACAGATTGTTGTTTTTTTTTTAATTTCTCTTTCTAGGTTAACTCTGATATCAAATTAGTTCCTAAATTGTGTGGATTGAATTTTTCACATTGTATTTAACTGTTTTCACCCCCCCCCCCTTACTGCCTCAATTTTAATACTTTCTAAAAGAGTCTCCTAGGAATTTTTCTCACATCTACCATCCCAAATTTTCTAAAATAAAATATACCATTAGTAGTCACCTATTGCTTAATAAATGAGCCAAATGCTCCTACATGTCATTCAAAGCCTTCTCAGTCTGGAGCTACCTTATCTTTCCTGATTTTTTAAATTCCTTTTCTCTGCTGTACATGCTTTGGCCAAAGTAGACTTCCTTCTGCTTTCTGAACATGTCTTGTACTTTTGAATGTCTTTGTCTCTGCTAATGCTATCCCCTCTACCAATAAAATTCTATTTTTTCTTCTTCTCTCACTGAATCGCTATACTGAAAGACCAACTTCAATGCTATCTCTTCTAAGAGTATTTACTGATGTTTCCTGTCAATAAAAGCTTTGGTTATCAAACTACACATAGAATATTTTGGAGAAGAGTACAATTAATCATCTATTTTTAATATTGTATATTATATGTATCTTTTTAAAAATCCTAATAAATTATATGTTCATTCAACACAGGGTCAATGTTTTATACTTCAAAAAAAATCTCTGCTAGTATCTTAAATATTATAAATGCTTTAGGTATTGAATGACTTGTTCATGTATTGTTATAATATATTGTGTGGCATAGTATTTTATTAAATATGATGATATTGGACAGGTAATTCTTGTTGAGGATAGGTTGAACTAAGAAACCTCTGAGGTGTCTTCTACATATGAGCTTCTATGGCAGTCACCATGTATGTTAAACATCACATAAGCTTTTTTTTTTTTTTTTGGACAGAGATTGGATCTTAATCTCTATAAAAGTCAGTGTTCATGACCTGAGCATGATTGATCTGGGAAATTAAAGCTTAGGATGCTTAACTTAACATTTGTGTTGTATATGAATTATAGCACATCTTTTCCAGTTGGCATAACTCCTTTGACATTCTACTTGTCATTTGAAGAGAGATGGTATTTTCAACTCAGTTACATGTACTGATTTTATATATTATTGTCTAGTGTTTCCCATTTTCATCTTTTTCTGCAAAAAATCAATGAAAACTAAATAATTTCAGAAATATTAAGTACTTATTGATAGACCAAATCAATGTAATAAAAAATCTTAAATTAATTTACTTGTTAAATAGTTTGTTACTGCATCAGTACTTTAAGTACTATGCCGATCAGACTAACAGAATATTATTTTTTAGACCTAGAAAAAAGTCTGTAGAAACAAAATGTCAAGAAACTAAAGAGAAATAAAAGGAAAAATGGAGGGAAAAGGGACTACCATATCACGATCTGTTGACCACAAAGCAGTAATCATTGAAATGATTTAGTATTAGTTAAAAAAAAATAGAGAGGACCTTTAAGTGGAATAATTCAAGTATACATCATAAAAATGTACATGAAGGTGATCAGAATCTCATATTTGATGAATCCAAAGACCCTAATTACTTGTGCAAGAGGGCACTATTTAACAAAAGCTTTTGTGAAAACTGGAAAATAGTCTGGAGCAAACTATTTATAGATCATTCTCACACCATGTACCAATATTAGTTCTGAAAGGATGCATAACTAAGATTCAAAGTGTGACATTATTTTTTTTTACTTTATCAAATGCTTTATTAACTTCATTTCTGCAAGATTTTGAGTTACAAATTTTCTCCCTATTTTTCCCTACCCATCACCCCAAAATAGGAATCCCGCTGGATATCCCCTCCTCCAATCTGCTCTCTCCCATATCTTCCACCACACACCCTCCAACTTTCCAACAGGGCACAGTGGATCTTTATGCCCCAGTGCCTGTATATCTTATTTCCCAGTTACATGTAAAATAATATTAATAATAGTATATATATATATACATATATATGTAATATAGTGCACATAGACATACACACACACACACACATATAAAGATTTGATTTTGAAACTTTAAATTCCAGTTTCATTCCCTTCCTCCTTGTCACCCACCCTTACTAGGAAGATAAACAATTCAATTTAGGTTATACATGTGTAGCTATGCAAAACATTTCCACAGTGGATATATTATAAAAGACTGCCTATATTTCCCTCCCTCCTATCCCAACTCCCACTTGTTCTTTTCTCTACTTTTATCCCGTCCTTTTTCAAAAAGTGGGTGCTTGTAACTTCCCTACCCCTAGCCTGCCCTCCCTTCCATCATCCCCCATATCATCCCCTTTCCCCCTACTCTCCTGTAGCATGAGAGACCCCAAGCCAAATTCAATGAGAATAAGGTTGACCCATTCCCTTTTGCCTTCCTGTTCTTCCCCTCTATTGTGACTGTTTTCCCTTGCCCCTTCCATATGAGTTTACCCCATTCTGTCCCTCTCCTCTCGTTATATTCCTCTCTCACCTCTTAATTACACCTTTTAAGTATCAACCCTTCCTATTAAATTGGCCCTGTGCCCTCTATCAATGTATACCTGTACACATATATACATAAACTCACATATGTATTCATACACCCATATACCCTCTTTTATGTATGTATGTATGTACATATCTATATCTATATTTCTATTCCCTTCAAATATTCTCATACTGAGAAAAAGTTTATGACTTACAATTATCATTTTTCCATGTAGGAATGTAAATAGTTCAACTTTCATAAGTCCCATATGATTTCTTTCCCTATTTATCTTCTCATGCTTCTCTTGCTTCTTGCATCTGAATGTCAAATTTTCTATTTAGCTCTGGTTTTTTCATCAAGAATGCTTGAAAGATGGGGCAGCTAGATGGCACAGTGAATAGAGCACCAGCTTTAGGGTCTGGAGGATCTGAGTTCAAATCTGACCTCAGACACTTAACACAAAAACTAGCCATGTGACCTTGGGAAAGTCAACCCAACTAACCCAAATTGCCCTGCAAAAACAAAAAACAAACAAACAAAAAAATACAACCTTGATTTTTGGGGCTGCTAGATGGCACAGTGAATAGAGCACTGGCCCTGGAGTCAGGAAAACCTGAGTTAAAATCTGGCCTCAGACACTTAACATGAAAAACTAGCTGTGTGACCTTGGGCAAGTCGCTTAACCCCAGTTGCCCTCCAAAAAAAAAAAAAAAGAATGCTTGAAAGGCCTCTATTCCATTGAAAGAACATATGTTCCCCTGAAACATGATACTCAGTTTTGCTGGCTAGGTGAATCTTGGTTTTAATCCCAGATCCTGTGTGTGTAATATCATATTCCAAAACCTCCAATCTTTCACTGTAGAAGCTCCATATCCTGTGCTGTCCTGATTGGGTTTCCACAATATTCAAATTGTTTCTTCCTGGCTGCTTGTAATATTTTCTCCTTGATCTGGGAACTCTGAAACTTGGCTATAATATTCCTAGGAGTTTTCTTTTTTTGGTATCTTTTTCAGGAGGTGATCCTAGGAGTCTTTCAACCTCTATTTTGCCCTCTGGTTCTAAAACATCAGGGTAACTTTTCTTGAGAATTTCTTGAAGGATGATTTCTAAGTTCTTTTTTTGATCATGGATTTCAGGAAGTCCAGTAATTTTTAAATGTTCTTTCCTGGATTTATTTTCCAGGTCAGTGGCTTTCCCAATGAGATATTGCCTTCAATTTTATTTTTTCATTTCTTTGGATCTGTTTAATAGTATCTTGATTTCTCACAAAGTCACTAGCATCCATTTGCTCCAATCTAATTCTGAATGAATGATTCTCTTCACTGAGCTTTTGACATTACTTTTCCATGTGGGAAATTTGGCTTTTTAAAGCATTCTTCTCCTTATTGGCTTTTTGAGCCTCTTTTGCCATAGGGTTAGTCTATTTTTAAGGTGTTATTTTCTTCAGTCAGATTGTTGACTCTCACTTCAAAATTTTCTTTCATTGTTCCCAGTTTTCTTCCCAATTTTTCCTCCACTTCTCTTATTTGGTTTGCAAAATCCTTCTTAAATCGTTCTATGGCCTGTAACCAGCTCATATTTTTCTTGGAAGCTTTTGGTGCAGGAGTTCTGACTTTATTATCTTCATCTTGTTCCATGCTTTTATACTTTTTGTCCCCAAAATAGGGGTGTAACATTGGATTCCTCTGCTTGCTTTGCTTCTTTTGCCTGCCCATCTTCCCAATTACTTGACTTTTGAGCTTTTTGCCACAGTAGGACTCTGCTACCAGACAGGGGAGCTTTGTCCCCATTGCTGGGGTTTTCTTAGCTGCTGAATCTTTTAGTGTGGTACCCTCTCTGAAACCTCCACATGCTCTGGCAAGCTGGTCATGCACCCCAGGACCTCCATCTTAGACTGTAATCCAAGCAGTCTCTCTCTCTCTCTCTCTCTCTCTCTCTCTCTCTCTATATATATATATATATATATATATATATATATATATATAGTGTGTGTGTGTGTGTGTGTGTGTGTGTGTATACACATATATAATACACAAGCAGGTTAAAGCAAGAGCAATTACCCCTCAGACTGCTCGCTTATTCCCCCTACAATCTGAAAGCCAGCAGCTGAAGCTGCCATGTGATGGTGGCTACACAGCCATAGTGCCTCGGCAGCTTCTCACTCCAGGGCATAAAGGCCTGGACCACACTCCCAAACTACGGGATTCCATTGTCCACACTGCATTGGCCTCTTACTTTGTCCTTAGCATCTATGGGTTGATAATTCTGGAAACCACCACAGCTGCTAGTGATCTGAATTCCCTCCTGCCAGTGGCTGGTCAGGCTGTTCTGAGGCTAAAACCTTGAACTCACTAGGAGCTGGGCTAGGCTGGTCTCAGCAACTAGAGCACCACATTGGTTACTGCCTGCCTGCCTGGCTGTCCTCAGTGGGAGGTTAGCATCTCTGTGTCATTTTGTGGGTTCTGTAGCTACAAAATTTGTTCAGAGTCACCTTTCACATGAATTAGAGGAGGTGGAAGATGGAGCCTCATAGAAGTCCTATTTCTACTCCACCATATTGACTCCACCCCCACCCCAAAGTGTGACATTATAAACAAATTTGAGGAGCAAGAAAAAAAAATTACCTTTCAAATCTATGAATAGAGGCAGAAGTCATGGCCAAACTAGGAACAAGAAAGATCACAGGAGATAAAATGGACAATTTAGATTACATAAAATTAAAAATGATTTGCCCAAACACAATTATTTGAACAACAAAAAAAAATTATGTGAGGTAGAAAGAGGAACATGACTCAAACGTATAAAAAGTATTAATATTCTTTGGGGTAGCTAGGAACTGGAAATCAAATGGGTGCCATCAATTATGTAGTGACTGAATACATTATGGTTCCTACAGTGACCTATTGAGGGAATAATCAGGACACTCATATGAACTGATACAGATGGAATTGGGCAAAATCAGAAGAACAACTGACACAAAAACAAACTCATTGTAAATACAAACAGTCATGAAGGATTTAAGAATTTTTGTCAATAAACCAACCAAACAGAATTTTAGAGGCCTTGTGATTTAAAAAAAATGCTACTCCTATTTTTCCAGAAAGGTGATGAACTTATGGTACAAATTAATGCATTTATGAATTGGACAATGTGGGACTAAATTTTGCTTGAATCTATATAATTTCTCAAAACAAATTTATTTATTAGTGAATATTCAACTAGCACAATGAGATAAGAATTTTCAGATTGTAAATTGCATATATCTTCTACTAATTCTGCTGTATGGAATAGCAACTATGACATGGATAAATACATATACCCATCATCTCACCAAATATTCACAAATCATAATTATTTATTAAGTGCTTTTTGTATGCCTATCACTGCCTAAATGCTGAAGATACAAAGAAAAAATCCTGAATGTTTCTGTCATGAAGAGGCATAATGTATTTACTTCATTACAATGAATATAAAAGATAAGAAATAGGTGGACGAGATAGAAAAAAGGAAAAAAGTAAACATTTAGGCGCTCCTATGTCAGGAACTGTGCTAAGTGTTTTAACAATATTTCTTCCTTTGATCCTCATGACAAGACTGTGAAGTAGAGACTATTATTATCTCTATTGTACAGTTCAGGAAATTGAGTTAACAGATGTTAAAAGACTTATTAACAGTCACATAGTTAGTGTCTGAGGCTGAATTTGAACTGAAGTCATCCCAACTCCAGGCTCAGTGCTCTGTCTAACACATCACCTAGCCTCCTTAGAATACCCATCCTTAGGGATGTAATTAACATTTGTAGCACTCTTGGCCTTACCATCTGAATTGCCATTACTCTTTACCTTGTATACTATTGATGTTCTTTAGTATTGCCTGAACAAAATTTTCTAACTGTGGCTCCTGGCACAAGTAACAGAGAATGACCTCATTAACTTAACCTATTTGGAGGATGGGGATCCATCTTGTGGAATTATTAATGTGATATAGAAGGTGTGCCCCTAATGTACCTCATTTTCCTTATTACTCTGAGGGAATGATGGAATCATTAGCTTACATATTTATTTGGAAAATAGATAACCTCAGTTGCTTTTTTTTTTTTTTTAGTTTTTCTGCCTATTGATACCAATAGAATAAACTCTGTGCCTTTTATTGTTCAATATTTAATTATTAGACTCCATATCTGAGGAAAGGTTTCAAACAAGTTATGTATGTAATGGGTATAGATATATATTATGTGAATATATACTTCTTTGTAATTGGAAACCCTCAAGAGAAAGAGGAATTATAATGACTATATGACTCAGATGTAAGTCCACACACACACACATACACATATTTACACACAACTTTTTTTTTTCTTAACACATTGTAGTGAATACTTTCTTAAGTTATGTACTTGAATGGAAGGTAACAGTTTTTTCTTTTTTTTTTTTTTTGGTAGGAACTTAGGTATTAACCGATACCTTATATTTGCAGTGGAGAATCTCTAAGAAGGGATACAAGACAAAAAGAAAAGTGTAGAGAAGCTAACAAGATTCAATTAGCACTAAACTCAGAGCTTCCTGATTTGGTTTCTCAGTAAACTAGCTCACTAGAGATTTCATGTAAATATCTAGGCCATCCTCTTGGCAGAAAATTCAGGTTTTTGCAAAGCACATTTATTTTTTTTTCATTTGTGTATCCAACTTTTCATACATGAGCTTCTATGTATTCTACTTTTCAGGACTGAGTCCCTAGCTTTGGGTAGTCATTAGCCAATCATAACTCAATGAACATTTATGGGGTATTGAAGGAGTAATAAATGCCCAGGTGGAGGCATTTTTCAGACCAAAATCCTCATCAGTGAGGCAACAAATATCCATAATAATGTCTGGGTACAATTTCTATAATCAATGATACTGATTTTCATGAGATTCATGGGATTTGCTTGATAGCAATTTGAGAAAGAGGGCCACTTTGAGCAATGACAGTTATACTAGAATATGTTTTAGCATTCCACGATAACTTCTTTGAAGGCCATACAATTCATTTTTTATTATTTTTTTTGTTTCTTATGCATTGTTTTTGTTTGTTTTAAAGTTCAGTAGCATTCTATTATTGTCATAACTTGAGCATTCTTCTGTTCACATTTTACACACATATGGTTGTTTTCCTTGTTCATGAAGAGGACCAAAATGATATCATGTTAGATTTAAGTTACAGTGTGTCTGCTGTGGCTGACCAGATCAATAAAAGCTCATAATATCTTAGCACACGTAGGTCACAAATAGTCCATGTGAACATTTGGGGTGAATTCTCTACATTTGCTCATTTTGGGCTCCTTTTGAGCTCCTTCAATTCTGCTTTGTTCATAGAGAATAGTACATTCTCTGATGAGGGCACGTTATGCAGTGTCTCCATGTCAAAAAATCCATTTCAAGAATTCTTAAGAGAGACCTTGGTAGTGTACTTGTATCCCTTCTCACCACCATGTGAAGGCTTGCCCTGTGTTGGTTCTCCATTAAATGGTCTTTTAAGCAAGTGTACATTTGGTATTAAAATAACACAGCCAACTCATAAGAGTTGCACTCTCTAAAGTTGCACTCAAACTCTCTGAGTTTGTATACTTTGCAGTTTTTTTTTTGAGAGAGCACTTAAGTGTCTGGTACCTTATCCTTCCAGGTGATCTTCAAAATCTTCCTAAGACAATTCAAATGGAAAAAGATTCAGTTTCCTGGCATGGTTCTGATATACTGTCCGGGTTTCACAGGCATACAATAATGAGGTCAGCATAACAGCTCTGTAGACATTTGGTTTGGTTGTCAGTCTGATAACTCTTATCTCCCACATTTTTCTTCAGAACCTCCCAAACACTGAGTTCAGTAGCATTCTATTATGGTCATATCTTGGGTATTTTTCTACTCACAGTTAACACAAATAGACATAGAACTTAAAGAATAATGCTTCTTTTTCTTGGAATTTATTATACTTTTATTGACATCCTTCATTATTAGCTTCTAATCAGGTTTAAATTTGCATAGCTATGAGACTCATTTGAATAAGTTCATTATTTTGCTGCTGGGAGAAGCACAATTAAATTTAATTAGAGGTCATTGCACCTTTAGCTCAAGTTAATTAAAGGCCTAATCAAGTCTTGTGGGAAAAAGAAATTGCCAGAGGGGAAAAACATCACAAGGAAAAGGTTTCACTAAATCTACATTAGTGTTAATAATCTTTCCACTAACACTTGTATTCAAGGCCCCTCCTACCACAAACTGTCCTTTAAAAAATGGCAAAATGAATGCTAAGAAGCTTAAAAATTAATACTATGCTTGGTTCCTACTAGATATATTTATTACAATCCCTCCACAGCAAAGAGTGATTAGGTATTTGAAAGGAAGAAATGATATTAGCACACAGAAGATGGCAAGTTGCAGAAACAGTCACTGAGCAGCCTTATATTTCTGGATGATGGAAAGGATTTTGACTTAATTAATATTATTGTTTTTTAGTCAAATAAGAGTTAGAAAGTGCAAACTAGGTTGTGTTCATTGCTTCCTCCACCAATATGTTTATTTTGCTCAACAAATACTGTTTGCTGGTTTATAATGAGAATTCTCCATATAGTAAATGGGATGCTGTGAGAACTCAAATAGCACTAACTTTACAACCTTGAAGACTAATAAATCACCATATCCAATGTGCTTATAAATGTAAGTGTAAAATTGGTCATAAAGGATTATCTGAAGCAGTGAAAAATTATATTACAAAAGCTCATGAAACTTGGTGTGAAAGATGAAAGAGCCTAGAAGTACATTTGCTTATATCCATTTTAAATATAGTAGAATACTCCCCCCCAAATATGCCATGATGATTCACTGATAACTACAAAAAAGATACACCCTGGGCCTTATTGTATTATATTTAATATTAGATATCAAGACAGACTGCTGAGTTGCTTCCTAAAATCTGTCTCTATGAAATATTTTTTTCAGTTTTCCACCAACTCATGTTAGCAATAAAGGATAAATAACAGAGAAAAGAAAGGAACAATTTAGCTGTGTATTTCCTGCATATTTTTCAAGAGGACAATCAAATATTTAAATATTATAGTATCTGTGGGAAAAGGAAAAAAAAAGGATAAAAAATTCAGCGCACAATTTTCTTTATAATCCAGAGTCATGCTGCATGGTTGAGTCCACAAATGCAATCAGAGGTAGTTAAAATGATTGGGAAAATAAACAAATAAAAAAAATCTAACCTCTTATTATACTATCCTATAAACCAATTGAATGATAAGAATTTTTAAATTTGCTTTTAGCTCTTTTCTCTTGTGTGTGTGTGTGTGAATTATTAATTGATGTCTCCACAAATTTCTACTCTGATGCCTCAAACTGACCTTGAGATGGTCTCCAAGTAAGTGACTAGCTACTAATATGAGAGATATTTCTGAATATTTACAGTAAAACTATGGACATTTTAGAAAAACCTGTGCATATGTAACACACATGCACACATTCACACACACACACACACACACACACACACACACACACATATATATATATATATGTGGAGAGAGAGAGAGAGAGAGAGAGAGAGAGAGAGAGAGAGAGAGAGAGGGAGAGAGAGAGAATCATTAGGAAATTAGTAGAAAGGATTAAAGAAAGATATAGGATAGCCTTTGGGGAAACTTGAACTTGAATAATTAAAACAAACTATTCAATCTGCCAAACTGGAAATGGATAAAAGAACAGATATTTGTATTTAGCTTGCTTAACCCTGAGAAAGTGATAGATGAAATGTTAAAAAAATTCAAATTAAATGTAAAATTATTGAGTGTATATGTGTGTTTTTTGGAATCATTTGTAACATATTTAGCAGCAAATCACTGCCTCAAGCCCACCCCACCCCCACCATCCACCATGTGGCCTTGAACCCTATATTTAGTCTTTTCAATTATACCTTCATCAAAACACTGAGACCCATAATTACATTTAGCTTTAGACCTTCCTATCTTGCTGATATTTCCCAATTTGAGTTCACCACTATTATATGTTGTTGTTGTTTTTTTCCTATTCACCCTCTGAATCTTTTGATTGAGATTTTGGTATTATACTGAATCCCTTATAATTTCATTTTAGTTAACCAAATTTGGACCTATCCTGCCTGTTACTGTGGTATAAATTCATGGACATCAGAAAAGAAAAGGATTCTAAGTAATAATTCATTTTTCTTACTCTTCGATAAAAAAGACAAGTCATATAATGGAGAAAGAACAATAGATTTGTAGTCAATAAGACCTAACTTCTAATCCTCCCTCTGAAAGTCATCTGTTATATGACCAAAACCAAGTCATCTCAAGAGTCTGAAGCTGTTTCTTCATCTATAATAAGATTATAATGAGACCCATAGCATCTATCACAAGTTTTTTGTGAGGATCAAAGGGTTCAATGTAATAACAATATTTTCAAGTCATAGAGTTCTCTATAATATCAGCCCTTATCTATCATTAATTTCTTATTGTTTTTCTCATAGCAACTGACTGATTCATTTTCCATGTTCTTCAAACTACCAGTTATGTACCTGTAGACATAAGCTAAGTTGACTTTTTTGACCTATAATAAAACTACAATACAATTCAATATATCTAATAAAGAACTACTTTGTGAGATGCATACTTTGTGACACTTGCCCATTTATTTCCATAAAACTTGCAATCTGCTAGGATGACATGTGCAGATATAAATAACTCAGGGAAAATGAAATCCATAAAAGTTTACTATTAGAATGTGGAGACAAATAAAGTGGAAGACAAAGATGGAAAGAGAAACAGACATAAATTTAGAGAGAGAAAGAGACAAAGAGGGACACTAGAGAAATAATTTTAAAATTTCTAAAAAGTGTACTGGAAGAGTTTTATGTATTTCCTATTTGTATTCACTCATAAGAGCCATGCTCATACCTCAGACCCTATCCTGTGTATTTATTCAGTAGTTGTCACCAAAATGTGATGCATATCTACTCCTTCCCAAGATAAAGATTCTTGAAAATGTGCTAGGGGTATCATTCCCATGCTGTCACTGTCTGCCAGCCTAAAGGTCAAATACAACCTGGTTGCCAGACAAACAACTTCTTTGTAGTGTGGCCAAGAGTGTTAAATTAAAGTACTAGAAACAGAAGAATAGGACTTAACATACCTATTAAAGATTAGAAAAGAATGGCTGAGGATGAAATAGCAAATGATCTTTCAGAACTGCCTAATTTACAGCTGAGAACTGTTCAATGTTTTTTTTTCTTTCCCTAAAGTTCAATATACTTAACAGAACAATAAAATAAATGGGTTGTGAAAGATTCGGCAAGTCTAATGTAACTATTCACGAAAAATTGTAGGTAACAGAAACATGAAAGTCAATCACAAAGAGATTTTAATGTAATTTATATGTATTTTTAAAAGTGTAATTATGCTCTTTTATAGACCCATTTGTATTTTTTTTTTTGGTTTACTGGGACAGTTTATCATGATACATGGCTGTAATGGGCATGCATACATACTCACATACTTTCAATACCTCCAATTTTCAAGGGCACCCCAGAATTACTAGACATAGCACACTGACAACCAAAATAAATGTAATTTCAATAACTTTAAATGTCAAACAATGTTGAGGATGTTATGGGGTTATCTGATGCTTTGTTATTAAATTTTGCATTTTTAAAACAAATTCTCAAAACCGCACCTTTTAATGTCATCCACATTGCTGTCTATCAGAAAATGTGCTCACCTCAAAGTGTTCTTGCCCTTTTCTTATCTATATGACCATCAAATGTTTATTGAATTATTCCAATATTTATGAATCCATGGAGTCTTTAATAAAAGCCTAATGTATTGAAGAGGAAGGCAAGAGTTATGGGCTTTTTTGAGACACAGAATTTCTAGTTTGTGTTCAGGTAGAAGTCAGAATAGAAAATTTTGGTGCTTTACTCTGATTCAGTGACTGATTCATCTGAGATATTTGGGTAATTCAGTGCTGGATGTTTTAGAGTAATTAACATTTTTTTTCATCTTATCGTTGTGTGGTAGATAATGTCACTTTTTTACCTGGGTTATTGAGGCCTGATATACATTGGAATATATTTGTTTTACTTGGGTAATCATATGTTCAAGATTAAGACTGGAATGTCTGTTGTTTTTTTTTTCACAAACTCAAAGTGGTAGGAAGTGTGCCATAGTGGATGGAGAACTGTCTCTAAGGTTCCTATGAATTGAGTTTCTGTCCTGTCTTTGATGCTTGTTGGTTGTGCAACCATGAACAAATTACTTCATCATCTCTTGATTTTGAGGAACTCTCTGAGAATTGTAAGTTGCAGAGAAGTTGCTGATTGGTTTTGATAAAATGAATTTATTTATGTAGTGATTCCTAAAGCAATACACTCAAAAATATCAGTGCTATACCTATTTACACCTGTGAAGTGCTACATAAAATTAAGCTTTAAAAAAATGAAATCAGAACTATAATAATACTCAAAAGTTCCTGTCTATAATCATCTTTGCAGAATAAATTTACTCTCCATTTGTGGCTTCTTGAGTATAATCAGGTCAATTAGGAGCAAGTTGTAAAAGTCTGAAAACTATCCAAGTAGAGTCTTGTTGAGACTTCTTACAAAAATGAGTAATAAAAAAGGTTCTTTCACTCCCCACTATAGACCACATGCAGGTATCCTCCAACTTTTTCCTATCTGCTTATTTCATGAAAACCAAAACCCTTTTCATTGTATGCTAAACCAGAATTGAGTATGCATTAGAAAGCATCAAACATACAGTCTTCTTTTTCTCTTCCCTAGTAGTGCATAAGAAAAGGACTATTGTAGGTCTCTAAGTGGAAGGGAAAGGACTGGGGGGAAATTTTGTACCAAACACGCTAAATTTGACTCAATATTTCCCAGGGACTGAAATATATAGAGGGGAATATACGTATTTCTACACATTTGGGTTGTATTTATATTTTGATCCTTGCTATAGCTTCACAGAAAATATCCTTTTTGTTTTGTTTTTCCCCATATGTTGTTGATTAATTGTTATGGGGGAAATGTTAAATTTGCTAAATAATATTAGCTTGGCATTAAAATGAGTACGTTGGATAGGTGCCCATGAATGGTAATATTAGACACCATCAATCCCTTAGGGATGTCTCTACTACCCTTAGGAGAAACAGATAGTTTCTAGGGACCCAAATTACCATTGCTAATGAAGATGTGAAATGTGAGCCCAGACCCTATGCTATATTTGGGATTTCTCATGACATAAATATTTTATCATTCCTATTTGTGCATATACAGTGTAAAGATTTATCATCCAGTACACTAATTAGTCAATAGAATAGTTTTCAGGATCCACTAGGAAATCATTTTTCCCCTCTCTTTTGTTTTTTGCTATAATTTTACAGATCTTTTATATGCTTTCTTACATATCTCAATAGT
Source organism: Gymnobelideus leadbeateri (assembly GCA_011680675.1). Lineage (NCBI taxonomy): Eukaryota > Metazoa > Chordata > Mammalia > Diprotodontia > Petauridae > Gymnobelideus > Gymnobelideus leadbeateri. The sequence goes on from WOXC01002765.1 coordinate 318,861, forward strand.
TTTTTGTTAAATCTTGCTTATTTTAATAGTTATATTGGCATGTGTTTTTACTCTACACAGTATGATTATTTTAGCTATTATGCACATCCCTACAATAGTGATCCCTAAGGAAAGTCCTGGAAGCATTTTAAGATATTATCTGGGTTCTGTAAAAGTCACTACATATAAGTTTGAACTGTTTTTAAGGTCAAGAAAAATCAGGATTTTGATACTTCGTAGAGGCCTCCAACTGTAATCACCCCCAAAGAAGTGGTGACTGAAGTGTATTTGGAACAGTGTACAAAAAAAAGAGCAACTCTCTCTCTCTCTCTCTCTCTCTCTCTCTCTCTCTCTCTCTCTCTCTCTCTCTCTCTCTCTCTCTCTCTCTCTCTCTCCCTCTCTCTCTCTCTCCCTCTCCTTCCCTCTTTCTCTCTTCTTTACCTCTCCTCTACTCTTCATTTAATCCTTTTCTTTTTCCCTTCTCTTCTAGGCTTTGAAACAGTGTAAGTTACCCATGAGATCTGGTGGGGCCAAGGTGACAATCCAGTCTCCCAGCTTGTCAAGTGCTGAGCATAAGTATATAACCTCCCTGGGCAAACCCCTGTCTAGGATGGAACTCTCTTTTTGTGTGTGTCCTTACCTGAACGGGTCACTAAGCATCTACCTGAAATTGGCTATGCCCTGCCTAATACTTTGTGATTTCAAGAGTCCTAGAAGTCTTAAGAGCAGTCAGGGCTGAATGGAAATGGTAGCCATCAGAACAGTAGTGACAGATAACAGGGGAAGGACTAGAAAATATTTTCCCCAAAGAAAATCACCTGAAAATCATGGCAGCTTCAAGGAATATAAACTTTTGTGTCAGAGAAGAATGACAATGAGAAAATCCAAAAAAACAATAATTTCTGCAGCCCAAAAGAGGCTGAAGGGGGGTGTCATAAGGATTTCACGAAGAAACAAAAGAACTGCACAGAAGCTGGTAACCCCATTTGCCACATATGTTCTCTACATGCTTGTCTAAAACCTGTTCCCACTTTCCCCATGGTGTACATATTTGTAGGAGAGCTTACACAACAAATTAATTGTCTGGCTGGCTAATTATTAACAAAGCACACTGGCGGGAGTTTGTGAGCAACCATACCAAAAACAAACAGGAAAAAAAAAAACTAACAGCTCTCTAGTCATTCTGAGACCCTGAATAAGTAATGGCAGTTATCTCTATAGGTACACATCCTTCTGGTGTTACTGGGAATTGGACATGTAGACTCAAAAGTGAAAGGTACTTTTAAAATGAGCAGGGTTGAAAAATGTATTAGTCACTCTAACCTCTAAAATATCATGAGTTTCATCTCTCTTTAATTTCTGAATTTCCTAACACTAACACATAACAAAACAATTTGGAAGTAAAATTATTTTAAGCTACTCAGGGATCTCAAGGTTCCTTCTTATTTTATAATGTATTAATGCCAAGAATAATATTAGGTTTCCCTGCCTCCACCATTTTGTTATCAAGGCTTTCAGGAAACGGATGTTAATATTAAAATGCTCAACCAATCTCCTCTTCTGTTTTCTTTTTTTCTCTTTCTGTATTTCCTCAAAGAATAATAATAAAAAGGAGAAATGAGGAGTAAGAGCATTTTTTCATAATATTATTCACTTGATTTAACTGTATTTTTTTCCATTGTGAGAAGTATCAGAAAGTGACAATGCTACAAAAACAAAATATATGACTAAAATACTAAAGTAATCCAAAAGTATTTCCTACAAAAATTAATATCATATAATTTTTACAAGTACTTTTTTAATTTGAAAAGTGAATATGCATTTTTATTGACTGCTAATCTGTTTTTTCTTATATTTATAAGTCATGTATATTTATATGAATTTAAAATATATATATTTATAATCACTTGAGAAAATGCTCTAAATCACTCTTGCTTAGCTAAATGCAAATTAAAACAATTCCTAGGTACTACCCCACCTATCAGATTGGCTAATATGACAGAAGACAAATATTGAAGAGGATGTGGGAAAATTGAAAGTAAAATTGTGAATTGATCCAACCATTCTTGAGAGCAATTTGGAACTATGGTCAAAGGGCTATAACGTTGCCTACTTTTTGATCTAGCAATACCACTACTAAGGCTATACCCCAAAAAGATTTGTAAAAAGGATGTGACCTATATGTACACAAATATTATTTATACCAGTTGTTTTAGTGGTGGCAAAGATGTGGAAACAGAAGGGATGCTAACCAATTGGGAAATGTCTAAACAAGTTTTGGTATATGATTGTGATGGAATAATAATGTACTGTAAGAAACAATAAATAGAATGTTGTTAGAAAAAAAAAAAACCTTGGAAAGACTTGAATTGTTGCAAAGTGAAATGTGCAGAATCAAGAGAACTGTGTACACAGCGACAGTAATATTGTACAATGATCAATTATGGATGACTTTACTATTATCAGTATTACAAGGATCCTAGACAATTCTGAAGCTAAAAGTCAAATATATCTTAATACAGAGCTGATGTCAGATATTCCAAGTTCTGCAAAAATCCCAAATTTGGGCAAAATTCCCATTATGCAATTCTACCCAATAGAAATTAGGTAATACGCACATTTCTAATATTAGAATATATTATTTTGCTACAAAAGAGTTGTCTTGATTTTCAGAAATGTCCTTGGTTACTGAGGAGTCCTGGATCCCATTTGCTGGCAATTGATAGTTTTGTTAATTAATGGATGGTCTACCTAACTTTGTTGTTTCACCTTCTCTTGATGGATACATATTGTTATAGCTGGTGAACCAACTAGGGAGCCAAGTGAAAAGTCCTTGCCCTCTCTTAGAAACTCTCTACAGTTATATAGTAGACACTTTATACTGACAGACTTTTTTTTCAGGGCCACCCTGAAGGTCAGACACCCCCTTGACCTCAATACTAATTCATTCAAGCTAAAGTAAGCTCCTAATACAATAGCCACTTCTAAAGGACTTGAGGATTTTTTGTCATGGATACAATAATATTCCCTGCTCCAACACTTTGAATCTCTTCCTTAGGAATAAACTGGCCACCCATCCAATAACTAACATTGGTAATAAATGCCCTGAGGTTGTTTTGATCATGGTGCTGTTTCCAATTAAAATACCATGTACCACCAGCAAGGATTTTAAAGTCCTCCATGGTTTCTTTAAACTCATAAGCTGTACACCAGATCTCTGACTAGACTCCCAAGGCAACTGTACCTACTTGTACAGTTTAAGTGAGCTACAGTAGAAATCAAGGGCCAAAGGACTCAATCTTAAACACATTACCCCTTTGAAAGAATTCCCACCAGAGTTGCATGTATGTGGGGGGCAGAGCCATGATGTCACAATAAAATCAGGAACTTCTTTGAGCTCCTTCTCTAACCACATCTAATGCCTTTAAAAATTACTCTAAACAGTTTTAGAGCTGCAGACCCCACAATGTGACAGAGAGAAACAAATATCCCACTGAAAGCAGCCTGTCAGCCTGACAGGAAGGGTCTATGGCACCAGGTTGGGGGTCAAGCACAATCCTGTTTGAGCTGCGCAGGCCCAGACTCACTGCCCAGATCAGCTATAGCAGACTTCAGGAGAGTGAATCACCAGCAGCTGTGGCAGTTTCCAGACTTCTTGGTCCATAAATGACAAAGAGAAAGTAAAATGTCAGTAAGGAACTCTACTGGAACTAGCTGAGAGAAGAGCATGTTCTATTCACTGCCCACAGGGAGAGAGGTGGCAGCAATGTGGTGGCTGCAGCTGCTGCCATGTGGCTGCCTGCAGAGCTCCTGGTCTGCAGATTGTAGGGGGACCAAGCAACCATTCAGAGGGTAATTGCTTTTGCTTTGACCTGCTTGGAGCTGGGTCACAGCCTTAGGTGGTGGTCCTGGGGTGAGAAACTCAAGTGTGCCAGAGCTTGTGGTGCCTGTAGAAAGGGTGCCCACCTTGTAGCTCTGATAACAGCTGCAAAAAACACCAGAAATTTGGGACACAGCTCTATCCACTCTGGAAGCAGAGTTCTACCATGGCAAAGAGCTCAAAAGTCATGTAATTTACTGGCAAGATGAGCAAAAAGAGAAAGCACAATCAGACCATAGAATCTTTTTGGGGGAAAGAGGAGCAAAACAGGGAACCAGAATAATACATCAGAGTCAAAATTCCTACACCAAAATCCTCCAAGAAAAATATGTACTGCTCACAGGCCATGGAGGAACTCAGAAAGAATTTTGAAAAACAAGTAAGAGAAGTGGAGGAAAAATTGGAAAGAGAAATGAGAACAATGAAAGAAAATCATGAAAAGTGAGTCAAGAGCCTGCTAAATGAGACCCAAAAACATACTGAAGAAAATAACACCTTAAAACATAGACTAACTCAAATGGCAAAAGAGGTCCAAAAAGGCAATGAGGAGAAGAATGCCTTAAAAATCTTAATTGGCCAGATGGAAAAGGTAGTTAAAAAGGCAACTGGAGAAAACAATTCCTTCAAAGTTAGACTGGAGCAAGTCGAAGTTAATGACTTTATGAGAAATCAGGATATTATAAAACATACATAAGAATGAAAAAAAATAGAAGACAATGTGAAATATCTCATTGGAAAAACCACTTATTGGAAAATAGATGTAGGAGAGATAATTTAAAAATTATTGGACTACTAGAAAGCCATGATAAACAAAAGAGCCTAGATATCATCCCTCAGAAAATTTTCAAGGAAAATTGCCCTGATATTCTAGAACCAGAAGGAAAAATATAAATTAAAAGAATTCACTGACTGCCTCTTGAAAATGATCTCAAAAAGAAAACTGCTAAGAATATTATAATCAAATTCCATAGTTGTTCCCAGGTCAAAGAGAAAACATTACAAGCAGTCAGGAAGAACAATTTGAGTACTGTGGAAACAATCAGGGTATCACAGGATCTAGCAGCTTCTACATTAAGGCACTGAAGAGCTTAGAATATGATTTTCTGGAAGTCAATGGAGCTAGGATTAAAACCAATAATCACCTACCCAGCAAAACTGAGTATAATACTTCAGAGGAAAATATGCACATTCATGAAAAATATGTCTTTCAAGCATTCTTGATTAAAAGACCAGAGCTGAATAGAAAATTTGACTTTCAAATGCAAGAAGCAAGAGAGCATGAAAAGGTAAACAGGAAAAAGGAATCATAAGGACCTTAATAAGTTGAACTATTTACATTCCTACATGGGAAAATGATGATTGTAACTCATGAGACTTTTCTCAGTATAAGGATAGTTGTAGGGAATATACATGTATATCTATCTATCTATCTATCTATCTATATGTATATATATATATATATATACACACACATATATGCATGCATAGGAGGTGTATGTGTGTATTATATTAATACATATATGAGTGTGTGTATATGTGTGCATATGTACACATAGATAGGGGGCACATGATGTACTGAATATAAAGGGATGATATTTCAATATAAAATTAAGAGGTGAGAGAGGAATATATTGGGAGAAGGAGAAAGGGAGAGATAGAATAGAGTAAATTATCTCATATAAAAGAGGCAAGAGAAAACTGTTACAATGGATTTATGGAAAACTGTTACAAAGTGGGAAGTTGAAAGCGAGTAGGTTAATCTTACTCTCAATCAATTTGGATTAAGGAGGAAATAACATAAACACTCAAATGGGTATCATGCCCTACAGGAAAGTAGGGGGGATGGGGATAAGAAAGGGGATTATTGAAGGGATGCCAGATTGGGGCAGAGTATAGTTAGAAGCAAACACTTTTGAAAAGGGTCAAGATCAAAGGAAAAAATAGAGTAAGTGGGGGGATGGTATAGGAGGGAGGGAAATATAGTAAGTCTTTCAAAATATGACTACTAGGGGTGGCTAGGTGGCGCAGTGAGTAGAGCATCGGCCCTGGAGTCAGAAGGACCTGAGTTCGGATCCAGCCTCAGACACTTAAAGCACACACACACACACACACACACACACACACACACACACACACACACAAAACCAAAACCCTAGTCGTGTAACTTTGGGCAAGTTACTTAACCCCAATTGCCCTCCAAAAAGCAAAAAGAAAAAAAAAATGACTACTATAGGAATGTTTTGTGTAACTACACATGCACAGTCTATATTGAATTGCTTGTCTTCCCAGTAGATGATGGGTGAGGAGGGAAGAAGGACAAGAATCTGGAGATCAGAGTTTTAAAAACAATTATTTAAAAATAATTGTTTTTTTTTTTTACATGCAACTGGTAAATAAGATATACAGGCACTGGGGTATAGAAATCCAGGTTCCATACTAGAAAGTTGGCGTGGGGATAAAAGAGAGAACAGATTGGGCATATGGGTATTCAATAGGTTCACTGTCTTGGGGTGGGGCCTGGGTGAGAGATGTGGAGAAAATTTGTAACTCAAAATCTTGTGGAAATGAATGTTGAAAAGAATGAGATCTCTGGAAAAGCAATAGAGCAAAGGAAGGAGAATTTCTCCTTTCACCTTTAAAAGAAATCCTATGCCAGCAGACTAATCTCTCTTGCAGGTGAGAAAATCCCTGTGGCACCTTAACAAGAGAAGGAAATTGTCAGGAAGACATCAAATTTTTAAAAATTGTTTTCACTAACTTTTGCTTAACTTTTCAAAAAGAAAATAAATCCTCAAGGGAGGAAGTAAGATTTGAAGTAAAAATTGCAATATCTGTCACTTCTTGTTTTTGGTTTGATTCCAAAGACATAGTTTAAGAGAGAAGTTTTATTAAATTAAAAATTAATTTAACTTATGTTCAATTTTACATATATAATACTATTAAAAGGAGAACCTCACATTCCTATAGAGCCCCAGTGGGAAAGAGAAAATGCAGAGGCAGCACATTACTCATGGAAATAGATGTTCAAGAGGGAGCAACTTCTTTGTAAATCACCTGCTTACAAGGCTCCAGAGGTACCAACTTCCCCTTGGAATAACAATGGGTACTGGTAATAACATTCGAGGGGACTGGAAAAGTTACTTATATCTAGGAACCAGGGACCATGTTTGGCTTAACCAGGAATGAAAAAATAGTGTGCCCCTGCACTGCGTGAAAATCGGTCTAAAACTGCCTACTATTTCTTGGCCAATGTCTAAATCAAGAAACAATTTTTAAGTAAGTTCAATTCCATACAGAATAACATTTAGTTTATCACTATATTTGTTTCTGGCCAATCTGAGCAATTAAATATTCTGAAAGATATAACTTTTCTGGGAAGCTGGAAACAAACTCACCTAAAGAAATTAGAAGGTACAGTGCATTTGTAAATCTTCAAAAAATTCAACAAGGTGATAATATTGCAATTGATTGGTTTTGTATAATTTAAAAATGTGCTAAATTATAAATGAAAATTCAGTACAGTGAGGATAAGTTCCATAGATAGTCTGCGATATAATTAGAAAATAAATACTGGAGGAATCAAGCAAATAGAAGAAAGTAAAAGAAGTCTCAGATTAAAATAGGGAAAGAAAAAAAGAAAGATGCAGTTCTGAAGGACTTTTAACAAAGTACACTGCAAAGCTATAAATAGAAAGGAAATTAAAGTAAGTAGAGATTTAGAAAATTAAAAAAAAGTTGGAGTCTGTGTGTACTAGCACAGTGTGAATAAAAGCTTTGAATGCAAAAAAAAAATATTAGTTATGAAAGAGTAGATTTGAGAAACAGTTTTGACCCCACTGAAGTAAGAAGGATTTGAGAAACTCTTAGGGAAAAAAGAAAACATTATTGTAAAAAAATGAAGATTACCAAATGAGAATTCTTAAAAATAGAATTCATAGCATAAAATTTTTTCAGTTTTCCTGAGGTAAAAATTATAATAGAAAAATGGATGCCCTATGGAAAACATAAGAGGCTTTTATCCCCTGTAGGGGCAATTTAAGCCCCTCTGTGAGGAATAAGATTATACAAACCAAGGCTGCAACTCAATATGACCTTTCTATTACCATGAGTTGTTTGGGAACAGGGATCCTGAGAACTTGAGGGCTGCTCCTCTCCTGGGTCCCTAGCCAGGTCCTTGAGAAGGGATATGGTAACTGCCCAACTCCTGGAACTAGCTACTCCAAGGATACATCGCTCTTGGGGGGGCATTGGAGGGACAGTCCTCCCTCCCTGGCCTCACACAAGGTACTGGTGCTTGCTAAAAAAACACCTGGCTGTATGCCTTCTTTGTTCTCAGCACTACTTAAAACTGTAAGATTCAGACCCCGAATTGGAATCTCACCCATGGAGAGGTTGCTCTGCCTGGGACCCTCCTGTGCAGGACCCTGATGGCTGTACACGGGATTCCCCAGCTTGTGTGGTCAGGTGTTGGTGCTTCCCTGCAATGTTGATGCTTGTAAATATGTAAAAAAAAAAAAAAAAATATATATATATATATATATATATATCCACTATTAATCATAGTTGCTCTTATTCTGCTCTCTTAAACCTCTTATTCTGTTATCTCAGGTTTCTTTCTCACTTGCCTATATATTACATATATTCTGAATAAATATTCTAAAGAAATTGCCTTGGGTCTTTCTTGGAGTGCCAGGCATTCTGTTTATGCGAATTCTGAACCTCCTTAATTGGACATCCCCCCTCCCCCCCTTCCATTAAGGTATCTCCATAGGCTAAATTAGGAAAGAAAAGGAAGTTATTTCATTTATTAGCTTGTTTTGAGTTTACTACAAAAGTTTGTCCCTAAACTTTGGCATATTAATGTTAAGTGGGCTTTGGGAAAATAGTTCTAAATATTACTATTTGAGATACAAAACCCCTAGTTTGATTTGAGTAATCTCATTGTAAATTGATATGTGTAATCCTATTATGAAATTTTTAATTTTTTTTTTTACAAAATCAGAAGCTACTACAAATCACATTTTCTGATTTATAAAGGTGATAATAATAATAATGGTACCAACTTCCCAGGGTAGTTAAGAGGTCAACTAATTGTGAAGTGTTTAGTAGAGTGCCTGTATTGGGCAGAGGGTTAACAATCTTGTATTTACATATTGTAAAAATTATACCGGACAAAATTTTTATTTATTTGTTTGTTTGTTTGTTTGTTTATTTATTTATTTATTTATTAATAAACACTTTATTAACCTCTGGTTTAAATCATTCATTTCCACCAGATTTTGAGTTACAATTTTCCCCCATATTTCCCCTACCCACCATCCCAGAATAGCAGTCCTACAAGATATCCCCTCATCCAATCTGCTCTCTCCCATATCTTCTCCCATTCTCCCTTCCACTTTTCCATTAGAGCAAGGAGAATCTCTGTGCCCCAATGCCTGTACATCTTATCTCCCAATTACATGCAAAATAGTATTAATAATACTGTTTATATATTTCAGACATTTAATTTTAAGACCTCAAATTTCAGATCCATTCCCTTCCTCCCTTGTCACCCATTCCCTCTGGGAAGATAAGCAATTCAGTATGTGTTGTACATGTCTAGCTATGCAAAACATTACCATAGTAGATATATTGTAAAAGGCTGCTTATAATTCCCTCCCACCCATCCCAACCCCAACCTGGTCCATTCCCAACTTTGATCCTGTCCCTCTTCGATAGTAGGTACTTCCAACCTCTCCTCCCCCTAGAATACGCTCCCCTCCATCATCCTCTCTCTCATCCCCATTCCCCCTACTCTGCTGCAGGGTGAGATATATCATTTAGTATGTATGTCATCCTCTCCTTGAGAATATGGTTTTGCCTTTTTGCCTTCCTGTTCTTCCCTACTCCTGCAGCCCACTTCCCCTTGTTTCTTCTACATGAGATAGTGTACCCTACCCTGTCTCTCCTCATCTCCTCTTGTCACTTTCCTTTCTCACTTCAAAATTTCACCCCTTAAGTATCATCCCTTCCCACCAAATTCAACCTATGTCCTCTATCCATGTATAACTGTAAACATATATATATATATATATATATATATATATATATATATATATATACACACATTCACATATGTATTCATATGTCCATATACCCTTGTTCCATCATTTTCAGACTGAGAAAGGTTTCATCAGTCACAGTTATTGTTTTTCCATGTAGGAATGTAAATAGGTCAACTTTGATAAGTTCCTTTTGATTTCTTTTCCCTGATTACTTTCTTAGGAATCTCTTGCTTCTTGTGTCCGGATATCAAATTTTCTATTCAACTCTGGTTTTTTCCTCAAGTATGCTTGAAAGTGTTCAAAGTGTGAATATGAGCAGATTCCAGAGTGATGGAGCCCACTGGAAGACAGAGTGTAGCAGAGTCCAGCCCAGGAGGTTGCCCAGTGTGTCTGGACAGGACAAGCACAGAGCATGTAGGGTCTGCACAGCTCAGACCTAAGAGCAGACAAGCAGACTGCAGCAGAGAGAGAAAAAGCCCCAGCCTGCAGACTTACCAAGGAGGAATCACAGTCATCTTGCCTTCATCTCATGAAGGAACAGGAATGGTCCTTGGAGCCAGGTAAGAGAGTCGGGTCCCCAGGGGAGAGAGCAGCTTCTCTGGCTGCATTCTTCCCCCAGCCTAGAAATCTAGAAACTCCCTGCCTGTATAATACAGGGGCTAGAATGGCAAAGTAAATTCTAGCTGCTCTGATCCTCCCATCCCTCCCCCATGAAGTAGAAAACCCAAAGATAAGTCTCCCACCCAGACTGAATTCCCAAGTTAATGGAAATAGCCCCAGGCTTGGGAGTCTCCAAGAAGGGGTATAACTGAGAAAACCAGGATTCTGAAGAGAAGAGAGGGAGGGGTCCCAACAAAACCCACCTTACCTCAAGAACAAAAGCCTGCTTATAGCCCAGAGGTGTAGAGGCAAAAATCTATTTAACTCCACAGTCTTCTCAAGTGTATCTACCCTCCTTTCTGACATTCCTGCCTTAGCCAGGAGGCTACAGCACTCAAAGTCAAAGACAAGGCCCTTAGCTCATAGCCTGAGAAATTAAGAAACAGGAAATTACAACGGGAAGGAAGGAAGCTGAGAAGGAGAAGGGGAAGGCAAGAAAGTCTATTCAAGCCTACTATGTAGGTGAACAACCAAATACACAGGACAATATAGACTCTTTACCCAGACCTGAGACCACGGAAGGAAACATGAACTGGTCTCAAGCCCAGAGAGCATTCCTGGAGGAGCTTAAGAAAAATTTTAAAGACCAAACCAGGGAGGCAGTGACCAACTTGGAAAAAAAGTCTCAGTGAAGAAAACAAATCCTTAAAAAGTAAAATAAGTGAAGTAATTGGAGAAAATACCTCCCTAAAAAAGGACCTTCAAAAACTAACTGAAGACCATAATTTGCTAAAAATTAGACACAATCAAACTGAAACTCAGAACTCTATGATGCAGCAAGAGTCAATCAAACAAAACAAGATGACAGAAGAATTGGAAGAAAATGTAAAATATCTCACCGGAAAAATAACTGACCTAGAGAACAGATCCAGGAGAGACAACTTAAGAATTATTGGTCTACCAGAAAGCCATGATGAAAAAAGCAGCCTAGACAACATCTTCCAAGAGATTGTCAAAGAAACTGTCCTGAGGTCCTGGAATCAGAAGATAAAATAGCTATCGATAGAATTTACTGGACTCCTCATGAAAGAGATCCCAAACTGAGAACTCCAAGAAATATAGTAGACAAATTCCAGAATTACAAGATTAAAGAAAAAATTCTACAAGCAGCCAGAAAGAACTACTGTTAGGATCACACAGGACCTAGCAGCTTCTACATTAAAAGAGTGGAGGGACTGGAATTTGACATTTTGTAGGGCAAGAGAGCTAGGACTACAACCAAGGATTAACTACCCAGCAAAACTGAGCATAATCTTTCAGGCAAGGAGGTGGTCATTTCATGAAATACGGGACTTCCAGACTTTCCTGATGAAAAAGTCAGAGCTCAATGGAAAATTTGATCTCCAATTACAAGACTCCAGAAAGACATTAAAAGGTAAACAAGGGAAACACAGACTCACACATGCATAAGTGCACATACCTACACCCACAAACACATGCTCATTACTTGGGATGCAACAAAAGCAAAATATTCACATCCCTATATGTGGAGTTAATAACTGTCAGTATTCGAAACCTTTATGATTATCATGACCTTCAAAAGGGTTATACTTAGATAGAGGGTGTGGGTATGAATGCACTAACATGAAGACTAAAAAAAAACTATTAAGGGGGTGAAAGGGACTGTAATGGGAAAAAGGAAAGGATGATATAGGAAAAGGTAAAATATGCCATCTGAGGAGGCATCAAAACACACTATAGAAGAGGGGAAAGAAAGAAGGAGAGGAACATCACTTAAACACTATTCTCATTGGTTTTGGTTCAAAGAGTGATCAACTTAACCAATGAAGTTTAAGATTCTAATGTGAATAGACACATAAATTCATTAAATAGAGGAAAAGTAGGGAGGGAGAGGAGCACTGTTTGAAATTTACTCGCATTGGTTTGCAATCAAAAGGGGAGTAATTTACCTTAAATTGAAAAGCTTCTCTACAACAAAGCCAATGTAAGCAAGATCAAGAGGGAGGTGGGAAATTGGCAAAGAATTTTGACAAATTTTATCTCTGATAAAGGACTCATATCTAAAATTTATAGAGAATTGAGCCAAATCTATATGAATACAAGTCATTACCCAATTGATAAATGGTCAAAGGATATGAACAGGAAGTTTTCAGAGAAAGAAATTAAAGATATCTATAAGCATATGAAGAAATGCTCTAAATCACTACTGATTAGAGAAATGCAAATCAAAACAACTCTGAGATACCACATCTTTCCAGTCAGATTGGCTAAGATGACAAAAGAAGAAAGTGACAAATGCTAGAGAAGATGTGGGCAAATTGGAATACTAATACATTGCTGGTGGAGTTGTGAACTTATCCAACCATTCTGGAGAGCAATCTCAAATTATGCCCAAAGGATGATAAATAATTTCATACCCTTTAACCCAAAAATACCACTTCTTTGGTTATATCCCAAAGAGATCATAGAAGTGGGAAGAAGACCCATATCTACAAAAATATTTAAAGCAGCCCGGTTTGTGGTTGTGCTATATTATTGTGCTGTAAGAAACGAGGAGGTGACGGATTTCATAATTACCTGGAGAGACTTATACAAACTGATGCTGAACGAGAAGAGTAGAATCAGAAGAAACTTGTATACAATCACAGACTTATCATATCTGTGATGACCAACTATGACAGAATGGACTTTTTTCATCAATGCAGTGATATAAGTCAATCCCGAAAGACTCGAGAAAGAGAGAAATGCACCATCCAGAGATATAACTAGAAAGAACTGAGCCTGAGTCCTGATGAAAGCAAACTAAATGATCTTTTTCTTTTCATTGTTTGGTTTTATTTCTTCTTTACCATCTTTCATCCCACCTAGTACAATAAGCCTTTGTAATTGGAATAATGTCTAATATGAATGTATTTGCAGATCCTATACTGAACAATATGCTGTCGTGGAGGGAGGGGGGAGGGAAGTAAAGGAAATTTGAAAATCTAGGAACTATAGACTTGAATCTTAGTTTGTTTTTTTTAAACAAATGCTTTATTAACTTCTGTTTGACATCATTCATTTCTGCCAGATTTTGAGTTACAATCATTTTCCCCCCATTATTCCCCTACCCAACCTCCCAGAATAGCAGTCCCACAAGATATTGCTTCCTCCAATCTGCTCTCTCCCATACCTTCTCCCATATCCCCATCGACTTTTCCATTAGAGGAAGGTGAATCTTTGTGTCCCAATGCCTGCGCATCTTATCTCCCTATTACAAGCAAAAGAGTATTAATAATAGTATTTATATATAATTGAAACATTTAATGTTACGACCTCGAATTTCAGATCCATTTCCTTCCTCCCTTGTCACCCATTCCCTCTTGGGAGATAAGTAATTCAGTATATGTTGTACATGTCTAGCTATGCAAAACATTATCATAGTAGATATATTGTACAAGGCTGCTTATAATTCCCTCCCACTCATCCCACCCCCCACCTGGTCCAATCCCTACATGATCCTGTCCCTCTTCTATAGTGGGTACTTCCAACCTCCCCCCCCAAACCCTCCCATCCATCATCCCTCCTCTCATCCCCCTTCCCCCTATCCTGCTGCAGGTTGAGATATCCCATTTAGTATGTATGTCATTTTCTCCCTGAACCAAATTCAATGTGAATGTGGTTTTGCCTTTTTAGCCTTCCTTATTCTCCCACTACTTTGGAACTACTTCCCCTTGCTTCTTCTACATGGGATAGTTTAACCTACCCTGTCTCTCCCCATCCCCTCTTGCCACTTTCCTCTCTCACCTCATAATTTCATCCCTTGACTATTCTCCCTTCCCAACAAATTCAACTTATGCCCTCTATCCATATATAACTGTAACCATATACAGACACATTCACATATGTATTCATATGACCACACCCCCTTCTTCCATTATTTTCATAGTGAGAAAGATATCATCAGTCACAGTTATTGCTTTTCCTTATAGGAATGTAAATAGTTCAACTTTGATAAGTTCCTTTTGATTTCTTTTCCCTGATTACCTTCTCAGGCATCTCTTCCTTCTTGTGTCTGGATGTCAAATTTTCTATTCAATTCTGGTTTTTTCCTCAAGAATGCTTGAAAGTCCTCTATTCCACTGAATGACCATATTTTCCCCTGAAACAAAATACTGGGTAGGTGACCCCTGGGTTCATTCCCAGTTCTTTTTCCCTCTGGAATATCATATACCATGCCCTTCGATCCCTCAGTGTAGAAGCTGCCAGGTCCTGGGCTATTCTGATTGTGTTTCCACAATATTGAAATTGTTTCTTCCTGGCTGCTTGTAGTATTTTCTCCTTGATCTGGGGATTCTGGAACCTGGCTATAATATTTCTGGGAGTTTTCTTTTTGGGATCTTTTTCAGGAGGTGATCGGTGGATTCTTTCAACCTCTATTTTGCCCTCTGGATCTAAAACATCAGGGCAGTTTTCCTTGAGAATTTCTTGAAGGGTGATTTCTAGGTTCTTTCTTTGATCATGGCTTTCAGGTAGTCCAATAATTTTTAAATTGTCTCTCCTGGATCTATTTTCCAGGTCAGTGGTTTTTCCCATGAGATATTTCACATTGCTTTCTAATCTTTCGTTTGTTTGGATCTGCTTAACAGCATCTTGATTTCTCATAAAGTCATTAGCTTCCATTTGCTCCAGTCTAACTCTGAAGGAATGAATCTCCTCAGTGAACTTTTGAGATTCTTTTTCCATCTGGCAAATTCGACTTTTTAAGGCATTCTTCTCATTGCCCTTTTGGGCCTCCTTTGCCATTTGAGCTAGTCTATTTTTTAAGGTGCTGTTTTCCTCAGTCAGGCTGTTGACCCTCATTTCATACTTTTCCTGCATCCTTCTCATGTCTCTTTCCAATTTTTCCTCCACTTCTCTTATTTGATTTTTAAAGTCCTTCTTAAGGTCCTCTATGGCCTGCAACGCGCTCATGTTTTCCCCTGGGGCTTTTGGAGCAGGACCTCTGACTTCACAGTCCTTTTCCCGCTCTATGCCCCCAAAATAGGAGTCTAGGGTTGCATTTTTCTGTTTCCTTTGCCTTGGCATGTTGCCGCTTAATTGCTTGACTTTTGGGCTTGTTGCCACACTATGGCTTTAAGGTCAGATAAAGGAATTTTCGTCCCGAACGTGTGGGGGCAACTTCCGCTTCTGGCAAGCTGTAAACCCACCCACGACTTCCACCCTAGATCACAATCCAGATCCAGGGAGGTTAAAGCAAGAGCGATTACTCCCCAAGACTGATCGCTGGATCTCCCTACAAATTTGTAGGCTGGGAGCTCGAGTTGCCTCTGAAAACTACAAAATGTTATTTGTCCTCTGCGGCTTCTAGCCCCCAGGAGAGGGAGCCGACACATTCCCTAAATACGGGTCCCAAAGTCCATAGGACACTAACCTCTTACTTTGTCCTAGGCAAGTCTATGTTGATAATTCTGGAGTCGCCACAGCTCCTGGTGTTCTGCGGTTTCTCCAGCCGGCTGCTGGCCCTGCCACCCTGGGGCTAAAACCTCAGCTCATGAGGACCTGGACTCGGCTCGGCTCCTGCGCTCTGCACTCTGCACGCTGTGCTGCCAGGTCCCAAACCTCTGTGCTGGACCTTCCTGCAGGGCTGCTGGGCTGTCCTCAGCGGGAGGTTAGCTTCTCTGTGTCGTTCTGTGGGTGCTGGGGCTCCAGAAGTTGTTCAGAGTCCCCTTTTACATAGTTTGGGGGGAATCTGGGGGAAGAGAGGCTTGGGCGAGCTGTTTCTACTCCGCCATCTTGGCTCCGCCTCCCCCCCCATTTCTGATTTTTAATGAATGGATTTCTTCTGTTAACTTTAATTTGGCCAATTATACTTAAAAAACTCCTCTTCAGTGAATTTTTGCGTATATTTACTCTCCCCTTCTTCCTCTCCCTTCCCCCCTCTCTATATGTATATACATACAAAAATTCACTGAAAAGAATATATAGCCATATTTTTAATCCAGGTTTTTAAGGAGTTCTCTTAAATTCATTTTTGTACCTCTATTACCATTTGACCTATTTTATTTTTTAAGGACTTATCTTTTTCAGTATTTTTTGTGACTTTCTTACCAAACTATTGACACTTTATTTTCATTATTTTCTCACATCACTCTCTTCCACCCCCCCAATTTTTCTCTACCTCTCTTATTTGACTTTTTTCATCCTTTATGAACTCTTCCAGGAATTATTTTTGGGCCTGAGACTAATCCATTTTTTTCTTTGATATAGTTGTTTTGACTTTGTTGTCTTCTTCAGTTTGTATTTTGATCTAACCTGCCACCATGGTAATTTTCTATGGTCATTTTTTTTTTATTCTTTGCGTACTTTCCAAGCTATTTTTTGATTCTTTTTATTTTATGTTAAAATTGGGCTCTTTTCTTGGATTGGAGGGGATACCTCCCTAATATTCATTTTTTGTTTGTTTTTATAGCTGTTTGTAGAGCTAATTCTCTAGGTCTATATGTTTTCCATTCTTCCAGTTTGTTAAGATCTAAGGAGAGATGGGTTTATTATTCTCCTCCCTGGTGCTCTGGCACTTAGGTGATGATAAGTACTCTTTTCCACCATGGAACTATTACCAGGGTTTCTATTCCCCTGTAGCCATAAGCTCTTGTGTGCTAGTGCTCCAACTTTCCCAGGGACTATGATTCAGGAGTGTGACCTGGAATCATGAATGGACAATGCATTAGAGTCATGCACCAGTTCTAGCAAAAGGACCATTGTAATCACCTTCTGACCAGTTGTCAGAACTCCTTATTATTGGTGAGGTTTGAGCTCTTGAAGCCATGGTTACTGTTGCTGATAATGATGATGAAGTTGGTCCCATGGCAAGCTGCTAGTTTGCTGGGGCAGGATCTAAGCTCATATAACTTGTCCTGAACTATGCTGCAGCCTTACCCTGGTACAAAAGACCTCTTCTGCCAAATTTTAAGTTGATTTTGGCTGGAAAATTTGTTGATATTGCTACTCCAAAATTAATTTTGAGCTGCTATTTAAAGTTGTTTGGAGGAGAATTCAGAAAAAAAATAGGATCAGTTACTACTTTTTCTTGGGCCTCTTGGCTCAAGCTCCCCCCATCCTCCATCTTGGACCCATATCAATTTTTCCATTGCAACATGGAAAGGTTGTGATAATTGACTGTCTGATGGATCCTCTACCCATCCATATGACTCTTGAAACCGAAATTCCCTTCCCTGGCCCCTACTTTGCCATATGTATCTTGTCTTCCCTAAGAATATAAGTTTATTAAGGGCAGGGAATTGTTTGTTTTTGTATTTATATTCCAAGACTAATATATTTCCTTACATAAAGAAGTTGATTAGAACTTGGTGATTGATTATCTTTAAAAATATAAATTTAGCAATACTATATTATCCCTTGGTAATCAATTTACCTTAATTTTAATACTATCTAAATCTGCTGAGAAAATTTTAAAAAAATCTTCCAAACTAGCACAGTCAATCTCAATATAAATTGCAATTGCTAGTACCTGAAAATTCAAACTATTGTGCTAAGATTTTTTTAAATAACAAAACATTTTAAAATGGTGAGTGCATATATTACATGTCCTAACATTTTGTAGATTTATATTTTCATTGAATATGATATTAGCAACGTTATTGAATAAAATATATTGATTAGTAAAATATTCTTATATTAAAGAAACTAAATTTTCTACAGTTGTTCATTCAAATTGAATTTATCATACAAAACCCTGCTAAACTTAACATTTTTTTTTGTGAAGGGGAAAGGGTACTTATAGGTATAAAACTTTTATAGTTTGCAGATTTTACATGGTGAAAAAAAGAAAAGAAAACATGTCCCTTCCTTTCTTTGAAGCATAGGTAAAGTGTTTCAGTTGATGGCTAATCTGTCTCAGATCTTCCTGATCCTCACAGGTCTAGTAGCCAGACCAAGTTTGGATTGAGCTGAACCTAATAATAGAGTCACAGGGCAGTAAATGTTCCAGTAATATTATTCCTTAGCTCAGTGTGCATTTCTAGTTACTGCAGGAAACATATAGTACTCTATGGCTTCAAGGTAAAGACTCTAAAAGAAGATGGAAGCTCCAAGATTGTAAACCTGGGTCGATACATTAGACTATTCATTTAGACTAATGATCATGAAGTTAAACCTAATCTTTGACATAATCAAATTATTTTTTTAATCATCAACTTCCTTGGGGGTAGATAAAAATTGTAATATATCATATGCCTTGTCCCTGCCTCATTACCTTCTACCCACAAGAGATTGATCTTTAGTATCTCTGAGACTGAAAAAAAGGAATATCAGTTCACAGGTGATAGGGAGGTGCATACAGAGTCCCTTCATAGTGCACAGTCAATGTGCATGTATCTCTCTCTCTCTCTCTTTCTCTCTCTCTCTCTCTCTCTCTCTCTCTCTCTCTCTCTCTCTCTTTCTCTCTCTCATCTCGTGTGAATTGGCTATTTATTACTTCTTCTCTGCATAAAAGGGTGGCTAGATTCTACAGAGATTCAAGGGATAAAGAAATATGATGCACAGAGTGATGATCTCTAGTAGGGATTGGAGAAACAAGATCAAACATCATAATAACAATAGAAAATTATATGCATATATCTTAAAATACTTATTTCTGTGGTGTAGCCAGGAGTTTAAGGAGAGAGAAATCAATGAAAATAAACATTCCTTGAAAGAAGGGCCTGTTTTGCTGTTGTTAACCTTATTATTCTTGCTTTAAAAAAAAAACAAAAAACAAAAACCCAATTATAGTGCTTAGCACAATTCCTGGCTCAAAGTCAGCCTTTAAATGGTTGTTGACTGTTTAACTGAGGGCTGGAGTAATAAGAATAATGAAAAGAAGGAGGATGAAAAGCAGAAGGAGAAGGAGGTGGAGAACAGGAAGATGAAAAAGAATAAGAATAAAAATAAGAACAAGAAAACAAGAACAATAGCAAGTACAACAAGAATAAGGATATATAACTTCTTAAAGTTTCCACATTTTATGCCAAGCACACAACAAGTCACAATTATACAGATTAAGCAAAAAGGCTGGCAATTAATTCACTATTTGAACATTTCTATCTTGGGATTCCTTCTTTCATATTACTGAAACACAGATTTTAAATGTCCTTTGTTAGGCAAAAAATAGCATTTGTGATATTAATTGCCTTATTTCTATAATCATAACTCCAAATGATATCTTGGTGGATTTTTATGTAGAAATATAAAGTCTATGGACATAGAATAAATCCTTGAAAAGTCCATACATGAGTTCAGACATTGTTACTTTACTCATTGAATTCAATGAATTTAAAGAGAGGTTCAAATGACATGCTATTCTGCTTGCCCCTTTAAATTAAAATGTCTCTTTTAGGACTTTCTTCCATTAACTTTTAGGAAATCAAAATCAAATAAACCAGAACTTTCAGAAACATTTCTTTAAGACAATATGTTCTTTCTAGAGGTGTACTAAATCCATAAACTGAAAAAGTGACTTTATCATCCATAATAATCATTTTAAAGTTAGCTCATGCAGAAGCCCATTTATTTTAAAGATGTAAAAGCCATAATGACACAGGAAATTAGATGGCCAACTATGCATTACCTTCCCTGGTGTAAATACACAGTAGACTACACCAACGATTTAAAAAAAAAAAAACCTATCACTGCTACAATCTGCAGAAAGATAGATCTATATTTTTTCTATCTATTTAAAACAGTTTTTAAAACAAATGTAAAGCAGACAAATGGATAATTTTGGATATATAAAGGAAAAAAGAAATACCTGAGAAAGGTCTGATATTTTGCTAAGATCTGAAAGCAAATGAAATAAGCATTTATTAAGTCCCTACTAGGTGCCAAACAGTGTGCTAAGTGTATTATAAGTATTATCACATTTGATCATCACAATTATCCTGGCAAGAAGGTCCTATCATTACTCTTACTCTATGCTTGAGGAAACTCAGGCAGCCTGAGGTTAAGTCATAGTTCTTGTAACACAGGTGGGAAGAATCAGACCAAATTTGAATTCAGGTATTCCTGCCTCTAGTCCCAGTACCCAATGAACTTCTGGGTAAGTTAACCTCAGGCTGTAGATATTCACTATCAATGTCAATTTGTCTATTTTCACAATTAACAATTTGTCAGTTAATTGGTAGGAATGAGAATCACACTGCAAGTTTGCAATCATATTGGTATTGATTAAAAACTCTTTTTGATAGACTTCTTAACTTTTCAAAACTATTACTATCCCTTTGATATAGCAGGGATCACACTTTACATACCTACTTTTACTGTCTAAATGGATCATAAAGGTACTTGATCCTTAAAACATTTTCTGTAAAATATGGATAAAAAGCATTATGGCATTCCCTGGGAACCTGGAGTCCAGTCAGTTCCTGAAGGCTGCTGCTTCTGGTACATTATCATAGGATGCTTCAAACCCATGGTTTCTAAGCTAGGGTGCATTTCACAGATAATACACAGGAGGCACTGGAGTTCTCAGTCTCCAAACTCAAACAGGTTCACTCTTGATCTGGTCAGATAGGAAGACAGCTTTGGGGGGTTAATAATCAGCTTTATTCTAGTCTAGTCTTCTTAAATGGTTGCTGGGAGTAGCAGCAACTACAGCATTACCTAATCACCCTTCTCTTGGGGGCTGCTGAGGAAGGGACACAACTACCCCTATGTCTCAATGGGGTCAATCGAGGTAGGCGCACTCCTAAATGTGCACACCTCTATATCCCCTCAAATCTCAGTGTGGGCTGGTTCCTCTAGGGGTTCCCCTTAATTTTCCCCCATGGGTTCCCCATGGTTTCTGTCCCCCTCCATGATCAATTGCCCACTTGCTTTATAGGACAACAGACAAAGACGTTATCTTGCCACCATTGATCTCACAAGTTAACTTTAGCTATATCCTCATTCTGCACAAGTGTAGTAAATATTACATTGTATCATGCCTTATCTCAAGGTGCAGCCTCAGTAGGACTGTCACTATGATTCTGGGAACAACTATCTAGAATCTTGGGGTTTTTCTGGGAGTATTATCAAATACCTGGAAATTAGACTTTACCATGGTCATGGAACCTGAGAAACTAATTCTAAGAAGGATAACAAAATCCTCCTTATGTACAGGTGCATATACCACGGTATGTATGTACAAGGTGACCAAAATTGATGCCAGAGGAAATTATGTCTTTACAATTTATATCCCTAAATACAAATGTATTAATATTTAATTATTTGTGGATGCTCATGCCATCACTTCTATATATCAGACAGTCGAATCTCCAGATTGGTATGTAAGGTATTCCAAGAGAAGAAGAGGAGTATGACAAAATGGAAATACTGACAGTAATTTCACTGTTCATTCTTTCACCATACTGTGACACATTGTCAGCATCACAGGCCTAGTCAGATGCATTTATAGATTATTTCATCTGATTTTAGTTAAACTAACCCTTACAAAATGATTTGTAACTTGAAACTACTCTTTAAAAGAAGTCTGATTTTAAGATAATTCTAACAAGTAAAAAAGCAGAAATGACAATTTTTTTTTTTTTTTTTTTTTGCTTTTTGGAGGGGGGAAGGTAGGGCAATTGGGGTTGACTTGCCCAAGGTCACACAGATGGTTTTGTGTTAAGGATCTGAGGCTGGATTTGAACTCAGGTCTTCCTGACTCCAGGGCTGGTGCTCTACTCACTGCTCCACCTAGCCACCCCAAAATGACAATTTTTCTACTCCATGTCCAAGCTGTTTTTCTTTCATGCTAAAAATAAAATAAAATAAAAAAGAGGGGGGGTTAAATGTTAAAAATTAAATCCAATTTGGCAATGAGTAGACAAAAATATTAATGTTATTTAAAATGTGTATTTATATTCACTCGCATTAAAAGTAAACCTTGCTCAAAATGTATATTATATCTTGACTATTAGTTAATGAGAAAATGAACTTATCATGATTAGCAAGACATTAAAATTAAGTTTTGTTGATGAAAATTTCTTATGCTTTTACATAGACTTTCAAATTCACAGAATTTAAAAATCTGAAAAATGGTTTCCTAGCCTTTAAAAAAATAATCAAATGACAAATTTCAGTGGGTTGCAGACACATTTGTAACCTAGCACAACACAAGAAACATAAGTGAAATGAGAGCATAACATCACATTACCTATGAAGTATTATGTATAAAGAGCCATGTTTTTATGTGTACATATGTATATGTGTATAAGCATATTATGTGCATATGCACAGAAATTACATTTAATGTGTGTATACCTGCACCCATATACATAAGAATAACTTGCAAGAAAAAATGAACATACATGAATATGTACATATACACACATCCAAGTCCCAGTTAATTTGGGAAGTGATAATTGGCATCAGGGAAGACAAAACTTACAAGTCATTTGTCAGCTAAAATATTTCCATGATTGGTAGATGATTCTAGAATAAAAAGAATGCTATGATTTTGTTAGGAAATCAATGATACATTTCTTCCACTTGGATCTATGTATTTTGGTAAGGTATGTTCTTATGCTGTGATATTGACTAAAATTAAGTATTAAATAAGCCTAGAATGAGATATTCAAATCACTGTATCACCGAGTCTTATTTTAATTTTATTTATTTTTGCTTTTTTTTAAGGAGGGAATGCAGGGCAATTAGGGTTAAATGACTTGACCAAGGTCTCACAGCTAGTAAGTGTTAACTGTCTGAGGTCACATTTGAACTCAGGTACTCTTGACTCCAGGGCAAAAGCTCTAATCACTACAACCTAGCCTCCCCCAACAAGTTTCAAAGAATTTCAAAATTAATGAAATTTAATCATATCATTCTCACTGAAAATATTATTTTAAAGGAAATTATTCCATATTGTGAATAATTCAAATTTAATAAATTATTTAAATTTTAGTAATTTCATTTTTAAATAAAAACTTTCAATTTTTCTTGTTTTAGGATATAAACCCTTGTATCATATGAGAGGAACTATATATGTATGTTTTTTTTTTCCATATCACTGACCATCACATAATGTCAATGGATTTAGGCATTAATATGGCCTATAGATTTTCAGTTTAATATGTATGCTTTCTTATTTAACCTTCTAGTATTTTTTCTTATTTACTCGTATAGTAAAATGGAGACAGAATATAAATTAAGATCCCAGATCTAGGACTCATGTTTTAAAATACCTCTCCCCTATTTTCTGCAATACTGGGTTATAAACATTTTGTGGTCAGGCCTTTTCATACCCTAAAGTAAATATTGAAGACAGCAAAGACTTTCTTTTTTGCTTATATGGGCAATATTCATCATTTGCTATATTAGAAATTAAACTATTAGTATTATGAAAATTGTTTTGACATCATAAATTTTGTGGGTGTAATAATAATGAAATTTGAAGAGCCCTTTGTAGTGTAGGTACTTAGCACCTAGTTTCAAATTAAGCCTCTGTTAAAGAAACACAATGTGTGAACCCCTGTTGCTGACATAACAGAAGGGGCTGAACAGGGAAGAGCTATATCATATTTAAGGAAGAGAACAAGCTGGAAAGTCAGAATTTCTTGGTGTAAGCATCATAGAGGCAGGGTAGCTGCTGCTGGACTGAAAGCTGACTGAGAATTGAGAAGAACTGAGAAGAGGAATGAGAATTGAGTACTGAGGCAGAATTTCATGTAGGCTGGATAAAGTGATTTTTATTTTGAGAATGGAGCTTATGCTCCTGAGGATTTTGGAAGGCCATCTGGAGCTGCTGAGGCTGCTGAGGATTTATGAGGGCCAGCCAGGGCTGCTGAGGATTCCCAAGGGCCAGCAGGAGCTGCTGAGGACTCCCAAGGGCTAGTTGGAGCTGCTGAAGACTGAGGAAGCATGACTGTAGTGCTGATGCTTTGTACATATGTTGTTATGATTTTGTTAATGAGTATAAATGTTCTTGTGGTTTCTTCCCAGGAACAGAGACTGTGAAGGATTTGAGATGGAATGTACACTGTGAGCCCTGATGTGGAGCAGGAACTTCATGAAGAACTGGACAAGGAGCTGGGAGCTGTCTACCTTTGAACTCAGGTGGCAGTTGGTTAGATTCAGGAGGGAGCTGTGACCATGGAAGAAGAACCCCACGAGCTGAAAACCTGTTTTCCATTACATTCACATACTACAGCTTGTTCAGCCTTTTCTCAATTGATGGTTATCACCTCAATTTCCAATATTTTGCCACCACAAAAAAGGACTGCTATAAATACTTTTGCACATGTAGGTCCTTTTCTCTTTTTTATGATTTTACGTGTGTGTGATAATAATAGTATCAAAATACTAGTAATTCTATGGCTGGATCAAAGGGTATGTAGTTTCGTTGTCCCTTGGGCATATTTCCAAATTGTTCTCTAGAATGGTGGGATCAATTCACAACTCCAACAACAATGCTTTAGTACCCTAATTTATACTTGTCCTTTTTTGTTGTATTAGCCAATCTGATATGTGTGGTAGTACCTCAGGGTTTTTTAATTTGCATTTCTCTAATCAAAAGTGTTTCAGAGCACTTCTTCATATGCCTATAGACAGCTTTGATTTCTTTATCTGAAAATTGCTTATTTATGATCTTTGATAATTTATGTATTGAGGAATGGCTTGGATATTTCTAAATTTGGTTCAGTTCTCTATATATTTAAGAAATGAGCACTATTCTGGTTTTTTTTTTATCCTTTTCTGCTATCCACTTATGTTTTTTTTTTTCATAGAACTATCCCATTGACATTCACAGTTATGACTGCTAACTGTGCATTTCTATCCATCTTATTTTTCCTCCTGTTTATACTGTCTCTCCTTTCATCTTTTCTGTCCTTAACAGTGTTTTGCTTCTGTCTACTCTTTCCAGTGGTCTGCCCTCTCCTCTCTCAGTACTCCCCCAATCTAATTAATTTTCTCCTCTCCAACTTTCCTGTCAGGCAAGACAGATTTCTATTGAAATGATTGGGTATATTATTCCTTCTTTGAGTCAATACTGATAAGAATAAGATTCAAACAATACTCATCTATCACCCTTCAATCTTTCCCTCCATTATAAGAGGTCTTTCATGCCATGTCATGTGAAAGAACTTACTCCATTCTACTGCTCCCTTCCTTCTGCACCCAATGTACTCCTCCTTTTCATCTCTTAGGTTTTATTTTTTGTTTGTTTTTTACTGTTGGTCCATAAAACTTACTTTATACCCCTACTCTCTGTCTATGCATTTTCCTTCTAGCTGCACTATTAGCTGCACAATTTTTAAGAATTACAAATATCATCTTCCATGTAGCGATATAAATAATTCAGTTTCATTGAATCCCTTTTCTTTTTTCCTTTTTTGTTTTTATCTGTTTATACTTCTCATGGGTTTTGATATTGGAGCTCAATTTTTTCTTGTTCAATTCTGGTCTTCTCCTTATGAAAGCTTGAAATCCTTCTCTTTCATTGAATGATAATTTTTCCCCCTTTGAAATATTATGCTTAATTTCACTGGGTAGGTGGTTCTTGGTTATTGTTCTAGATCCTTTGCCCACTGGAAAATAATGTTTTATGACCTCCTATCTTTATTTTGCAGTTGCTAAATCCTGTGCAACCCTGACTGTGGCTCCCTGACATTTGATTTTTTTTCTTTCTGGCCACTAACAGTATTTTTTTCCTTGACTTAATAGTTCTGAAATTTGACTGTAATTTTCCTTGGAGTTTTTGTTTTTGGATCTTTTTTTTTTCCCTCTGAGGTGATCAGTGGATTCCTTCAATGCCTATTTTTCCCTGTTACCAGAATATCAGGGCAGTTTCCTTGATAGTTCCTTTCTTTCTTTCTTTCTTTCTTTCTTTCTTTCTTTCTTTCTTTCTTTCTTTCTTTCTTTCTTTCTTTCTTTCTTTTTGTCTTTATTTCTCCTTTATTTATATTATTTTTTAAACAAATTCTTTATTAACTTCTGGTTTACATCATTCATTTCCAAAAGATTTTGTGTTACAATTTTTTCCCCAATTTTCCCCCTACCTACCTCCCCAGAATAGCAGTCCCACAAGATATCCCCTCATCCAATCTGCTCTCTCACATATCTTCTCCCATACCCCCTTCGACTTTACCATTAGGGCAAGGTAAATCTCTGTGCCCCAATGCCTGCACATCTTATCTCCCAATTACATGCAAAATAGTATTAATAATAGTATATATATATATATATATATATATATATATATACATATACATATATATACATATATTTGAAACATTTAATTTTAAAATTAATTTGGGGTCAGCTCCCAGAGCACTGCACTGGCCGCTCCCAGAGCACTGCGCTGTCCATTCCCTCCCGGGCTTCTGGGCCGTCCTCAGTGGGAGGTTAGCTTCTTTGTGTCATTCTGTGGGTGCTGGAGCTCCAGAAGTTGTTCAGAGTCCACATTTTACATTGTTTGGAAGTGGTGTGGGGTAGAGCACCTTGGAGTGCTTTTTCTACTCCGCCATCTTGGCTCCGCCCCCCATTGTTTCTTGAAAGATGCTGTCTAGTTTTTCCTATGAGGTAATTTACATTTTCTTCTATTTTTTCCATTCTTCTAAATTTGTTTAATTCATCCATGATGTCTCATAAAGTCATCAGCTTCTACTTGCCTATTTCTAACTTTTAAGAAGGTGTTTCCCTCAGTTAGTT
Organism: Gymnobelideus leadbeateri; assembly: GCA_011680675.1. Lineage (NCBI taxonomy): Eukaryota > Metazoa > Chordata > Mammalia > Diprotodontia > Petauridae > Gymnobelideus > Gymnobelideus leadbeateri. The sequence continues at coordinate 346,050 of WOXC01002765.1, forward strand.
TTTGTGTTTCCTTTTCCATTTATCCAACTGTATTTTTAAATTATTATTCTTTAAAAATATTTTAAATTATTTTTTCTTCAGTTGATTTTTGTATCTTCTTTTCCATTTGGCCAATTCTTTTAAGCATTCATTTTCTTTCTCTCAGCTGTTAACTCTTATTTTTTCATAATTCTCTTTTATCACTCTCATTTCTTTTTACATTTTCTTCTACCTTTCTTATATGATTTTTAAGTTCTCCTTTGAATACTTACATGAATTCTTTCTGGGTCTAAAGCAACTGCCCATTTTTTCTTTAGGGTTGTGCCCATATATGTCTTGACATTCTTTTCCTCTTCTGAGTTTGTGTCTTGATCTTTCTTGTCACCATAACTTTCCAAGGTCAAATTCTTTATATTATTGTTTGTTCGTTTTTTTTTTTTGCCTTTTCCCTTTAATAAAAAATGAACTCTTCTTTCAGGGTGGAACAGGTACTGTCTCCAGCTTTTTGTACTAGGGGCTATAGGCTCCAGCTGTTTTCCTGGTTCTCTGCTGAAGTTGCCCTGAGGCCCATGGGTACCTCTTGTCTCTAGTGCTTTGCTGAGGAGTTGGGGTAAGGGGTGACTGGCACTGCTGGAGGCTCTAGGGATCTGGCAGCTTATCTGGTGCTGAGCCAGGGTCCTGGTACTGATGTCTGGTGTGTGCTGAGGCTGGTGGTGTGTTCCTGTGTTTCCCCAGGACTACACTGAAGCATGTTGTGGTCTAGCACTAGAGTTTTTCTGTTTGCCCAGGGCTATGCTAAAGCACCTGGTAGTTCATAGAGCAGGTGTTTGCCTGTTCTACTGGTTATGCTGAGACGAGTGGGAAGTCCAGTTATTGATGTTTGCCAGCTCAATTGCACTGGAGCTCAGGATCTCCTGCTGGTTTGCTGAGATGGGACTTGCTGATGACTTGCTTGGATGCTTCCTGTCCTGGACTACACACCCTTTTTACCTGAGTGAAACAGTCTTTTCCTGTTGTCAGCCAGAAGGAACTGGCTTTTAACCTTTGGGTGGTTATAACTGAGCAAAGCAGGCTATAGAGAGGAGAACCAAAAAACACACAGAAATTTAATTTTAAAGTGAGGGAAAAGACTTCCAAGCAAGGACACATGTCCTGGAGTTCCTCCCCTAGTAGGGAGAGGGTCACTTTAGTGTGGAGAGATATCAGTACTTATACCAATGGCAATGCAGTAAGCTGTAGCCATGAAAATGAAGTTTGACACTAACCATATGACAGGTTTGATTCATAGCAGGGCTTCATGACCAGGAACAGTTCTGGAATTTTGCTGTCACTGAGATCTTCAAGAGGATTGTTGTTATGTCAATCTCAGAGCGCAGGCTATTTTCTGGGCCTTAGATCTAGAAAACAGAGTATCTCCTAAGATCTTGACACTGCTAATCTTCCAAATTTCTTGGGCTGAAATATTATTTTACCTTGTCTTTTTGCTGGTTCTGCTGTTCCAGGATTTGTTTGAAGGCACTATTTTAATGGTTTTTATAAGTGAATATGTGTAAGCTATGGTGATTTACTGCTTATTTTATCACTTTAGCTCCCAGAAATCCCAGTTCCTTTGATTTTACAACCAGGGATCTTTCCATCATGCAAAGATGATAACTCAGGTTACATTTTCTGGAGTTTTTCTGACCCTTTTGACAACATAAAATCTACTCAAGTATTAAAAAATACATATTCCAGATAAATCTCCAACTTTCTCTTTGCCAAGAGTTAAAATTCAGCAACTTCCTCCTAACCAAAACGATCTGTTTATTTTAACAAGGGTGAGCCAAATATTCTATGTTTGTCTTTTTTATAGAAGAGAAAGGAAATAACATTTAGTATAATTCATCCATCTTTTTTTTGTTTGCTTAAAACATATTTAATCATAGAGAGATGAAGTGGATTACCCAACAATTCACAGCTACTAAATGATGGAGCATGGCAAGGGTACAATGCTAAATATTTAACAATGAACTAATGTATACAAAATATATTGGTAAATTTAATCTGCATTGTTAACACTTTCTGGTCTACATAGAACACAAATAAAATCAACCTTAATTCAATACTTATTAATTTTAGAGCTTATAAATTCTCACAATAAAGTTAGCCATGGTCTCTGTAAAGAGTTTTGTTCTAGAACCAGAGACTAGGGTGTGAATTGTAGTACTGGCAAGAGGTGTGTGAGTATAAGCAAGTCACACAACTTTTTTGGGTCACAGTTTCTTCACATGCAAAATGAGGGAATTGTGTTTGATTGCCTCTAACTTCCTTTCCAGTTTTAAATATATGATCTGATTATTGTATATATTCCAAGGGACATCCCTCTGCAAACTGCAAGAATATATCTGATCCTTATTTTTTTTTTATTTTAATAATATGTAGCATAGTTTCAATCTTAGCAAATGTGAGCGACTAATAGAACTTAAAGAGAATGACAGTCTTCAATTATTTCAGGCACTAGCTTAAAAGAAAAGCTTGACAATTTTAAAATGTAGTCATTAATTGGTCAATGAATTAAAGAGACCCCAATAGATTTTTCCTCCTCATTTTTCTGATTTCTTTAGGATTCAATCAGTATTTTCAATAAATTCTACACTGACTTTTCCTCATGCATTGCTCTTCTAAGGGAAACTTAAGAAAGAATCACCTTAACCCTCATAATTACTTTTCCCAAATGGAAATCTTATCTGTTTCCTAAGATAAGAGGGATGCAATCTTGGTCTCTTTCTGAATTGGCTTAGTAGTGATTTTATAGAAGGCAAGGAGGTGACCTAGGGAATTTATATTTGTTTCCCTCCCTAACATCTATGATTCTGTGATTCTTAGAAAACCTATAGAGAAGATTAGAATGAACTAATTAATTCTGGGACCAAAAAAGTCCCACATTCATCATAAAAAGAAAGGCAAAGTGATTTAAAATAACAAGCCTAATAAGCCTGTGGGGGGGGGGGGGGAATTGGTATTTACAATGGAAATGCCATCTGACCCTAACCAGGAAGTTAACACAAATATGCTTAATCAGTTTTTCTCTATAAATTAATTTAAAGATCTGGGGAGTTTATAGTGGCAACATTGAAATTGTGAGAAGAGGGAATCAATATGCTATCTTTTGTATTGGACCTACAGCATGAGTATCCCAGGTGTTTTATGAAGCTAATTTATGAAAGCTGTTAAGAGAATTTGAACTGTCAAATGTATTATATTGCTAGGTGAAACTAGTGCCAAGATAATATCAGAAATCTAATAAATTATTACCCCTTTCTGTGGGCAAAGTTGGAACAGGATTGAGAGAGATTAGTCTTTTATTGCTCTAAAATAACACTGAAGCTTCAAAAGCAAATATAAAGTCATATAAAAAAAAAAACCTCATGTCTCCCTTTCAATCCCAAATTTGATACAGATAATTATTCACATATTGTATAATGTTTGTTTTAAATTCTAAACACTGCAATTTTTTTCTTTTTGTTTTGTTAGTAAAGAAATACATATTTTGTGATGCATGAATTATATATAATAAATTATATATACACATATCTATATAATATATAAATGTTTGTATGGATGTAAAATTATTGGAGAGCTGTTGTGCTAAATATTCAACTAACATATGTGTGAGTGTGTTTGTGTGATTGGTGAAGAGTCAACCCAATAGTAACCAGCTAGCTACAGATAAATCCATTATTGATAAAATGGACTCACTTTCATTAAACAGGGATGAAATAAACTTTTGTTCTACTTTCCATACATATGCTGGATATCTGTGAAAACCTGTATATCTACCTGACTACCTCTGTAGGGGACTCACTTGCCTATAGAGACATTTTAGTATGTTTTTGTCTTGAGGAGAGAAAGATTAATCATCACAGATATTTAGAATGATATGAACAGTATTGCCTAATTAGACCATTTTCAAGTAGAATTTGCTAACATGTCAAAAAGTGCTTCTTTTGGTTCTGTTTTAGAAAGCAAATTTTAAGGTAATATAACAACTTACATTCATCTATATTTGGAAAGTTACATGAAAATATATAAATTGTAATGTAATACTGAATTAAACTTTGTTGGGAAAAAATTTCTATAGATTAAAACCAGATATATTTTTAGTCAAACTAAAACTGAAAACTTTCCATTATTGTTGTTTTTATCTACATATTATCATTTGCTCAAGAATGTCTGACCCTTTTAATCTATTCTTCACACCACTATCAAATTTGTTTGTATGCGTAATTCTAACCACGTAATTCTCTCTACTTACACTTCATAGTTTATACCTTGCTGTCTAGAACAAGCTTTGAATATTTCAAGCTGCTTTTAAAGCCATCTACTCATTGATCCCTCTACATTTCTAAACACCCCTCTTTGTGCTCAATGATCCTCCCAAATTACATTTTTTTCATTCCATTCAATTCTTGGAATATCCTCCTTTATTACCAGTTTTTAGAATATCCTTCTGCTTTACTTCAACTTGGTTGACTCTTTAAAGCTTAAATTGAAAATCATTACCACTACATCCATGAAAATATCTTCTGAACTCTTGAGCCAATGATGATCTCCTTTCTTCCAGAACTGATAGAACTCATTCTACTTCTAAATGCAAGTCATATGTATGATACTGTGCCCTTTTACATGTAAGTAGCTTGGTTGTTGAAAGGCACAGAAAATAAACTGGCATAAAGAATGTGAATTGTTACAAAAAAAGAAAGCAACTTGAAAAGGATGTAATTTTTTTCCCTTTAAATAGGATCAGGGAAAAATTGTTTATGAAAAAAAAAATTAATAGAAGTCGTGTGAAGAACTATAGATTTCAGGTCAAATATGACAGATATAGATTGAAAGGAGACCTGAATAATGAGCTTAGAAGTTTTATTAGATGACAGAGGAATGATTGAGCCTGTAGAGCCCAGTGGTCCTCAGCTCATTTGTGTGTGACTGTGGAATTGGAGAACTGAAAACTCACGAAGTGGCAAAAAGAATAACTGTTTTGAGACTATGAAATAATTGAATAAGGACTTCTTTCTGGTTTTCAAAACTAACTTAAAGCTAAATTTTGTGGGTTTTGTTTAATAAAAGAAAATGAGTCACTGAGGTCATTGTCACTGAGAGTGGAGATTTCTTTCTTAGAAATGATAATAGTAGAGCATTCTGGGAAGATGGCAAAGTAGGTCAGAAAGTTACCAACTCTTAATTTTTCCCCCCATAAAAGAAATAAAATAGCACTTTAGGGCAAACAAAGTGTCTGTGTGTGTGTGTGTGTGTGTGTGTGTGTGTGTGTGTGTGTGTGCAGGTAAAAATAAATAAGAATAAGGGCACAACAGGGGTCTTCCTGGGACAATTTGAGAAGATCAGAAGAAAATTTCAAGACAAGGTTTGGTCTTGGTGAAAAATAAACACCTCCAAGCTAAGGTCCACATTAACAAGTGGCAAATCCTGGGGTTGACTGGTTTGGGAGGCTGCCTTAGCCCATTACAGGAACTTTTACTCCCAGGACAGTGAGGGGAGTTGGGCTTTTGAACAGGGGAAGACCTAGGGAACTTCTTCTGACAAGGAATGCCAGGCTCGCTCAGCTGCACTATGGAGAGTGGCAGGGGTAAGAAAGAACCAGCACATGCAAGGTGAATACAGAAGCAGTGGAGTGGAGATGCCACTGGCTATGGGCATTTACAGGGGGCTGGAGGTCTTGGTTTGAGTTCAAGATCACAGAAGAGAACTGAAGAGGATGAGAGGGCAGACGCACCATTCTCAATCCCTAGGACTACAGGTGATTATAAAAACTAAATTATTACAAAAAATGCACAGAGAAAAAAGAAAGATTCTATGGGAATCGAGAAGGCTAGGGTTTGTCTTCAGAGGAGGATACAGAAGCAAAGACTTCCTCTTCTTCTCCAAACAGTAATTTGAAATGGTCACATGTCAAAAAGGAATACATTGAAGAACTAAAAAAAAGACTTTTGAAATCAAATGAGAGAGACTGAGGGAAAACTAAAAAGAAAAATAAGAATAATCTGAGAAAAACAAGAAAATTATGAAAGCAAAGTTAACTAATTGGAAATGGAGATTCAGAATCTTAGGAAAGAAAATGACACCTTGAAAATTCGAATTGGGCAAGGTGAAGCAAGCAAAATTATAAGAGATCAAGAAATACTTAAACAAAATATGAATAATGAAAAAAGGAGAAAGTGAAACATAAAAAACAACAGTACTGGAAAATGGATCAAGAAGAGAAACCATAAAAATCATCAGATCAACTGAAAGCTATGCTGGAAAAAAAAATCTTGATACAAAATAAAAGAAATAATTGAAGAAAATTGTCTTGAAATGTTAGAAAAAGTGGGAAAATAAAAATAGAAAAAAAAACCATGAATAACCACTTAAAATAAATCTTATGAGGAAAACTCATAGGAAGATTATAATCAAATTCTAAAACCCCCCAGCTCAAGTGTGAAATATTAAAAGAAACAAGAATAAAACAATTTAAATATGAGACCACAATAAGAATCACAAGACCTAGCAGTGGAGACATTACAGGACCAAACGTCTTGGAACACTACATATTGAGAACAAAAGCCCTGGGGTTCCAGCCTAAAATATCATACCCAACAAAGTTGAAGAGCAAAAGACCTAGGGTCCCAGCCTAAAATATCATACCCAACAAAGTTAAGCATAATCTGGAATGAAAAAAAATGGACATTTGATCAAATGTCAGACTTTCAAGACTATGTTAAAAAAAGAACTCTGAACATAATAGTTATGATATACAAGAGCCAAGAGAAACATATGGTGTGTGCCAAAGACTGTTAAAAGGGAGGGTTGTAGGGCTAGTAATAGGAGGGCAAGGTAGCAGGTAGAAGTAAGGTAGAGGATGCTGGAGGAATAGGAAACAAGAGACATGCACAAAAATACAAATAGATCAGGAGTAGAATTTGTTTGGAAAAGTGTATGTATATGAATATATGTGTATGTTTATATCTACAGCTATAGAGAAATATATCTACATTTAATTGTAGCCTTCTGTGTGGTGGGGGAAAGGGAAAAAAAGCACAAAGTAAAAAAATGCACAGCAGAGAACAAAAGAGAAATTACAAGGAAGCAAAGAAAAGATGGACAGCTTTCACCACAACATGCAGCATTTATCATCCAGGCTTTCTTGAAATGAAAATTTATTGTTACATATTTTGAATACTCTCTTATGTTCTGCTATGCACATTGCATGTTTTTTCCCTTTCTCACTTTATATCTAAGTTCCAATATTTAAGTTTATGGTATGTATTTAGTTTCTTTTCTCTATTCTGTATTTACATTCTGGTGCTTGTGTACATTAAATAAATAAATTAACATGAAGGAATGAATAAGTGAATGAATGAAGGAATAAAATAATAATAGCAGCAGTTAAAAGGGTAGCAGGAGCTGAATACCATTCTCAAAGTAGAGTTACCTATATGACCCTGAGAATTTGAGTTGTAGAAGTGTGTCCTAGTGAAAGGCATTTCAGTGAGATAGCCAGCTTAGGCAGGGAACATTTTCTATGCCCATTCAGGCATTATGTTTGTTATTTCTATTATAATGACTTTTTTATTTCTGTCTTCCCAGTTCAATGAGGCCAGGGACAATATCTAATATACATTTGGTATATTCCCCAACATCTAGTTAGAAAGAATAATTAGTTGCAATAGGAAGCTACAATACTGGTAGATTTCCTTCTTCCTTCCACCAGTGGCCATCATTCCTGGCCAGGGCCTATTCCATCTGCTCCCCAATAAATTTATTCCCCTCCCTAAACAGTTTATTTCCAGTGTCCTAGAGTCTCTGCTTCTCTTATTTTATGTCAGGTTCCTTACCTTCTGCAAAAAATAAGTTTTTCTCATTATTTTTTTTCGTATCATACATTAAAATGTTACACTTTTTTGCTGCTTTTCTTGGGTACCAAAATTGCTAGTGATGACTTTCATCTTAAATGTCACCCTCTCATTATGAAAATATCATGTACTAGTTTACATTACATTTATTTGTATTACTTCTTGGATATTACATAGTCCTCACTGTTCTGAATAATCTAAGATTTTAATAACGTGGGTGAGTTGAGACAAAAGTAGTGAAAAAAGTGGTAGCAGAATCATGTTTTAAGGTTAACATGTCTATTCCAATTGGGGAGAACTTCCTCCAATCATTCTGTATGCCATTACGTACTTTCTATATTCCAGACATTATACTAAGTGCTGAGATTAAAAATCAAATTAAATTAAAATAAAGCAAAAATAGCTATTGTCCTCCAGTTGCTTACATTCAAATATGGGTGACAACATAAATAAATTCAACAAATACAGAATAATTGTAAAATATCGTTAAGTGGGAGACTAGAGCAATTAGCTTATTATCTTATGGCAATGGAGAGCCATTTAAATTGCTTATCCATTGTCATTGACTATAGACAGAAAAAAAAACCAAAACCTCATGTAATCAAGATGATTATTTAAGAAGAATTAGAGCACTGGTTTTCTGTAAGAAATGATGAGTACAGATTTCAGAAAGACATGGAAAGGCTTACATGAGCTGATACTGAGTGAAGCAAGCACAACCAGAACATTGTACAAAGGAACAGCAGCATTGCATGATGACCAGCTTCCATAGACTTAGTTCTTCCCAACACCACAATGATCTTAGACAATTCCAACAGACTCGTGATGGAAAAATGCTGTCCATATCCAGAAAAAGAACTGTGGAGTCAGAATGAAGATTGAAGAATTTTTTTGTTTTTTGTTTATTTTCTTTCTTGTGTTTCCCCCTTTTTTTCTGATTCTTCTTTCTCAACGTGACTATTGTCAATATGTGTTTAATATGATTGTACATGTAAAATCTTTATTAGATTGCTTGCTGTCTTGGGAAAGGGAAGGGAAGGAAGTGGGGGAGAAAAAATTAGAACCCAAAATCTTATAAACATAAATTTTGAAAACTATCTTTACATGTAATTGAAAAAAATACTATAAAGTGGGAGAAAAAAAAGATGAATGTTGCCATGGTATGTGTGAGATAAATACCATCTGTAACAGACTGACAGCAAATAAGGATGCCCTTAAAATATGTTAGTCATTGTGGGGGGGAGGTGGAATATCATACGGATGGGATAAAAAAAGAAATATAGATACATAGGAACTGAGTTAAGGATCAAAAGACTTTGCTGGCTCATTAGATAAGGCAGGCAAGGAGTAGCCATATCTGAGGGGAAGGAAAATGACTTTAGGTTTGAATGTATTGCATTTGAATTAATTTCATTTCTCCAAAGATGATATATGAGACTTTCTTTAGTAAAAATGAGGCATCTAGTTGGCTCAGTAGATACAGCACTCACCCTAGAGTAAGGAAAATCTGAATGCATAGCCTGACTTTGATACTTATTAGCTGTGTGACAATTCTCAAGGTGATTTAAACTCTCACTGATGTATTTTCTCATCTGCAAAGTAAGGTCATAACAGCACCTAGTTCACAGGGTTGTTATGGGGGTAAGACAAAATAATATGTTTGTATGCCTTTAAAAGATAGCTTTCTAAACCTTGTTATGTTTACATGCTTAAAGTGTATAAATGTGTAAAGCATAAAGCATTAAATGTCATCTGCTATTAGAATTTAATTATTGTTTTTATTTTAACTATATTTTGCTAAAACACAATTCTAATACCACCAATTTTTTTTTCCTGCTACCCAGGAAACAATGCTATGGCATCTAATGAGAATTGTCTAGAAGGAAGTTGAAGATGAAGAATTATTTATAAATTTACAAATCTGGGAGCTCTCCTGAAAGTTGTGTTATTGATGTCAAGAGAGTGGATGATATCTGTGAGGGCCAGAATGTACCATATATATTGGTATTTTTAAAAATATTGTTAATTGTATTTCAATAATTAATATAATAATAAACACATAATACAATATTCAATGGAATTTCCAAAAGCATGCTTAAGTTGCAAGGATATTCATATGTGGATACACACATATATCATATGTATATATACACATAGATATATGTATGTTATATAGCTGTGTATGTATGAATATGCTTATTTATTTATTCCTTGTGGTTCCATTTATATGGGACACTCAGTATAACAATTCATTAAATGCCTACTATGTGGTATGCTAATTCAGTGACTTTTTTTTTTGTCTTTTTGGAGGCAGGGAGGCAGGGTAATTGGGGTTAAGTGACTTGCGCAAAGTCACACAGCTAGTAAGTGTTAAGTATCTTTGGCCAAATTTTGACACAGGTCCTCCCAACTCTAGGGCCAGTGCTCTATATACTGTTCTACCTAGCTGCCCTTAATTCAGTGTTTCTCATATTGTAAATCAGTTTAAGAAGCACTGAAGGGTGTCAGAATGGAAAAAAAAATAATATTTAAGAAGCCCAGCATGATTACACAAAGATAAAGCACCAAAAGAAAGTGCTGACTTCAAAACACATATATTTTATAAGTATTTTAAAAAAGGGTACAAAAACTAATTCAGGGAAAGGCCCCTTATTTAGGACCTAGAAGGAAAGAGAGAAAGTGGGAGACAAAGAATAAGATCACATAGGCAAGAATAATGCAGGCCAAGATGTCCAGATGTGGAGAAAATTTAAAAGGGCTGACCTTATCAAAAATATTACAATTTGAAGAGGAGAATTAAGGCTGACCAGGAAGCTGATAGGAACACTTAATCATAAGGAAGTTATTGGTTAAACAATTTATTTTTAGCTGTTGAATTTTTCATTTTTATGATATTCAATATACAGATTAAAAGATTCATTTGGTTTTTACATCTCCAATAAAAGAAATGGATATTAGTCTACAATTAAGAAGTTACTGGGTAAAAAAGAAAAAAAAATAATCAGCATGGAAATTGCAGACTGTGAGAAAATCCAAGATGATCTAATTTACAAATTTCTAAAAGAGAGACCAGAGTGTTCTGAAACTAAGGATAATGAAGTAGGCAAAATGATATGGTTATTATGCTATTTCTTAAAAGATATATTAATTATTTTACAGAGTTTTATTTCACTTTTACCAAGAACATTTTCCTCAATACTAACTTTTGTAGTTAACCCCCTCACTGGGTTAACAGTCCTAAGTGGCCCTGTCTCCCATACAGATTATAGATTTGTACACCCAAAACTATAATACATGATTCCTTACTAATTTTTACTTCTAACCTTACTAATCTTTACATCCAGAATTAGCTCAAAGTGAAGACATTTCTAAAAATGACTTATTAGAAAATGACAAGAAAACATGACACACACCTCCCTAAAGCTGTGTAGCAGCAAGCACCCCAACATCCCCAGGGTGACTGCCAACACAGGTCCATCATCTGCTTTTCTTTTTTTTTTAATTAAACAAATGCTTTATTAACTTCTGGTTTACGTCATTCATTTCCACCAGATTATGAGTTACATTTTCCCCCATTTTTTCCCTACCCACCACCCCAGAATAGCAGTCCCACTCAATATCCCCTCATCCAACCTGCTCTCTCCCATATCTTCTCCCATATCCCCTTTGACTTTGCCATTAGGGCAAGGTGAATCTCTGAGCCCCAGTGCCTGGACATCTTATGAAACATTTAATTTTAAAACTTTGATTTTCAGATCCATTCCCTTCCTCCCTTGTCACCCACTCTGAGAAGATAAGCAATTCAGTATGTGTTGTACATGTATAGCTATTCAAAACATTACCATAGTAGATATATTGTAAAAGACTGCTTATATTTCCCTCCCACCCATCTTACCTCCCACCTGGTCCATTCCCTACTTTGATCCTGTCCTTCCTTGATAGTGGGTACTTCCAACCTCCCCTCCCCCCAGAATGCCTTCCCCTCCATCATCCCCCCTCTCATTTCCCTTTCCCTACTCAGGAGAGTGAGGGTAAGATATTCCATTTAGTATGTATGTGATTCTCTCCTTGAGCCAACTTCAATGAGAATATGCTTTTGCCTTTTTGCCTTCTTGTTCTTCCCCTCCTCTGCAACTACTTCCCCTTGCCTCTTCTACATGAGATAGTTTACCCTACCCTGTCTCTCTCCATCTCCTCTTGCCACTTTCCTCTCTCACCTCTTGACTTCATCCCTTAAGAATCATCCCTTCCTTGGGGCGGCTAGGTGGCGCAGCGAGCAGAGCCCCGGCCCCAGAGCCACAAGGACCTGGGATTATATAATACTGGTCCCAAAGTCCATAGGGCACCAACCTCTCACTTTGTCCTAGGGATATCTGTGCTGATAATTCTGGAATCACCACAATTGCTGGTTTTCTGGGGTCCCTCCAGCTGGCTGAAGGCCCGGCCACACTGGGGCTAAAACCGCAGACCTTGGCTCGGCTCTGCCCACTGCGCTGTTGGTTCCCAGCTTGCTGTGCTGCCTGCTCTCAGAGCGCTGCTCTGGCCACTCCCTGCAGGGCTACTGGGCTGTCCTCAGCAGGAGTTTAGCTTCTCTGTGCCGTTCTGTGGGTGCTGGGGCTTCAGAAGTTGTTCGGAGTCCCCTTTCACATTGTTTGAAAACCATCATCTGCTTTTCAAAAGGAAAGCAACTCAAAATTGGTTAACAAGCTTACTTTAATCAAACATATATCATTTACCTAGTTCAGGGGTAAAAGGTCAGCACCCTGAACTTCAAAGTATATAGGCAGAAGTTTCAAAACAGAGAAACAGACAGATCAAGCACACAGGCTTCCAAACTGTCCCAACATTACATCAATACAAAATCACAGTTACCAGAGAGGGAAGCATCAACATCTAGGTTTTCAAAGCCAGGGTCTCTCAACAACAGCTTCCCAGAGTCTCATCTGGTCAAATCACACAACACTTCTCAAAGTGAGCCCCAAAGCAAAGCCTCACATCAGGAATTATATAGCCTTCTCCTGGGTCAGAGAATGTAACCACCCTCTTGACCCACTGCCCAATCACACAGCATCAAGGTGTGGTCACTCCTGAAACCCAAGCCTCCTACCACAGGCTCCATGTGACCACATTCAGCCTGTTAGGGGGCAGAGTATATTTTCCAATTAAAGAAGGTTCTCAGAGTCACTTATGCCAATCAAAGGGCCTAGGGGCAGGGAAGGTCTTCAAATCTGCATTTCCATTAGAAGCTGGATCATATTTTTCCAAAAAAATATCAGAGTATCAGCAGGAAGAGTGGACACATAGTTTAAAAGTAGAGAGGGACATACAAAATACTCACATTGGATTCCACCCACTATACAAGCTTTTTTTTTTTTGTTATTGTTATTGTTTTGAATGCTCTCAAACTGCTAAGGTATATGAGGTATAATATGATCAATTACATCATTCTGACTGACCTGCTCCTTGGATGGCTGAATGACTATGATGCTTGGGCATAGTCTTTGACTTTGGATGCAAATGAAATCCTGGCCTAGGACAATTTTTAGCTCTTTTGGAAAGAATGGAAATTCATACCTTAACACCAGCAGAATTCTGAGCACTCTAGACTAACATTTCTGAAATAAGACCCTAATTCTAGACAACGAATAGTTATATCCTTCACCTAAGGCCTTCTCTGGCTAAGTTCTGCTGTAAGACATCATTGCCAACTGTGGTGATGGGCACGTGTATATCCACAACTTTTCTCCACTATGTAAGGGATGCAAATGAGAACTCATAACTCTATTATAATCTACAGCTTAATCTACTTTTCTAATATCCTTTTATCCAATTTATTCCTCTAATTCAAAATATACAGCTCTTCCCTTTCATCAAAATAAGTGAACTAGTACAGAAAAGAGGCCATTGTATTTGTTAATATTATAAAACAAAGCAAGAGCAGCTTTCTAGAGTACTGCTGCTGTTAGCAGCTCTCAAGCTTCTGATTACATATTATAGCAAACTCTCTATTTGTTACTGAATCAAAGAAGAATAACAAAATAAAACAAATGATGAGTAGAGTTAAGGCAAAGTATGCATCAATCCAAGGAGAAAGGGAAGGGGATAAGCATTTATATAGGACTTACTATGTGCAAACCATTTTAAAAAATACATTCTCATTTGATTCTCATAACAACTATTCAAAATAGGTCCTATTATCCTCATTTTATACTTTTTTTTCACTTTTTTAGCCATGTTTTTCTTTGGGGTTTTTTCTGTAAAATGTGTTTTTTTTTTTTTTCCATAAATTATAAACATGATATACACCAAGGGGGATGGCAGAGGAGCTAGTGGGAGGAAGGGAGAGGCCAAGGGGAATGGGAAGAACTGGGGGGCTGGGCTGATGGGGCCCTGGTTCTGAGGCCAGCAGGGAGGCAGGGAAGGGATGCCCAGCCCATGCTGCCTCCTCAGCAGCCCGGCTCCAAGAGGGGAGGAGCAAGGCCCCACCAAAGATCCTCGCCCATTGTCCTTCCCACCTAGGTCTCTTAGATCTCAGAGCCCCTTCCAGGAATGGGGTAAGGGAACAGGGGATCAGTTGGCTTTCCAGTATTCTGAAGTCCCTCTCCAAAAACCTGAAGTCTCCCTGGTCACGCCCAAGCTCTCCCCAGATCCTGGGGTCTACCCCTCTCCTAGCCCTTGGGAGGCTCAATTGGCCTTCCTCCCCAGCCAGGGAGCAGAGGAACAGGCAGGATGGGTGGTGTGGTGGCCTCAGCGGATAGTGAGGCCAAAACCACACTGGAACTTGTTCTTTTGGGCCAGTGTCAAGGGCAGGGGGGGCAGCTTCTTCTCCAGGGTGGCCCCCACAATCCAGTTGCTGTCCATGGAACCTTTGAAGAGAAGGTTGGCCTTTGGGAGGTCCAGTTGGTAGCCAAAGGAGAAACTCATGTCCTGCATTCTGATTCTAGGTCACACATTTTATCCACTACTCCCAGCAGGTGCCCCTAAGAACACAAGAATGGGTATTCAGAGCTTGAAGTTACCTTAGAAGCCCCTAATTCAAAACCTTTTACTTTATAATTGAGAAAAATTAGGCTCTGTAAAGCCATGCATGAGCAGCTTTCCAGGGTATTGCTGCTGTGAACAGCTTTCAAGGTATGGATTACATAGTATAGTGAGCTCTATTTATTCAATAATAAATCAGAGCAAAACATTCACAGAAAATCAAGGTACAGCTTTCACAATATTACAGCTTATCACAGAAAATCAGAATACAACATTCATTATTTCACAACTTAACAAGTTGTCACTAAAATGGCCATGTTGTTTTCACCAAGTGGTCACATAGTTTTAAACAAAGTACATTCATTTAGTCAATCACAAAATCCTTAATTCAATCACAAAGTATAAAAGTCAAAGTTATCCACCCCTAGGTCAGAGTAAATCTTAATCTTCTCAATCAGTACACAGTATCTAAGTAAAGTCTTCTTTCAGCTTGACTCAAGGCTGACTCTCAGCTTCCATGGTTCCTCTTCCATCGTCCCAGCTCCAGCTATCACTTGGGTTCAAAGGCAGGCAGCTCCCAATTCCTTGTCCAGATACTTGTCCAGTTCTTCTTCCAGTTTCCATTACATACTGAAGTTCACAGTCTCCATCCCACCTCAAGTCCTTCACAGTTCCTGTTTCTGGGAAGACAAAGCTTGACAGAGCCACAATCATATTCATACATAATGGTCAGCACCATCATCAATTTACTATCTGCCTGTGAAATCAACTCAGACCCACCAACCAGGTTAGAACTCAACACAAACCATCAATATAGAGATGAAGAGACCCATAAACAAGGTCCAAGAGGTCAGGACAAATCATCAGTAAATTCACGGGACCTCTAAAACCCTCCTCTAAGACTTCTGCAAACATAAACCCAGAAAATCCTCTTTCAGGGCTTCCAGTAAGGTCCCAGGGCTTCTATACAATGTATCACAAACAAACATCAACACAGACAGAGCAGACAAACAGAGTGCCAGGATACCACAAGTTTTCTCCTTCTTGACTCTGCCACAAGAGTCTTCTTCTCAGTTCTGCTGTCTGTAGCCTGGGCCTCTCCTTATATATGGTCATTAGCTCCTCCCCTTCCTGTTACAGGAGTTCATGAGTTCTAGGGTTCACAAATTGTGGGGTTCACACATTCTGTTTCTTAACAGACTTGATACAAGGATCAAAAGAAACTTGAACTGAAACAAGGTGTTATTTCAGTAACTGAAACTAGGTGTTATTTCAGTAACTGAAACAAGGTGTTATTTCAGTAACTGAAACAAGGTGTGAAGTAATTCTGTGCTTGCCATTACAAATACTTAACCAGGTTTCCTTGCTCTTCAATAAATAAACATCTCTCATATAATACACAATTTCATCAATTGAAATTTGGGATTCAATTACTAACACAGCCCCTCACCTGTCATTGCTATTGTTGTTCAGTCATTTGAATCATGTATGACGTCCTTCATGATCCCATGTGAATTTTTCTTGGCAATGATACTGGAATGATCTGATATTTCTTTCTCTAACTCATTGAACAGAAGAACTAAGGCAAACAGGATTGATTGACTTGCCCAGGGTTACATAAATCATACATATTTGAAGCCAGATGTGAACTCAGGAAGATCAGCCTCCATGATCTCAGGTCTTGCACTCTATACACTGTGCCACCTAGCGGTTCTAATATCATGACCCCCCCCCCCCACCAAACCCCCATACACTGCTTGCTACTACTACTACCATTACTGCTACTGCTACTACTACTACTGCTAATACTACTGCTACTAATACCACCAACACCACCACTACTACTACTATTACTATGACTACTATTACTATTATTATTAGGCAACTAGGTGACAGAGTTTGTAGAACACTGGGCCTGAAATCAGGAAGACTCAAGTTCAAATTGAGTCTTAGATATTTCCTATCTGTGTGACCTTATGAAGGTCATAGAACTTCTGTCTTCCTCAGCATTCTCAAGTGAAAAATGGGCATAATGATAGCACCTACCCACAGTTTTTTTCCCCTTAGGATTTGTTTCTATTTATCATAATGCTGGTATACAGTAGGGGCTATATATAAGCTACTTATTATAACAAATATAAATTAGACATCATGCTTTCTACATTTTTTATACTAGAGAATCTATTAATTTTGTCAAACATTCCTTTGAGTTTATTGGATTGATTTTTTTTTTTTCTGAATGAATCAATTATATATTTTTACATAGAATTGAAGTAGTAAAATTCTCGATGTCATTATTATTTCAGTGTTTCACATTAGGGAATTTTGGATGTTTTATTATTTCATGTTGCAACAAAATAGGCATTTAAAGTTAGGTTCTTTTTCAGCCTAGAGCTACTGATGGAAGCTAGTGGTCCAAGAGAAAATAAAAATTTTCTCAAGGAATCAGTATTACTCTGTCCATGTTGCAGAGATAGAAAATAAATCTCATAAAGGTGATCTGCTTGGTATAAAGTCACCCAGCTATAAATGGCAAACCTAGGATTTAAGCCTAAAGTCCAGGTCTTTTAACTCCATATTCAGGGTTCTTTCTAGTTTCTTATAACTTTTATACTTAGGTCAAGATTGTGTCTGACACCTCAGCTTGACTAGGGCATAACACAGATCTGGAAAAAGAGAAAAGCTCATTTATGAAAGAGGGGCCATTTGATGACTAAAGTGTTTTATTCAGGTATAGAGGAAGATCAGGTTATATACTTGAGACCCACTTAAGATAAAGGAGATAGGAGAGGAGATTTCAAAATCAAGACACATACCAGGCATCCCTCACAGGTTCACTTCAGACAAACCAAGCAAACAACAGAAGAGTTAAGAAAATTAGAAGAGGAATTTGGGAGCTTGAGGGATAGCAATCTTTCTGTCTTCATTCAGCAATACAAACTATAAAAAAATTATAGAAACTACAGAGATATATTATCCTCCATCCCCAAAGTCCCCTACCTATAATCAGAAAGTATAGAAAATATATTCAAGACATATGTGATATAGAGAGTGTTGCCAAGTGCACAGAAATAGAGTTGGAACTGCAGAAACATCTAGGATAAATTGTGGCAGAAGGAGAGCAGTATAAGATTGAAAAGGTGGCTCTTCCAGAGTAAGCCTCATTCAAATAATAACAGAATTAAAGCCTAAGAAACAAGTTACATATATTCTTTTCTCCCAGTCTATCTGATACTATTTCCACCATCCTTTTGTTTCCCTTATGGTGTT
Source organism: Gymnobelideus leadbeateri (assembly GCA_011680675.1). Lineage (NCBI taxonomy): Eukaryota > Metazoa > Chordata > Mammalia > Diprotodontia > Petauridae > Gymnobelideus > Gymnobelideus leadbeateri. Next base: position 364,172 of record WOXC01002765.1, read on the forward strand.
TAGTTGTAAAGATTCTTTTAAAAGTCAAGGACTTTTTTCTATTAGAAGTAGAAAGAAAAGAGGAAAACCTATCCTGGCAAGGCCTTGAGCTGTTAAGAAGCCTGAAAAGGGCTGGACATAGTCATAGTGAGAAGGCATATCCAGGCTTGCCTCTTGTTTATTACAGAACATTGAGTTTGTCACTTTTACACTCTGCAATAGTGTCCTCTGAAAAATACACATAGTAACACTCAGACTTATTCTATTGGGAAGCCAGGAAAGTTTGAGGAGAGGGGAAATGTAATTACCCCTTTAAAGGCTGGATAAAGTAGGTTGGACAATTAAAAAAAAATACTAATATGGAGTGCAATTACAAGGGCCGTACAGCTTTGGGTGGGTTTCTGTCCCCTGGTCCTTGGAAAATTACTACAAAATTAGAGTCCTAATTTTTTCCCTCATGACTTTGCTTACCTTTATCATACCATATACATTTATCATATATAAACTTGTTACCTTTATCCTAAGCACTATTTTTTAAAATAAAAATTACTCTTTGCCAAGATTGTCAAATTGCTAAGACTCTAGAGCATAATTTTGGACTTTTTTTCTGTCTCTATCAGATGCTGGGCAGTTCCTCTGTCTTTTTCAGGTATTCAATAGGAGTAAAAAAAAAATGGATTTGGAGTTGGAAGAAATTACTTAGAAACCAAACTCTTACAATGCCTTTTCGTTTGGGAAGTCACTTTACCTCTCACAATCATTTTTCTTATCCACAACATGGGGGTAATAATGATGCTGGTTAGTTCACAGATTCATGCAAAGATCAGGGAGAAGTACTTCTATAAAGTTCAATGTAAGCTCTCGTCTCTCTCTCTCTCTCTGTCTCTCTCTGACTCTGTCTCTCTGTCTCTCTGTCTCTGTCTCTCTCTCTCTGTGTCTGTCTGTCTCTCTCTCCTCCTTCCTCACTCCTGTCCCTTCTTCTCTCCCTTCTCTTTCCCCTTCTCTCTATATGTATGTACACATTTATCAGTTTATAATGGGCTTTATAAGCGTTGATGTTTTATATAAATATATGATATTATTAATATTATAATCTTGTGCCAAGACTTAACAGTCCTTTGAATGACTTTAATGTGTGTGCTTGGCATAGATCATTTTAAATTTAGTATAGAAATTAATGCAGCCAAATTTATTTTTCCAGTGTCTTATGCTAAGCAGCACTATAATTCTGGAGCTATTCTCACTTAACTTTTAAATTGCACTGATTCATCACTGTCCATTTACACAGCAACACTATCATCTTTAACCTGGAATTGACAGGTAAAAGACAATACCCTGACTGGGACATATCCCTATAACATGTAACTTACTAGGCTGAACAAAAGCTATAATCTAAAAAGCTTTAAGAATTGTCCTGCCACTTGATAAAAAAACATCCTTAGAAACCTATGATTAGTTGAAAGAACTTTGGTATTTTTTTTCTCCTTTCTAAGATGCTATATTTTCACAAAGCAACCAAGGTGATTATTTTAAAATTTTGCTCTGTGGAGGCTGGATTAGACAATGGTCTCCCAGAAATAAAACAATAATTTTTTTTCCTGGTAACTTTAATTGTAAAATCAAACTTTGATCTACAGGATATTCAGAATAAATTTAGGTAAGAATCTAACTCCGTGGGTTTCTACTAGCATCTAAAGACTGGATCTGTCCAGTGAAATTCACACCATTGAAGAGACAATTTTCCCTCAGAAGTTTATCATTCTTGACTTAGAAGGAACTATCTATTCCATCACTTTCTGTGATAACAGTTGATGAAAAGGTATTATTTGTTCACCACTGGCCCACATATCTCTGCTATGTTTCAAGATATATAGGCTCTTAAAAGGAAGGCACAAAAGAGGGGAAAATACTCTCATGAAAAAGAAAAGCAGGAAATATCAAGAGATTGATGTGACTTCACAGAGAAATTCTCTGATGAGCCCAGAATAATTTAAAGGACATGTCCAAAATATGGAAACAATAGTGAAGTAAGAATAAAAAAGAATGACATGAACCTTTTTAAAAATAACCACAAAAAGGTTCAAGTCCCAAATGAACTCCAGATTGGGGTAAAAAAAAAGAAAAAAAATCCCAAAGGGATAAAAATACTTCTTTAAAAAGTTATATTTGGAAACTGCTTGAAACACATGGTATAAGGTAGATAGCAGAAAAGCTTTAACCACTCACAGACTATTTTCATTTCATCTTCCCAGTCAAAGAGAATGGTACTTGAAATTAAAATGTCAGCATACCCTTAGTCAATTTGGAAATAAACAAAAGATAGTCATCAAGATATTAAGAGTGAGCCTTACAATTAAAAGTTAGATGAAATTAATAGTCTGAAAAAACTTAAAGATTTTAAATCTTAAATCACTTTATGATAGATGGTAAAGTGTGGAGAATGTAAGTAAGGCAAGCTGGAAAATTCAAGATGAAGGGAGATATTCAGATTTATTTTCAAAATGAAAAAATTATAAATTTAAATAAATATTAAATTAACAAAAGTCCTACTACTAGATAAACATAGGCTTTGAAATTTATTTTTTTTTAAGTAGTATAAAGCTTGCTTTCAAGAAGCTTATATTTTATTATGGGCTGAAGAGGGGACAGAAAGCTCAGTTTAATATATAAAAGAAAAAATGAATACTAGATAATTTAAAGAAAAAAATGAAAAATAAAGAGTAGGGGTTATCAAGAAAGGATTGACAGCTTAAAAAAATTACACCTTAGTGGAGTTTTGCAGGAATCTAAAGATTCTAAGAAACAGATCAATAAGGAGTTCATTTCAAGGAGAGTAGATAGAATAAGTAAACACACAAAAGTGAAAAAAATGAAAAACTTACATTGGAGAATGGCAAGAGATCAGAGCGGATAGAATGTGGAAAGTATGAATGGCAAAAATAAATTAAAAATATTTCAAAAGTATGAATGGTATAAATAAATTAAAAATAAACAAAGAAAAATAACATCTGTCTTGAAAAAGTAGGTTGGAACAAGATTATGTAAGCATTAAATATAAGGCTAAGAAGTTTGTATTTTATCATAGTTGCCATAGGGAACAATTCCAGTTCCTTGATTAGTAGAGTGGCATGATTAGCACTGTACATTAGAATGTATTGGCTGTTGACAGCCAATAACTGAAGAGAAGAGAGGCAGGTTAACAGTAAAAGATAGTAGTGTGCACTAGATTTATATAGAAATTTAGAGATTGCTTAGTCTAATTCCCTCATTTTGTAGATTATGAAGCTCAGGGTTGGCCACAATCATGAGGGAATAACTGCAGAGATGTGTTTAGAACCTAAATCTGCAAACCTAGTCTTCAGAGCTATATTAGGATGTTGCAAATGAGAGAGAGAAGTGATAATGCTGGAAAGAAGAAATTCAGGGGAATGGTCAATAGTCAGAGTGGCCAATGGAGGAGAGTCTATCACAGGGTGGGTAATCTGCAGCCTCAATGGCATATGTGGCCCTCTAAGTCATCAAGTGTAGCCCTTTGCCTGAATCCAAACTTCACAAAACAAATTCCCTTAATAAAAGGATCTGTTCTGTAAAAGTTTGACTCAGGGGCAGCTACATGTGTAGTGAATAGAGCACCAGTCCTGGAGTTAGGAGGACCTGAGTTCGAATCTGGCCTCAGACACTTGACATATACTAGCTGTGTGATCTTGAGTAAGTCACTTAACCCCAATTCCCCTGCCTTCCCTTCTCTGCCAAAAAAAAAATGAACTCAGTAAAAGGCCACACCTGAGGACCTAGAAGGCCGCATGTGGTCTTGAGGCTGCAGGTTCCTCATTCTTGAGAGAAAGGATTGAATAGTCACATCAAAAGTTGAAGAAAAATATCCTAGACTGAGCCTCAAGAAGATGGATAGTTTTAGCAATTATCAATGGTAATGTTGGAGAGAGTAGTTTAATTATCAGGATTAAAATAGAGATTTTAAGGTAACATACAATTATTAAGCACTTACTATATGCCAGACATTGTGCTAAGTGTTAGGGATAAAAATACAAACAAAGTGAAAAATAGTGCCAGACATTCAAGAACTTACATTATACAGGGAAGGACAAAAGACTAAATGATCCAAAGAGGATGTGGGGAGTGCCCAAGAAAGGGAATGGATTGTGTTGAAGCTCAGAAAGTTTGAAACAGAGCAGGGAAGACAATGAAAGTTGGCCAGTCAGGGACCTCCCTAAAGAGGGGGCCCCAGCAGGAGTTCACCATTGGGAAAAGGGGTCCAGAATATAAAAGAATGTTCTAGAATTTAGAAAGCTACAGGGAGGATGTACATTCCCAGATGAAGAGGTGAGGGAAGTTCCAGTGTTGAAATAAAGGCTGCTTCATTATGTTGGCAATGTCCAGAAAGTCAGCAATAAAGTTGTAAGGGGGATGTTGAAGAGTAACAAAGAAAGTGTGAATTCAAGATGTGGGGGTAGTTTAAATGGGGTTTTTCTGTGGATTTTTGTTTGTTTTGTTTTGCTGACTGGGGAGCCCTGAATGTGTTTCTAGGCAGTAGGAAAAGTCAAACACTAAGAAGAGTGGAAAAAGTTGTAAAAGAGTAAAGGTATAATTGGAGGAGAAAGTTCCCAGAGGACATATGAGTCTGTGGTTGAGGGAGGGGGGAGATAGCATGGAAAGGTGTGAGGTGTGAGACAGATTAAAATGGGATCAATAGGGCAAATCAAGTTTGGAGACAAACCAACTTTTCTTTAGACAATTAAGTAAAGGACTGAATGAGGTTAATGGTGAGAGGATTTGATATGTGGAGTAGAGAAGGGTTGCATAACAAATGGTCCCTCATTTCCCAGTAAAGTAGAAAATAATTGCTTCTGTAGAGAGGGAAAGTGTAAAGGGTGGTTACCAACTTGAGGAAATAAGAAGAATGAGAATTCTTGGAAAGTATAGATACATCCTAAGAAAAATTCTAGAAAGATTTTTAGTCTAAAAGGTGCATAATTAGCTTCAAGGCACATAAAATATAATGATAGGGTGGTGGGAGAGAGAGACAGACAGGCAGACAGAAACAGAGACAGAGACAGAAAGAATGAACATTTATTATGCACTTTTTAATTATCAACAACACAGTCTCTAGCTATATATAATCTACAGTGCAATGAAGGAAATTAGCTATGTCTATAAATCACTATAATATAGGAGAGGTGAGATATAATATGAGGCATGTAAAGTTAAAGTACATAGCTGTATGAAAAATTTCATGAAGGAGAAATTGATTCTATATTAAGAGGAGGAATCAGTGAAAATATATGTATGGCTTTTGAGTGCATCTTTTAATAAGAGTAGAAAATGTTGTAGTAGATAGTGTACATGAGACTACTTAAGGAGGTCTGGGACATTCATATTCAAATATCAATTCTGTCACACTGGAAGTATGACTATAATCAAGTTATCTTGTCTCCCTGAGTCTTATTTTCATCATCTATAAGATGGGTATACCCCTTATATCTATCTTTTAGAGTTGTTGCAAAGTTCAAATTAAAGGATTCATGTAAAGAACTTTGCAAAACTCAAAGCACTAAACGATCATATGGCTAATTTTTAATGGAAATGGAAATAATGATAATTAAAATTTAGTATGGGTATTATTTACCTGGTTTCTTAGGTTATGTGGTAGATAGGGTATATTTGGTCGTCAGTGAAGCATTTGGCAAAATATTGCATAATATATTCCTCGAAGTAATGGAAAAATTGTGTACTAGATGATAGTTCTGTGCTTCTGACTATGTACACCCAAAGAATGCTTCATTTTATTGAGAGAAGATTCTAGTCAAATAACTCTGTCTTTGCACAGTTTTCTTCAACATTTTATCCCTGAATTTTATGAACATATCAATGGCATGCTATCAAATTTATGAATGATACTGGGCTGAATGATATAGTTAAGATATCAGATGACAAAAACAAGATAATTCACAAACTTGAATAGTGGGGAACATCAGACCAAACATAATTTAACATGATGAAAACTAAATCCTTAAACATATAGTTTGATGCCCGCACCAAAGGGGAGTGGGCTAAACATTAGAGTGTGGGAATGATGAGACACAAGCTAGGCAGGAAGCTGTCTAGGCAGTCCATTTATTTATCTGAAGGTAAGGGTTTATATGCTAATAGCAAAAGTTATTAATCTGGTATTCTACCTCCTAGTACTTTATTCCATTGTGTACATGTATGATCACTTTTCGGTAATCACTTCTCGGTAATCACACTTGCCCTGTTCCCTTGCTAAACAAGGAAAGATGGTGAGCCAATCACCCTGAACAACAATGAGCCCTTATGAGGTGTTGCCTAGGGAAAGCCTGACCCATCAACCCATGAGTGGACTGGCTCAGTATTGGCCCTCTACAATGGCTAAAAAAAAAAAAAAATATATATATATATATATATATATATATATATATATATATATATATATATATATATATATATATATATATATATATATATATATATCAACTTAGCATGATCTTGAAGGAACTGAAAGAATAGACAAGAGTTTATATTCTTATTCCTTGAAAATTTCAGTAGATCACAAATGCAATATAAGAGTATGAATTAACTGGCAGAAAAACTAAGAATATCACAGGTTACATTAATGGGAAAACAAACAAACAAACAATTGTCTAGAATAAGAGAATTCAGGATATTTTACTCTGTCCCACTCAGAAACCCTTTCAAGTAATGCATTCAGTGTCAGATGTCATATTTTTTTTTTTAAGCAATTGGGGTTAAGTAACTTGCTCAAGGTTACACGGCTAGTCATTATTTGTGTGTGGGTGCTCATTTTCTGAGGCCGGATCTGATCTTGGGTCATCCCAACTGCGAGGCCGGTGCTCTTACTCACTGAGCCACCTAGCCGCCCCTTTAGGGCAATTGGGGTTAAGTAACTTGCCCAAGGTTACATGGCTAGGTTTTTGTTTGTGTAGATTAAGTGTAGGAGGCTGGCTCCGAACTCAGGTCCTTCTGACTCCAGGGCAGGTGCTCTATTCACTGCGCCACCTAGCCGCTCCTCAGATGTCATATTTTAAAGGAACTTTAAGAAGAATCTGGTAAGATGAGAGTAACCAGAAGAGTGAAGGGAATAAAAACCATATGACATGAATCCCATTTAAAAGAAACAAAAAAAAAGTTTCAAATTTGATAAGGGACAGGAAGAATATCTGTCTTCAAATATATGAAAAAATTTTATGTAGATGGTACATTAAGACAACTGTGTGAGGTTTCAGGGTTCAGAACCAGGAACAATGAGGAAATTTTACAAGGAGGCATATTTCCTTTTAAAATGAAAATGACAACCGCAGCCATTTCTAACAATTTTAAAGTAATTTCCATTGAAAACAATAGAAATTATTTTCATATGGAAAGGGTTGCCCTAGTCAACAGCTGATTTACATAACATGCATATCTTAATAATAAAATCACTGATTCTTGGAGGTATCATAGAAACAATTCACACAATGTTAAAAGAATGAGGTCTCTGAAGTCTCATCAAATTCTAAAATATTAAGGTACTATAACACTTCTAGAGAATAGGGGGGAAATCTGTTATCTTAAAGGTTCTCATGGATAAATTCTGGTCTCAAGACAGTATTCTGATATATACTAACTGCCCATGCCTAACTTAAGAGGAGAAAATATGAGGTAGTTTTATATTAGTATTTGCCTGTATGCAAGAAATTCACAGTAAAAAAAAAAAACACTATAGACAAGAGATGGTCAAATTTAATTCCATTGTCACCAAATTCATTACCAACATCAAACTTTTACAAATAAGATAATACATTTAGAATAAATTTCAATTATACAGATTTTAAGCTTTTGAGTAATTTGTCATTCTAGAAATATTGAAAATCTAAATAAAGAAAATCAATTATATTTAGCTTTGTATGAACTGCTAGATGTTACTGACATTTTTCCAATGAAATATATTATGTCATTATAAACCAAATTGCTGACTATTTTTTTTTAAAGGTAGGGTGGGAAAACACTTGTGTAATGGAAATGCAGATTTAAAGATCTTCCCTGCCCCTAGGCCCTTTGATTGACTTAAGAGACTTTGATTGGCTTAAGTGACTCTGAGAACCTTCTTTAATTTGAAAGTATACTCTGCCCCCTAATAGGCTGAATGTGGTCACATGGAGCCTGTGGTAGGAGGCTTGGTTTTCAGGAATGACCACACCTTGATGGTGTGTGATTGGGCAGTGGGTCAATAGGGTTGTTACATTCTCTGAGCCAGGAGAAAGCTACATAAACCCTGATGGGAGGCTTTGCTTTGGGGCTCACTTTGAGAAGTGTTGTGTGATTTGACCAGATGAGACTCTGAGCAGCTGTTGAGAGCCCCCTGGCTTTGAAAACACAGATGTTGATGCTTCCCTCTCTGGTAACTGTGATGTGGTATTGATAATGGTTGAACAGTTTGGAAGCCTGTTTGTTTGATCTGTCTGTATACTCTGAAGTTCAGGGTGCTGACCTTTTCCCCTTGAACTAGGTAAACAATATAAGATATATGTTTGATTGATTAAAGTAAGCTTGTTAACCCATTTTGAGTTGCTTTCCTTTTTAAAAGCAGATCTAAGAACCTGTGTTGGCAGCCACCCTGTGGGGATGTTGTTGTGCTTGCTGCTACAACTTGACATAAGAAAAAAATCAATGAGGAACTTATAAAATATGCAAAGAATATATACACAATATTTTGGAATAAAGTCATTGAGAAAATGTGCTTTGGTTTTCATCAAATCTAATATATTCAAAAAATCAAAAGCATCCTTCACTTAAAGAAAATTTAGAAAACTAAGTTCACCTTCTTTAATTACAATTTCACTTTTAGCATCTAATGGTCTTTAGTGACCATTGAAATTAATTACATATTTATTGAGAGTTTGTAAATTCTTTAAAAAGACTTTATAAGCTTTACCATTAGGCTGAATATTGAATATTTATATTTTCTCTATACTGGTAATCCTATAAGACTAAGGCAGATATATATATATATATATATATATATATATATATATATATATATATATATATAATTCTTTATGTACTGGTAAATGCTGATGAAGTGAAAAGACAATAAGTGAAAATATACTTTTTAAGTGTCATAAGACTCAATACTTACTGCATGGTATTTATTAATTTCGCTGTATTAAGATAAAAGATGACAAAATAGTTATTTTATATAAAAATATAGAATGTTTTAGTTAATAAAATTTCCTCATGGGAGGGTCCCTTATATTTGAATTTAACTCAGGAAATTTCACCTGAACAACCAAAAATACATTTAATGATATAATCTTACTAACTTGTCAAATGTCCTTAAAAGTAAATGAATGATAATTTATTTACCTTTTTAAGGAAGTTTGGAATTATAATATGGTGCCCTCAGACTTCCTTTCCTTCACTTCGTGAAGTCCGATGAAGAGAAAAGGCAATTATGAAAATGAATATGAACTTATCTTAATGATAAAAATGATCCAAATTTATATGACTGAGCAAATGATAGTGTAGAGTTACAGAAAAGCAAAACAAATAAAACAATCCAAAAAAAAAGGATGAATGCACAGTAATTCAAGTCGGTAAGCAATCATTGTTAGAATATTTAGTATCTCCTATTTAAGGGTAAACTTTAGATTTCACTTCCCATATGTTATTTCTTGCAAATAGTAAGTGAGAGTTCATTTTAGCTATGCCTTGATGATAAATGGGTGTACTTTTTCTTTTCAAATGCTTTATTATTACTTCATTCATTCCACCAGTTTTTTTGTTACAAATTTTCTCCCTGTTTTTCCCCTACCCACCTTTCCAAATAGCAGTCCCCCAGGATATCCCCTCCTCTTATTTCCCAATTACGTGTAAATTATAATATAATATACATATACATATATATATGTATATATATATATATATATATGTGTGTGTGTATATATATGTGTGTGTATGTATATATATGTACATTTTGTTTTTAAACTTTGAATTGCAAATTCATTCCTTTCTTCCCTTGTCACCCACCTTTACTGGGAAGGTAAGCAATTCAATATAGGTTGTACATGTGTAGCTAACGCAAAACATTACCACAGTAGTTATATTGTAGAAAATTGAATATATTTCCCTCCCTCCTATCCCACCTCCCACTTGTTCTATTCTCTACTTTGGTCGTGCCCCTTTTCAAAAATGTGTGAATCTTGCTTCCCTCAAAACCCAAACTGCCCTCCCTTCCATCATCCCCCGCTCTCATCCCCTTCCCCCCGGCTCTCCTGTAGGGTGAGATATCCTATTTTGTATGTATGTCATTCTCTCCCTAAGCCAAATTCAATGATTATAATGTCGACCCATTCCCTTATGCCTTCCTGTTCTTCTGCTCCACTGTATCTATTTTTCCTTGCTTCTTCTATATGAGATACTTTGCCCTGTTCCGTCTCTCCCCATCTCCTCTCATTATATTCCTCTCTCACCTCTTGATTTCACCTTTTAGGAATCATCCCTTCCTATTAAATTGGTCTTGTGCCCTCTGTCTATACATACCTGTAAACATATATATATATATATATAGAGAGAGAGAGAGAGAGAGAGAGAGAGAGAGAGAGAGATTCCCTTCCAACTATTTTCATACTAAGAAAAGTTTCCTCAGTTACAATTATCATTTTTCCATGTAGGAATGTAAATAGTTCAACTCTGATAAGTTCCTTATGATTTCTTTTCTCTGTTTACCTTCTCATGCTTCTGTTGCTTCTTGTATCTCAATGTCAAATTTTCTACACAAGTCCATTTTTTTCTTCAAGAATGCTTGAAAGTCCTCTAATCCACTGAATGACCATATTTTCCCCTGAAACATGATACTCAGTTTTGCTGGGTAGGTGATTCTTGTTTTTAATCCCACATCGTTTTACCTGTGGAATATCATATTCCAGGCCCTGCGATTCCTTAGTGTAGATTACATCTATTATCCTGATTGTGATTTCACAATATTCAAATTGTTTCTTCCTGGCTGCTTCTAATAGTCTCTACTTATTCTGGGAATTCCAGAACCTGGCTATAATATTCCTAGGAATTTTCTTTTTGGGATCTTTTTAAGGAGGTGATGGGTGGATCCTTTCAACATCTATTTTGCCTTCTGGTTCTAATACATCAGGGCAATTTTCCTTGAATATTTCTTGGAGGATGGTTTCTAGGTTTCTTTGATCATGGCTTTCAGGTAGTCCAATAATTTTTAAATTATCTGTCCTGGATCTATTTTCCAGGTCAGTGGTTTTTCCCATGAGATATTTCACATTGCCTTCTATTCTTTCATTTGTTTGGATCTGTTTAACAGCATCTTGATTTCTCAAAAAGTCAGTAGTTTCCCTTTGGTCCATTCTCTTCCCAATTTTTCCTCCACTTCTCTTATCTGCTTCTTAAGGTCCTCCTATGTCCATATTTTCATTTGAAGCTTTTGGTGCAGGAGTTCTGACCTTACAGTCCTCATCCCATTCTATGCTTTAATCCTCTTTGCCCCCCAACTAGGAATCTAATGTTGAATTTTTCTGTTTATTGTGTTTCCTTTGCCTAGGCATGTTGCCACTCAATTACTTGAATTTTAGGCTTTTTGCCACATTGGACTCGACACCAGACAGGGGAGTTTCCATCCCAAATGCTGGGGTTTTCTCAGCTGCCAGAGGTATTAGTTGGGTGCCCTGTCAGAGGCCTCTACGCCCTCTGGCAAGCTGATCACTCACCCCAGGACCTCCACCCCAGACCACAATCCCAATCCAAGCAGGTTAAAGCAAGAGCACTTACCCCCTAGACTGGTCCCCAGGTCCCCCTACAGTCTTCATGCCAGGAGCTGAAGCTGCATTGTGGTGCCAGCTGTGCCAAGGTGTCTCAGTGGCTTCTCCCCCCGGGGGCAAAAGCCACACACTCCCAACTACTGGTCCCAAAGTCCATAATGCATTGACCTCTCAATTTCTCCTCTGCATCTATGTGTAGATAATTCTGGAAATGCCCACAGCTGCTGGTGTTCTGGAGTCCCTCCTGCTGGCTGCTGGTCAGGCCCACACTCGGGCTAAAACCTCTGGCTCAAGCGGGGCTGAAGTTGACTCCCAGAGAGCTATGCTGGCTGCTCCCTGCCAGGCTGCCAGGCTGTCATTTGTGGGAGGTTACCTTCTCTGTGTCATTTTGTGGGTTGTGTAGATCAAAAGTTTGTTCAGAGTCCCCTTTTATATGGATTGGTGAATGTGGGACTTGGAGCCCTGGGGAAGTCCTGATTCTATTCCACCATCTTGGCTCCACCCCACTTTGTTTTTAATATACAAATCATGGAGATCCTGGATCATTGTTATTTTCTTCCATCTTGTAGGTTAAACATATAGTTTTGTAAAAACAAATAAATAAAAAACCAAAAAGAAGCAAATCTAGTCCTATTAAACTAATTTATAATTGATGGTAGGATAATGCCATAGGAAAGTGGTTTTACACAAAGCCATTCCATAGGAAAGTAGTTTTACACAAGGCCCCAAAGACTGTTTGGAATTATTATAATCCAATAACATCTATCAGAAATAAACCATGAGATTTCAAATTTGTAAATCACTTTGCACCTGGCTCATTGAAGTAACTACTAAAATAATCCCAGGTCAAGACTAAAATAGTTATATTTTTAGCAAATTTTATTTGCTTCTGATAGTAATTAACTCATTGCCAGATATGAGAAGTAAAATGATTCAGGTGAAAGAATATAGAAGGCCATGCCTTTAGACAAACTGGTTTAAAATTCTAACATAGAGTCTTAATAAAACTCTATAGCTGGGCTGGTTAGGTGGAACAGTGAATAGACCACCACCCTTGGAGTCAGGAGGACCTGGGTTCAAATATGGCCTCAGACACTTAACACAAAACTAGCCATGTGACCTTGGGCAAGTCACTTGGCCCCAGTTGCCCTACCCACCCCTCTCCAAATAAAAAAGAAAAAAAGGACTCCATAGCTAATAGGTTGGTAACAATTAGAGAGTTATTAAATTTTTCAGCGCCTAAATATTTTTGTATGAAATTTGAATAATATAGAAAGTATAATAATAAATAGGAAGTATAATACTTCCTACCTCACAGGACTGATGTCAGGAAATCACTTTTTATTCATAGAGAACTATTGTAAACCTGAATTATTACCAAAGGTAGAAATAGTATTAATAAACTGATAGTTTATTCTCAACTAATCTTTTGTGTTCAGAAGCCTACTTCATCAGAAAGCTACTTCAAGCATAATTTCTGGCAGTGATTTCTTTAAAGGGTCAGACAATGATTTGAGGAAAATATGATAAAGTCCAGAAATGACCATTAATGGAAGTTCAAATGAACACTGACCCATGTATTTAGTTTATATCATAGCAAACCACTTAGTAAAGCATGAAAAGGCTATGATTTGCCAGTCAAAACAAACAAGTTTATTATCAATCATAATCTGTACTAAGTAGGGGATACAAAGAAAAGTAGGTAAACAACAGCTACAGTCTTTGTTCTCAAAATAACTCTTCATAGTCCCTTGGATCATAGCACACCAATACTGTCTATGGCGATTTGTGGCAGAGATACTGGAGCAGTTTGCCATTTCCTTCTCTACTTGATTAAGACAAAGAGAGGCTAAGTCACTTACACAGGGTCACACAGTTGGTCAGTGTCTGAGGCTAAATTTTGACTTAGTTCTTATTGACTCCAAGCCAAGTACTCTAACCTCTTAGCCTCCTAAGTGCTTCCAAGGAAAATAAAGATTAAGTGACTTAATCACATAACTAAAAAGTATCTGAGGCTGGGTTTGAACTCAGGTCATTTTGATTCTAAGCCAAGAGCTCTATATACTTAACTATCTAATTGCCTGTGCTGTCAAGGCACTCAAAGTCTAATAGGAGAGACAAAATGAAAACAACTATGTATAAATAAGCTATACAGGATAAATTGGAGTCAGTCAACAAAGAGAAGGCACTATTATTAAGGTGACTATGAAATGTGTTTTGTGGGTGGTAGAATTTTAGTTGGGACTTAAAAGATACCAAGGAAGCCAGGAAAAGTCAATTAAAAAAAGACAGAATTCCCATCATCTGGGAACAGGCAAGGAAAATGTCTTTCTTTGGTGAAGGACAGCAAGCATGACAGTATCATTGGACCTTAGGTATGGCAGAGGAGTGGGGGAGTAAAAATAAGTTGTAAGAAGACTGGAAAGGTAGGAAGAGACAGATTGTGGAGGACTTTGGCATCAAACACAAAGACTTTATGTCTGAACCTGTAGGTGATAGGAAGCCACTGGAATTTACTGAACAGATGGGATGACACAGTCATGCCTGAAATTTAGGAAGATCGATTTGACAGCTGGAGTAGAGAGACACTTGAGAAAGGGAAACCAAACAGAAGGTTATTGATGTAGTCAAAATGTGGTTATATTATGGCCTGGACTAGCGTGGTGAAGTATCAGTGTCAGGGAGAATAGACAATTTTTGGCAATGAGAGGGAGAGAGGAGTGAGAGTGAAGAGTTTAGAATGTCACTACAAAATGTATCTGTACCAGTGAACTCTAAGGTATTTTGATGAATTGTATTTTAACATACAATAACACATTTTTAGATCCTCGTTTTGTTTAATTATGAGATTCGAATGTTTTTGTTTGTTTTATTTCTTCACATTTTTACTTGTGTTGCCATACATAGAAGATTAGGTAGATTGGATATGTATTTACTTAATAGATATATCATGAGATAATTGATGGAAAGTCAGCGTCAGAGTCAGAAAACTGGTGTCAAGTTGAATCTTTATCATGAACTTATTATGCAACTACAGTAAATCATTTGATCTCTCAGTGTACCAGACAACATTCTAATATTATTAGTTGCAGAAGGGGTACTGATTTAAATTGTTAGAGTGAAAGGACTCCCTGCCAATTAAATCATAGGTTCAGTCCAAAAAAAGGTGGTCAAATCAGGTTCTAGAAGCTGTAGTATTTGCTTGATTTTTCTTAAGATAAAGACATTTATCTATCTTATTATAGTATCTTTCCATGAGGACCTTGGGGCAGCTAGATGGCTCAATGGACAGACTGCTGAGTTTGGAGTCAAAAATACCTGAGTTCAAATCTGACCTCAGACACATATCTATATGACCACAGGCAAGTCATTTAATGTCTGTTTGGCTTAATCTACTGGAGAAGGAAATGGCAAATCACTCCATTATTGTTTGTCAAAAAAATTCCATGAACAGTATGATCCATGAAATAAAAAAGAGCTGGATAGGAATAAGCAACAATGAGTTTTCATAGCTAACTTTTCCTTAATTCAGTCTGTTTGGTTTAAACACCTATGATTTGAACTTTAAGCAAAGAATTGAAAATGTGAGTGATTTTTCCCCCTATTTCAAAATAAGTTCAAATTCAAATATCTTCAGAATGTATGCTTTCTACAATTAAAAAAAAAAAAACAGTGCTTCTTTTTCTTTCCCTATTCTGTAGCACCAGTGAAATATTTTAATAGCTAGGAATTTATAACTGGATATTTTATCACTTAAGGACATTTTCAGACAAAACATGTTTTCCATTGTCTGGATATGGCATTAGAAAAGACATGATGCAGGATCAACACAGCTATGCTTGAGTAACTGTAAATCTGGGACTAAGATCAAGTGATGAAGGAAAAAAAAAACAACTTTGAAAAGCACACTTAGAAAAGGGGGCAAAGAAATCACCAAGAAAATAACACATATCCAAGAATCATTTAATAGGTTTAAAATACACACACACACACACACACACACACACACACACACAGAGTGAGAGAGAGAGAGGGAGAGAGAGAGAGAGAGAGAGAGAGAGAGAGAGAGAGAGAGAGAGGGAGGGAGGGAGGGAGAGAGAACAACTGGTGAAGCTATTAATGAAAATTGTGTTCCTAACAGCATAAAAAAAAGTTATATGACAAATAGTCCATGATAGATCTGATGAACATGATTTTCTTGAAATTTTAGTGTTATTGTTTGAAATACTCATGCTTAATAGCATTAGAAACAATAAGTTTTAGTCCCTTTAAAAAATGGAATAGACTTTGAAGGTATACCAGTAAAAGGAAAGGAAAAAACTATTAACTCATTTTTTAGAATAGTATTTGCATATATGCTTATGTATGCTCCAAATAGATTCATATGTGTGTATACATGTTCAAATGAATTAAAATATGTGTATACACAGAATTATATATGTGCATTATCAAATATATTCATACATATGTATCGTATATTTGTTCTAAATTATATGTACATGTATATATCCCTATATAAGTATGTGTGAATGAGTATTTGCATTTTAAGTGTATATGTACATATGTATATATATACATATATATTCTATAGGTATTCTAGATTATATGTGTATATGTTCTAAAGATATGAACATATGTACATATTTATAAGTAAATGCCTATCATAGATCTGATATCAGAAAAGACTTCAGTGATCATTCAATCTGGCGTCCCAAACCAATGTTCAAAATTGTTTCATTGTAGTAACAGAGTCAGGGCAGTTAGAAAGGACAGAGCATTGGGCTTGGAGTCAGGAAGATCTGAGTTAAAATCTGTCCTCAGATGCTTACTAGCTATGTGACCCTGGATAAGTCATTCAACCTGATTTGCCTCAGTTACCTCATCTGCAAAATGAGCTGAATAAGGATATGGCAAACCATTCCAGGAGCTTCACCAGGAAAACCCCAAATTGAGTTAAGAAGAGTCAGACACAACTGGATAGCTAAAATAGGACCAAGATTTGAACCTAGATTTTCTGTCTCCAAATTCCATGTTGTTTTTATTTTATTATAATCTTTCCACTTGCATATTATCCCCTATTACTCTTACCGCTTAACTCCCTGTTAATTTTTTTAAAACAAATGCTTTAACTTCAGTTTTACATCATTCATTTCTGCCAGATTTTGAGTTACAATTTTTTTCCTCATTTTTCCCCTACCCACCATCCCAGAATAGCAGTCCCACAAGATATTGCTTCCTCCAATCTGCTCTCTCCCATATCTTCTCCCATATCCCCTTCAACTTTTCCATTTGAGCATGGCCTGTTAAATTTTTTTAGTGTTATCATTCCCTATGGAATAAGAATTAAATTATTTAACCTGTTATTCAGGGCCCTCTATAAGTCTCACTCTCATCTACCCATCCAGTTACCTATGCTGTATGCTCCAACCAGATTAGAATACTCGTATTTCCCTAAATTCATCTCATATGTTCTTTACTATCCTTTATTTAGTTATATGGCTTTTGTTTGTATCTTCAAAACAACAACAACAGACCTTGCTATCTACCATGTACAGGTGTAGTAGTTTGAGAGCTGGTTGTAGAGCCAAGAAAATCTCAGTTCATTCAACCACCACCCTTCTAACACACAGTTACACAGTTGTAACTCTGAAAAACTCAGCTTTTCAGTGCATTAAGCTACCTTTTAAGATTATAAATTAATGAGAGTTCCTTGGTCTATCCCAAGTTATAGACTTCTGTTTGGTCTCTGCCTCATGTCCCTTTCTGGTACATTCTATACTCCATGAAACTATTATACCAATCTCCCCAAAGCACAGGACTGACCATATCATCCCCATTATTCAATAAACCCCAGTCATCTCCTATTACATCCAGAATAAATGGAATGGCAAGCAAAGAAGTACTTATCTCCTTGTTTCAGCTATTTAATAATTTAGCACCTTGTTTTAGTTCAAGTTTCTTTTGATCTTGTGAACCCCATAGTGGGAGGAATTTGCTGATGCAACAGGAAGGGGTGGAACAGAAAGGATCTAATAACCATATATAAGGAGAAGCCCAAGCTGGGAAAGAGCAGAATTGAGAAGGGGAACTTAGTGGTGGCCAGGTACTCTGTCTGTTCTGTTTGTGTTGATTTTTGTTTCTGGTACTTTGTACAGAAGTCCTGGGACCTCCCTGGAACCCCTAAAAGAGGATTTTCTTGTTGTCTGCCTACAAAAGTCTTGGAAGAGTGTTTTGGAGGTCCTGGGGCTATACTGACAATTTTTGTGGAGTTCTCAGACTTTGTTTGTGGGTCTGTGTTGATTTCACAGGCAGAAAGTGAATTGATGATGGTGTCAGCAATGTGCATGAATGCCATTTTGATTCTGTTAAGCTTTTTCTTCCCAGAAACAGAAACTGTGAAGGGGTCAAGTTGGACTGGACACTGTGAACTTCAATATGGAACAGAACTGGATGAGGAACTTGATGAAGAACTGGACAAGGAACTGGATGAGGAACTGGATGAAGAGATGAGATCTGCCTGCCTTTGAATCCAGGTAACAGGTAGTTTCAGGCAGGAGCTGGGACCATGGAAGAGGAACCATGGAACCTGAGAGCCAGCCTTGAGTCAATATAAAAACAACTCTCCATGGGTACTTAATGGGGACTGAGAAGATCATGATTTACTGTGACATAGGGATGGAGAACGTTGACCTTTGTACTTTGTGTCTCTTAAGGGGGCTTGTTCCTTAAGGATGACTGAGTTAAGGACTTACTAAATGATATCTTTTGCTTAAAACTTTGTGGCCACTGTGATGAAAACTTTTTTAGGGATAAGTTTTTATGTTATAACATTGTGAATGCTATACTTTGGTTTCTGTGAATATTTTGCCTTAATTACTACTGAATAAATATAGAGTTCCCTATACTATGTGATCAGAAACTTAAAGCTGTTCACAGCAGCAGTCCTCTGCAAAGCTGCTCATGCTTGGCTTTACCATAACAGATATTTGTTATTTTTTATATTTTAAAGCCCTCTATAAACTAGTTCCTTTCTACCTTTCCATTCATCTTAAAACCTTATTTCCTTCACTATAGTCTACTATCCAATGGCATGAGTTTTCTTCCTTTTCCTCATACAAGACACTCCATGTCTTGATGAATTTTCAATGGCTATGCCCCATGCCTGGAATTCTCTATTTCTCTCTCTCTGCCTACTCAATTCCTTTGCTTCTTTCAAGTTTCAGCTATATGTCCTCCTTCAGCAAGTTCTTGGCAGTCCTTTTCAGTGCTAGTGACTTCCTTCTAAAGTTATCTCCAATTTATTGTACATGTATTTTGTTTCTACATTGTCTGTAAATGTGTTCTACCTGAATCCCTAGTAAATTGTAACCTTCTTGATGGCAATGACTATTTTTGTCTTTCGTGGTATCCCTAGTGCGTAGCCAGTCACAATGCAATGTATGCTTATGCAATACTTTCACTGGACTTGACATTTCTATGGCTCTCCTTATGGTTAAAATTCCCTCCACGTGTATTTATTTGTTCAAATGCTAACCATGATATCTAATGCCACCTTCCCATAAAACTTTAAGCTTTGTTGCTCAAGAACTTACTACTGAATTGAATTTTGGCTGTGGAGAGCAGAAGGAAAGTGAATAAGCATTTATATGGTACATGATAGGGCCATACACTTTTCTATCACAACAATTCTGTAAGGAAGATGCCATTATCATCCCCATTTTACAGAAGAGGAATCTGAAGCAAACAGATATTATTTGACTTATCTAAGATCATAGAGCTAGTATGTTTCTGAGGCCAGATTTGTTTTTGTCTTCCTATCTCGAATTTCAACAATCATTTCACTACACCACATATGTGCAATCCAGAGGTACTCAGCCTGTCTGGAATTTTTACAAAGAATTTCAAGTATTTTAATACTTTTAGATGCCATGAAAATATATATCAGATGCATGATTCATTTCATCATTTTATATTTGTAGAATACAATATTTAATACACTAGGCAATAACATTGGCAATAAAATTGCAATAGGCAATGTTTGTTGCTAATTAATAAAACCTCACTATGTGCCCCACATCTTTTTAGGGGATAATAGAGGAAGGAGAAAAGAACAGACTATTGTATGGTTGGAATAGTTTAGTTTGAACAGAAACAAGTAAATGGCACCCACATTATTTGAGAGTCATTGAAATTTTATGTTTATTTAAGAGTGATGGATGTCACATCATTAGATAATGCATCAAACATTAATGAAGGAAGACTGTGTTTCTAAAATGTCATTGATAATTGGCTAGTCACTATTTCTCCAAGTACTATAATGAACTAAAAACAGAGGAGGCAAGATCAGCATACATATTGCTCTCTAAATGAGACTGCTGTTTTCCAAACTATTGTCTCTTTTAAACACCTGTCACAATTCACCAAGATAAAAACTTTATCCTAGGAAATAGAACTGTCAAAGGTATTTTTTTTATCTAATGGAAATGTAAAACATTAAGTTGAAAAGACAAAGTTACCTTCTGTTTATGGAAATATGAGTGGAAATGTTTTGAGAGAAATTATGCAGTATTTTTGGAAATATGTTACAGAGCCTGTCCCATGAGTCAAGCAGGGTTGGGTTTGGCCCATACCAGAGATGACACATATGCTGTGGCTGGCTGCAGCACTTCAAGGAAAGTCTGATATTAAGAATTTGTGTCATTGGGAGTATCTAGATGGCAGGCTACTTCCTACATATAATCAATGGGATGTCCACTGTTATAAATTATGACATTTCTTTTACTAAACTCCTATGAGGTGGACATTACTATAGTTATAAATACATTACTTATCACCAAGTGGAATATGGCTATGCATGATATGAGTAATTTCATCAGAGTTCTTTTAAAAATTTGATTTTAAAACTAGAAAGACATTATTTCATGTATATGATATTTTAGAGTCTGGTAAAGACATAAACTAATGATTTATTTTCCCAACAATTTTATGAATCCCTATTCTCATTATTATGAACTTTTTCTTCCTAGCTGTAAATCACAACTGCACAACCTAAGCAAACTTCCTCATCCTATGCAATTTTTGTCCATTTCATCCCATATGTTGGGTAGAGTTTAGGAATATGCCCAATTTCCAGTCAACCTTTCAATTACACTCATATTTTATGGATAGGAATGCATGGTAAGAAGGGGGAATCTTTTAATTACCTTCCCCCATTTTGTTATGTAACAAGCCTATTGTTTCTCCTAATCATATATAGGATCACAGAATATAAACTGGAAAGGACCTTAGAGAAAATCAAGCCCAACTCTCATTTTAGAAATATGGAATATGTATACCAAATGACTTGCACAGTTAGCTAGTGTTTGAAGCAGAATCTGAAACACAGGACTTACTGATTCTATGTTTTGTCCTATCATGTCAAATTCATGAATATTCTCTCAGTGCATTTTTAGTGCATAAGACATCCTTTTTTGGGGATCATTCATTCTCACCACATATTTTTCTATTTCTATCTTGTTCATCACCTAGAGTTATGATGCTATTGAGATTGTACTTTGGAAATAAAGCATTAAAGGGAATATTGCTGTTATTAAGATGGTCTTTTGTTCAAATAAATATTTTGACATCTTGGAAGTTTCTGCACAATTTCCTAAATGTATATATTTCAATTTCTTCTTCCTTGTAGACAAATTTTGGATACAGTTCCTTGTGCCTGTTTATACATATATGTATGTCCTAATTCAATGTGTCTGAGTTGTTCTTTTAACTACATTTCATAATATCACCAATGAATATTCTTCATGAGTTTTACATTTTTCCTATGTAGAAATCTAAGCCAATATCTCTTGTCTTTTGATTTCAATGAGAAAGTCCTCTAGAGATTGATGCAAATAATACAACACCATCCTCTGTATATTGTAAAAGATGAAAATATATAGGAATTTTCATTATTGGAAGACAAGTGTGGTAAGATACACACATATACACTAATGAACAGCTGATGTAAATTTGAATTGATACAAACATTCTGGAAAGCAAATTGGAACTTCATAAAGTGATTAAAACATACCCTTTGACAGGGAGATCCCAGTGCTAATAATATACCCCAAGAAGGTGAATGAAAAGAGTTAATTTACATAAAAATATTTATAGTGGAATTTGTATTAATAGCAAAAAACTTTAAATACAGTGCACATACATCAAATAGGTAAAGGATAACCAAATTGTGGTGTATTAATGCAATGAAATATTACTGTACTTTAAATGATGAAAATATTGAATGCAGAGAATCATTGCAATACGTGATCTGATAAGCAAAGTAAATGGGATCATGAAAATAATATACATAAGTACCATTACAATATTAATGGAAAGAACAACAAGAAATACTCAGTGCTGCTATAGTGACCCATCTGTCTGTTTTGGCTGGTGTAATGTCATTTTTTAAAATTTACCTTTTTTTTAAAGCAATTGGGGTTAAGTAACTTGCTCAAGGTTACATGGCTAGTCATTATTTATGTGTGGGTGCTCATTTTCTGAGGCTGGATTCGATCTCGGGTCATCCCAACTCCGAGGGTGGCATTCTTACTTATTGCACCACCCAGCCATCCCTTAAAAGTTACTTTTGCTTAATCCCTCCCCTTTCCTTTTTATTCTACTGTAAGGGATTTATTTTCTTTCAGGAAAAAGGGGAAGAATATGCCACGAAACAAATTTAAGGGCAGTGGAGGTGGAAGTTGATTGCAAAAACAACTGGGAAAATCAGTCATTGATCAATTGATGCCCAAGAGCAGGAAGGATCAAGAACCCAATGAATAAGAGGCTACCTCAGAAAACTGCTTATTTCTCCCAGCAAAACCCTTAATTCCATCATCCAAGGAAGCAACTCTTTTGGAGAAGGGCACAAGCATCCCTTTCAACAGCTAATCCATTGC
Organism: Gymnobelideus leadbeateri; assembly: GCA_011680675.1. NCBI lineage: Eukaryota > Metazoa > Chordata > Mammalia > Diprotodontia > Petauridae > Gymnobelideus > Gymnobelideus leadbeateri. The sequence continues at coordinate 386,901 of WOXC01002765.1, forward strand.
CACTAGCAGGGCAGATAAGCCTTCCTAACTGAAGTGGCAAGGCATCCTGAGGGAGAGTAGTAGTTGATATGGGCCAGGTTGATAAAATCATCATTGCTACCTTGATCAGTGCTTTCCCTCAGATCCCATGGAGATAGGCAACGTCCCTAAATCCATAAGCCCTGATAATAGCAGTATTTTTCTCCTAATCACCGCTCCTTTGAAGCCAAACAGGCAGTTCTATTTGAACAGAGCATGTAACATGGAATCTGCATTTATCTATATTGCAACCAATACTGCTTCAACAAACATAGTTATAGCAAACTTGAGACTGGTAAACTTTTCATCTGGCATGCAAGTGAAAACTCCTATATTTGTTTTCTCCCCCCTTAGAATGCAAACAACTTGAGAGCATGGACTATACTGCTTATTATTTTGATAACAAAATTGTATTACATCACATTGATAAATTACAACTTGTTTAGCCATTCCCCAAATTATGGGCATTCTCTCGATTTCAAATTCCTTGCTGCAACAAGAAAAAAAATACTATAAAAATTTTGTACACATAAGTCCTTTTCCATATTTTTTTATCTTTTGGAGAAATAGAGCTAGTTGGGGTATTGCTGGGTCAAAAGGTATACACAATTTAAAATTCCCTTTGGGCACAGTTTCAAATTCTTCTCCAGAAAGGCTCGAAAATTTTGCCACTCAACCAAAGGATTAGGTTCCCAGTGAATAACCATATCCCCTCCAACATTAGTCATTTATTTCTGTGATTTTAGCCAATCTGATAGGTGAAAGGTGGTAGTTCAATGTTATTTTAATTCACATTTCTCTCATCAATAGCGATTTAGACAATTCTTCATATGACTGACTATAGATAACTTTGATTTCTTGTTCTGAAAACTGTTTATAGCTTTTGAAAATGAATCAATGGGAAATGACTCATTTTCTTTTGAATTTGACCCAATTCTATAAATATTTGAGAAATAAGGCCTTTATCAGAAAAACTTGCTATGCATTTTTTATTCCAGTTTCCTGCTTTCCTTCTAATCTTGTTTGAATTGGATTGGGTGGTGAGCATATTTTTTAAAATTTTGTAATGAAAACGAATAATTTTATATCTCAAAATATTCTCTATCTATAATTTGGTCATAAGTTCTTCTCTTACATATTGATTTATCTGAGAAACAAAATTCCCCACACTCCCCCAATTTGCTTATGATATCCACCTTTATATCTAAATCATATAAAATTTGAGTTTGTATTGGTATATGGTATGATAATTGGCTTTATGCCTAGTTTCTACCAAACTGCTTTCCAGTTTTCATAGAAATTTCCTAGAAATTCTGTCAAATAGTGAGTTTTTGTACCAAAACCTGGATCTTTGAGTTTATTTAACACTTATGTTCATTTACTATTGGGTTGTTGTGTACCTACTCTATTCCATTGATCTACTACTATATTTCTTAACCAGGACAAGATTGTTTTGATGATTATCATGTTGTAATAAAATTTGAGGTCTGACTGATATTGTTAGACCAACTTCCTTTAAATTTTGTTTTCATTTATTCCCTTTAAATTCTTAACAATTTGTTCTTCCAAATGAATTTGGTCATTGTTTTTTTTTTTTATTTTGTGGTTCTATAAAACCCTTTTTATTTGATTTGTATGGCACTGAATAAGTAAAATAAAAGATAGAATTGATTTTTTTTATAATATTGGCTTGACCTATCCATGAGCAATTGATTTTTCTCTAATGCTTTAGATCTAGCTTTATTTGGGTGGAAAGTGTTTTGTGATCACGTTCATATAATCTTTGGATCTGTGTTGATTGGTAGAATCCAAGTATTTTAAACTGTCTGAAAATATTTTAAGTGGAATTTCTCTGTATTTCTTCCTGAGGTGTTTTTTTGGTAGTACACAGAAAGACTGGTAATCAATGTGGGATTTTAAAAAATATCTTGCAACCTTGCTGAAGTTGTTGATTCTTTGCCCCCCAGACCCCAGAGTTCTCTAAGTATAACACCATTACCATCTTTAAACATTCATAGTTTTGTTTCCTCATTGCTTATTCTAATTTTTAATGTCTTTGTCTTTTCTTATTGGGATAGGTAGCATTTCTAGTACAGTATTGAATACTAGTCATGATCATAGGCATCTTTGCTTCACTCCTGATCTTATTGGGAAGGCTTCTAGGGTATTCCCCACTACGGATGATGTTTTCTTTTGGTTTTATATAGATAGGATTTATCATTTTAAGAAAAGATCCATTTATACCTATGCTTTTGACTGTGTTTTGTTTTGTTTTGTTCAAGCAGAGTCAAGATGGCGAAGTAAAAGCACAAATTTTGAGTGGGCTCCAGCTCCAACCACTTTCAATACTTGTAAAAAATGACTCTAAACAAATTTTAGAGCTACAGAATCCACAAACTGACACAGAGAGGAACAAATCTCCTGCTGATGGCAGCCAGGCAGGCTTATTGGACAGGTCTATTTCAGTCTATAGGGAGATGAGCACTGTGAGCTCATGAGTCATGGTTCCAGCCACAGGGTAGCCCAGACCAGACAGAGCAGACTTTAGGAGAGTGAATAACCAGCAGCTGTGGAGGTTTCCAGGCTTCTCAACCCATAAACACCAAAGAGAAAATAAAAGGTCAGTGGGGAGCTCTGTTGGAAGGTTGAAGGAAGAGCAAGATCCAGCTCCTCCTTCAGGGGCTAGAAGCAGTAGAAGCATGGCAGCTACAGCTGCTCCCATGTGGTTGCTTCCAGAGCTCCTGGAATGCAGATTTTAGGGGGACAAAGCAACCATTCAGAGGGTAATCACTCTTGCTTTGACCTACTTGGATCTGGATAACAATCTTGGGTGGTGGCCCTGGTGTGTATGACCAGGGTGCCAGAACTTGTGGGGGCTGTAGAGAGGGTGCCCAGTTAATGGATCTGGCAGCTGAGAAAATCCAAGCAATTTGGAACAAAACTATATCCATTCTGAAAACAGAGTTCTATCATGGCAAAGAGCTCAAAAGTCAACTAATTGGCAAGATGAACAAGCAGAGGAAATGCCAGCAGACCATACAATCCTTTTTTGAGAACAAAAAGGATAAAAGCATGGAACTGGAGTGGGATAACAAAGTCAGAACTCCTGCATTAAAAGCTTCCAAGAAAAACATGAACTGGTCACAGGCCATGGAGGAATTCAAGAAGGATTTTGAAAATCAAGTAAGAGAAGTGGAGAAAAAATTGGGAAGAGAAATGAGCATAATGCAAGAAAATCACAAAAAGTGAGTCAACAACCTGCTAAAAGAGACCTCAAAAATACTGAAAAAAAATAACACCTTAAAAATAGACTAACTCAAATGGCAAAAGAGGCCCAAAAAGCCAATAAGGAGAAGAATGCCTTAAAAAGCCAAATTTGACAGATGGAAAAGGAATTCCAACAACTCACCGAAGAGAATAATTCCTTCAAAATTAGATTGGGGCAAATGGAAGTTAATGACTCTATAAGAAATTAAGATACTATAAAACAGATCCAAACAAATGAAAAAAATAGAAGGCAATGTGAAATATCTCATTGGAAAAACCACTGATCTAGAAAATAGATCCAGGAGAGATAATTTAAAAATTACTGGACTTGGGGTGCCTAGGGAGCGCAGTGAGTAAGGGCACCAGCCCTGAAGTCGAGAGGACCAGGGATGGGTTCTGATCTCAGATATTTAACACCCACACAAAAATAACTGGCCGTGTAACCTTGAACAAGTTACTTAACCCCAATTGCTTTAAAAAAAAATTGGACTTCCTAAAAGCCATGATCATAATAAAAGCCCAGATACCATCTTTCAAGAAATTATCAAGCAAAATTGCCCTGATATTCCAGAATGTGAAGGAAAAATAGAAATGGAAAGAATCCACTCATTGCCTCCTGAAAAAAATCCCAAAAAGAAAACTCCTAGGAATATTGTAACCAAATTCCAGAGTTTCCAGGTCAAGGCGAAAATACTGTGAGCAGTCAGGAAGAAACAATTTGAATACTGTGGAAACATAATCAAGACAAGACAAGACCTAGCAGCTTCTACATAAAGGGATAGAAGGGCTTGGAATATGATATTCTGGAGGTCAAAGGAACTAGGATTAAAACCAAGAATCACCTACCCAGCAAAACTGATTATAGTGCTTCAGGGCAAAATATAATTCAATGAAATAGAGGACTTTCAAGAATTCTTTTTTTTTTTTTTGCATGGAATGACCTCTTTATTAGACAACCCTAGGCAATAAGATTTTAACGGCCCTAAACCCCTAAAATACCATATGTCTTCTTTATGTGATCATAGTCTTTGCACTGAGATACACAGCAATGATAACAGGGCTCCCTTTTAAAGCTTAGTATTAAATATTAAATATTTTCTTTCACTTTAATTTTACATTACTCTGCTGGGGGCGGGGGGGATTAAAACAAGTTAGATGAAGCCTGGACACACTTGCATGATTAGCCGGCTTGGTAAAAGTGGGTAGCTTTTCCCTACTGCTGCATGTGCAAATCCAGTTCCTGGATAGTTGGGACCAAGTTATGGTTGTTTCCAAAAGTGTGCTATGAGAAGAGCGGACAGCTCTAAGCCAGGTTACAAAGTAGGAATGAGGAAACATTTTCTTCTAGAAACAGAATTTCTGAAGAGACCCAGTTCTTTAGTTATTTCCAAAATGACTGGAGAAGGGAGGGTGGGAGGGAATTTCAACGTGAGTTTCAAAACACTGTCCGTGTGAGGCGACTGGTTGCTGTTCTGAGAAGGGAGAGGCATGATTTAGGCAGGCCATCCCCTCCAGTCCTAGATGTGGAAATGGAGAGTTGACAGCCCATTGGGTGTAAGAGTGGGCTGAGGCTCAGTTGGTATGGAATTTAAATTCTAAGAGGTTTCTTCCAGAAACAGACAGCTCAAGTCTTCCTTTCGCTTTGCAAAGAAACAGTTTTTAAAAAGCACTTGGGAAGCTCCTCCTTTATCCCTGTAGTGGATGGACTCAGAGAAGGGAGTTATCAGTGCAGCCGCCTTCAAGGCCGTAACGGAATTCCTGAAGGTTGGAGACACCATAAAAGTGGACAAAGGCTGCCGCCACCACCAGGACATGGAAAATCTGATGTGACTGGAACCATATGTCAAATTTGCCAGGAAAGAAGCGCTCAGGGATTCGGGCAGCATATAGCCCAGCTCCAGTGATATACATCACAGCCATGAGGAAGAACCAACCCATCTGGCCCACTGTTGTGGCCTTGACAAAGCCTTCTGCAATGGTGAAGTGCATGGTGGGCACAACCCCACTCAAACCAAGTCCCAGGAACACTCCTGCTCTTGTTTGCCGGTGTTTGGGTGTGGCAAAACGGTCCCACTGGGCCACAATGATGGCAGAAATGCCCAGGACACAGACAATGGAGAGGTAGATGAGCCGTGGCTGTGGAGAGCAGTAGAACGAGTAATAGAGCCAGGGGACAAAGCTCCCCATGATCAGCAGAGCAATCCCTGAATAGTCCAATTTGGAAAATGTCCTAGAGACTTTTTCTGAATGACAATAGACGGTGTGAAAGAGCCAGGAGAAGCTGAGGCAGAGCACAGCACCCAGAAAAAACATCCCAAAGACCACTTTCTCCTGCAGAGGGGCCATGAAATACATATTTGGTCTGAGCATGGTCAAGATTCCCAAAAAGAGAAATAGCACAAAACCAAGCAGATGGGTCCAAATATTGCCAGTCTCAGTGTGGATACGAAAGATGCTCTTAAAACAGGCACGGAAGGAAGGCATGGGTGGTCTGTGACCATGTAGAAGGTAGTCATTATCCTTCAGCCAGTCAGGAAGTACATCATATGGGATGACCCGCCAGCGGCCTTCCCATACCTTATATACAAACTCCTCCATCTTCTCCATGGCATGGTGGGCTTGTAGGGGCAATGTCAGTACCCCCACCTCCTCTTCTTCTTCTTGGGGTACTGGACATGTTTGCTCTTCTCCAACTTTGGTGGAACTGGGGGTCATTCGTTTACCCTTCTCTATTAGCAGGGGTCCTAGCTCAGCAAGCTCCATTGTGTCTGCTTCTCGGTTACTGGCCGGTGCCCCATTGCCCTGCCCCACCACAGATCCTTTGCAGGAAGACATCTGTTTGGCACCTCCACAACCAACAGCTCAGTATGGTTGAAAATTGAAGCCTCCCAGTCCTAGGGGGCAGAGATCTCCCTTTGATGGTAGACCGGGCCGAGCTCCAGCGGCGGCAGCGGCCGAGGGCTCTGACGGGGCCGCCTTCCCCGGAGCTACATCCCCGGCACGGGCGCTGACGCCGGCCTCAGCGGCGAAGCCTCAACCCCCTGGGGACACGGAGGCGCCGGCCCCGGAAGGAGCGCCCTTTCAAGAATTCTTGATGAGGGGGCGGAGCCAAGATGGCGGAGTAGAAACAGCTCCTCCAAGCCTCTCTGCCCCCAGATTCTCCACAAACTATGTAAAAAAGGACTCTGAAAAACTTCTGGAGCCCCAGCACCCACAGAACGACACAGAGAAGCTAACCTCCCGCTGAGGACAGCCCAGCACCCTGCAGGAAGGACCAGCGCAGTGGTCTGGGAGCCGGCAGCACGCAGAGCGCAGGAGCCGAGCGAGCCCAGGTCCACGTGAGCCGAGGTTTTAGCCCCAGGGCGGCAGGGCCAGCAGCCGGCTGGAGGAACCCCAGAACACCAGGAACTGTAGAGATTCCAGAATTATCAACATAGACATGCCTAGGACAAAGTAAGAGGTTAGTGTCCTGTGGACTTTGGGACCTGTATTTGGGGAATGCGTCAGCTCCCTCCCCTGGGGGCTAGAAGCCACTGAGGAGACACGCCATTTTGTAGTTTTCATAGGCACTTCCGGCTCCCAGCCTACAAATCGTGGGGAGATCCAGCGATCAGTCTTGGGGGGTAATCGCCCTTGCTTTAACCTCCCTGGATCTGGATTGTGATCTAGGGTGGAAGTTGTGGGTGGGTTTACAGCTTGCCAGAAACGGAAGTTGCCCCCCACACGTTCGGGACGAAAATTCCTCTAGCTGGCCTTAAAGCCATAGTGTGGCAACAAGCCCAAAAGTCAAGTAATTAAGTGGCAACATGCCAAGGCAAAGGAAACAGAAAAATGCAACCCTAGACTCCTATTTTGGGGGCATAGAGCAGGAAAAGGACTGTGAGGTCAGAAGTCCTGCTCCAAAAGCCCCAGGGGAAAACATGAGCGGGTTGCAGGCCATAGAGGACCTTAAGAAGGACTTTAAAATCAAATAAGAGAAGTGGAGGAAAAATTGGAAAGAGAAATGAGAAGGATGCAGGAAAAGTATGAAATGAGGGTCAACAGCCTGACTGAGGAAAACAACACCTTAAAAAATAGACTAACTCAAATGGCAAAGGAGGCCCAAAAGGGCAATGAGGAGAAGAATGCCTTAAAAAGTCGAATTTGCCAGATGGAAAAAGAATCTCAAAAGTTCACTGAGGAGATTCATTCCTTCAGAGTTAGACTGGAGCAAATGGAAGCTAGTGACTTTATGAGAAATCAAGATGCTGTTAAGCAGATCCAAACAAACAAAAGATTAGAAGGCAATGTGAAATATCTCATGGGAAAAACCACTGACCTGGAAAATAGATCCAGGAGAGACAATTTAAAAATTATTGGACTACCTGAAAGCCATGATCAAAGAAAGAACCTAGAAATCACCCTTCAAGAAATTCTCAAGGAAAACTGCCCTGATGTTTTAGATCCAGAGGGCAAAATAGAGGTTGAAAGAATCCACCGATCACCTCCTGAAAAAGATCCCAAAAAGAAAACTCCCAGGAATATTATAGCCAGGTTCCAGAATCCCCAGATCAAGGAGAAAATACTCCAAGCAGCCAGGAAGAAACAATTTCAATATTGTGGAAACACAATCAGAATAGCCCAGGACCTGGCAGCTTCTACACTGAGGGATCAAAGGGCATGGAATATGATATTCCAGAGGAGCAAAAGAACTGGGAATGAACCCAAGGGTCACCTACCCAGCAAAACTGAGTATTTTGTTTCAGGGGAAAATATGGTCATTCAGTGGAATAGAGGACTTTCAAGCATTCTTGAGGAAAAAACCAGAGTTGAATAGAAAATTTGACATCCAGACACAAGAAGGAAGAGATGCCTGAGAAGGTAATCAGGAAAAGAAATCAAAAGGAACTTATCAAAGTTGAACTATTTACATTCCTATATGGAAAAGCAATATCTGTGACTGATGATATCTTTCTCACTATGAAAATAATGGAAGAAGGGGGTGTGGTCATATGAATACATATGTGAATCTGTGTGTATATGGCTACAGTTATATATGGATAGAGGCCATAGGTTGATTTTGTTGGGAAGGAAGAGTACTCAAGGGATGAAATTATGAGGTGAGAGAGGAAAGTGGCAAGAGGAGATGGGGAGAGACATGGTAGGGTAAACTATCTCATGTAGGGGAAGTGGGTGCAAAGGAGGGGGAGAATAAGGAAGGCTAAAAATGCAGCAGGATAGGGGGAAGGGGGATGAGAAGAGGGATGATGGATGGGAGGGCATCCTTGGGGTGAGGGGAGGTTGGAAGTACCCACTATAGAAGAGGGACAGGACCATGTAGGGAATGGACCAGGTGGGGGGTGGGATGAGTGGGAGGGAATTATAAGCAGCCTTGTACAATATATCTACTATGATAATGTTTTGCATAGCTAGACATGTACAACATATACTGAATTACTTATCTCCCAAGAAGGAATGGGTGACAAGGGAGGAAGGAAATGGATCTGAAATTCGAGGTCGTAACATTAAATGTTTCAAATATATATAAATACTATTATTAATACTCTTTTGCTTGTAATAGGGAGATAAGATGTGCAGGCATTGGGACACAAAGATTCATCTTCCTCTAATGGAAAAGTCGAAGGGGGTATGGGAGAAGGTATGGGAGAGAGCAGATTGGAGGAAGCGATATCTTGTGGGACTGCTATTCTGGGAGGTTGGGTAGGGGAATAATGGGGGGAAAATGATTGTAACTCAAAATCTGGCGGAAATGAATGATGTAAAACAGAAGTTAATAAAGTATTTGTTTAAAAAAAAAAAAAAAGAATTCTTGATGAAAAAACCAGAACTGAACAGAATATTTGCCTTTCAAATGCAAGAAGAAAGAGAAGCATGAAAAGGTAAAAAGGCAAAATAAATCATAAGGAACTTAATAAAGTTGAACTATTTACATTCCTACATTTAAAAATGATAATCCTGGGGGGGCGGAGCCAAGATGGCGGAAAGGAAGCAGTGACCTCTCTGAGCTCCTCTGTCACTAAGTCCAAAAGGGTAAATCTGAGCAGATTCCGGAGTGACGAAGCCCAGTGGAAGACAGAGTGTGGCAGAATCCAGCACAGGAGGTTGCCCAGAGTGCCCGCACAGGTCGAGCGCAGAGCGCGTGGGGTCTGCACAGGTCGAGCGCAGAGCGTGTGGGGTCTGCACAGCTCAGACCTAAGAGCAGGCAAGCAGACTACACCAGAGAGAGAAAAAGCCCCAGCCTGCAGACTTACCAAGGACGAATCACAGTCATCTGGCAGAGGGAACGGATCATTGGAGCCAGGTAGGAGAGTCGGGCCCCCAGTGGAGAGAGTGGCTTCTCAGGCTGCATTCAGCCCCCAGCCTGGAAATTTAGAAACTGCCTGCCTGTATGATACAGGGGCTGGAATGGCAAAGTAAATTCTAGCTGCTCCGATCCTCCCATCCCTCCTTCATGAAGCAGAAAACCCAAAGATAAGTCTCCCACCCAGATTGAAATCCCAAGTTAATGGAAATAGCCTCAGGCTTGAGAATCTCCAAGAAAGGGTGTAACTGAGACAGCCAGGAATCTGAAGAGAAGAGAGGGAGGGGACCCAACTAGCCCCACCTCACCTCACCAACAAAAGCCTACTTATAGCCCAGGGGTATAGAAGCAGAAATCTGAAGTGGTCAGACTCATCCCCACCTACACATCTACATTCCTCACTGACTTCCCTGACTTAGCCATAAACTAGCCACCCAGAGGTATTCAAAGTCAAGGATCAGGCCCCAAACTCATAGCCTGAGACACTAAGAAACAGGAAGTCACAATGGGAAGGAAGGAAGCTGAAAAGGAGAAGGGGAAGGCAAGAAAGTCTATTCGAGCATACTATGCAGGGCAAGAACAACAAAACACACAGGACAATATAGACTCTCTGCCCACACCAGAGACCACAGAAGGAAACATGATCTGGTCTCAAGCCCAAATAGCATTCCTGGAGGAGCTTAAGAAAAATTTTAAAGACCAAATCAGGGAGGCAATGACCAACTTGGAAAAAGAAAATACCTCCCTAAAAAAGGAACTTCAAAAACTTATTGAAGACCATAATTCACTAAAAATTAGATACAACCAAACTGAAACTCAGTACTCTATGATGCAGCAGGAGTCAATCGAAAAAAACAAGATGATCGAAAAATTGCAAGAAAATGTAAAATATCTCACTGGAAAAATAACTGACCTAGAGAACAGATCCAGGAGAGACAACCTAAGAATTATTGGTCTACCAGAAAGCCATGATGAGAAAAGCAGTCTAGACAACATCCTCCAAGAGATTGTCAAAGAAAACTATCCTGAGGTCCTGGAATCAGAAGATAAAATAGCTATTGATAGAATTCACCGGACTCCTCCTGAAAGAGATCCCAAACTGAAAACTCCAAGAAATACAGTAGCCAAATTCCAGAATTATAAGATTAAAGAAAAAATTCTACAAGCAGCCAAAAAGAAACAATTCAAATATCGAGGAACTACAGTTAGGATCACACAGGACCTAGCAGCTTCTACATTAAAAGAGCGGAGGGACTGGAATTTGATATTTCGTAGGGCAAGAGAGCTAGGACTACAACCAAGGATTAACTACCCGGCAAAACTGAGCATAATCTTTCAGGCAAGGAGATGGACGTTTAATGAAGTAAGGGACTTCCAGACTTTCCTAATGAAAAAGCCAGAGCTCAATGGAAAATTTGATCTCCAATTACAAGACTCCAGAAGAACATAAAAAGGTAAACAAGGGTAACATAGACTCACACATGCAGAAGTGCACATACCCACACCCACAAACACAAGCTCATTACTTGGGATGCAACAAGAGCAAAATGTTCACATCCCTATATGTGGAGCTGATAACTGTCAATATTTGAAATCTCTATGATTATCATGACCTGCAAAAGGGTTATACTTAGAGGGTGTAGGTATGAATGCACTAACATGGAGTCTAAAAAAAAAAAAGACTATTAAGGGGATCAATGGTACTGTAATGGGAAAAAGGAAAGGATGAGCTAGGAAAAGGTAAAATATGCCATCTGAAGAGGCATCAAAACACACTATAGAAGAAGGGAAAGTAAGAGGGAGAGGAACATCATTTAAACACTATTCTCACTGGTTCTGGTTCAAAGAAGGATCAAATTAATCAGTGAAGTTTAAGAATCTAACGTGAATAGACACATAAATTCATTAAATAGAGGAATTGGAGGGAGGGAGAGGAGCATTGTTTGAAATTTACTCTCATTGGTTTGGAATCAAACGGGAGTAATTTACTCTGATAAGTATAAAAATTTGTTGTGTCCTATAGATAGTGGGAGGGTAAGGGGGGGGAAAAGGAGGAGACTAAAGGGAGGGATTATAAGGGAGGGAAATAGTAGTAAGGGGAGAGGGTAGGTTAAGAAGGGGGGTCACTGGGTGGGAACACTGAGGGAGGGGGTGGTCAAAAGGGAAAACTTCAAGGAGGGGAAGGGAGAAGGAAGAAACAAAAACATAAACAGGGGAGGGAATAGGATGGAAGGGAAGAGACAGATAGTCATCATTACTGTGAATGTGAATGGGATGAACTCTCCCATAAAACAGAGGCGGATAGCAGAATGGATTAAAAACCATAATCCTACAATATGCTGTCTTCAAGAAACACATTTGAAACAAAGGGATACCCACAGGGTAAAGGTAAAAGGTTGGAGTAAAATTTATTATGCCTCAGCTAAAGTAAAAAAAGCAGGGGTAGCAATACTTATCTCAGATAAAGCAAAAGCAAAAATAGATCTAATTAAAAGAGATAAGGAAGGAAACTATATCCTACTAAAAGGCACCATTGAGAATGAAGCAATATCACTACTTAATATATATGCACCAAGTGGTATAGCATCCAAATTCCTAGAGGAGAAGTTAAAGGAATTAGAGGAAGAAATAGATAGCAAAACTATACTAGTGGGGGACCTTAATCTCCCCCTCTCTGAACTCGATAAATCTAACCTCAAAATAAACAAGAAAGAAGTTAAGGAGGTGAATAGAATCTTAGAGAGACTAGATATGATGGATCTCTGGAGAAAACTGAATGGGGATAAAAAGGAATTTACTTTCTTCTCAGCAGTGCATGGTACATACTCATTC